>JAABOM020000007.1:6441812-6471318 GCA_011800125.2 Solanum clarkiae
AAGGACCTTTATGATTTAAGATTTGGTATGAACGCCTAATCGGCGTAAGTCACGGCCCCGGGTTGGGGTCGTGACATACATAGTATAGGAAAAGGGATACAAAAAATGATCAAACCCACGCAGGGGTGTTAATACTAAACTAAACCTTCCTGGAAGATTTCTTCTTCTTGGAATTCTCGGCAAAACATTCCTGCAAACAAATATGTTATTATAATGACTCCCAACCCCCGGAGACAAAGGTTCGTCAAATAACATATACATCCTTCAAATATAAACACGTAAATATGATCGTCCATTTGGACCGGAGGCCACTTTGGACTCAAGGTGGTCTTTCTAATGGGCCCAACACGCCTTACGTGTTGGGTTGTCCTAGGCCATTGGTTTCGCTCTATCCTAGGTGTCTAAGAGTAGGTTTCAAATTGATCGGGTACCTAGGCGGACAACCTGAGCTGGAAGTTCGTGACAATGATTGGTCGAACCAATAAAATTATCACTTATTCCGAAGGGTTATGTATTTGGAGATCCGGCTGCGGGCTCGCAAAACCATCCTTCCAAATACGAATAAATAAAAAAAAGAAAATGCCATGAAATGCAAATGACAATTTAATATCAAATTTAAACAGATAAAGCACACAAGAAAATACAAATGATCACATAGTTAGCCAAACAACCTAATCTTATGGTTAGAACCTAATTAAAATCCCCAGTGGAGTCGCCATTTCTGTTATGCCAAAAAATGACTTTTTATTTTGAAAAGAAGAAAATTTGAAAATCAAAAAAATCAATTTCAACTTAATTAATTTAAGTGAAACCAATTTTCAAAATTCGAAAGAAAACGGAGTCGCCACCTAATTTTGTGGATAATGAGGAAACCAATAAAATATTTAAAAAGATCTAATAGAAAAATCCTTTTAAAATCCAAAGAAATGAGTTCGGGTTCACATTTCCACTTCGAGAAGGTTTTACGCACTCGAAATGGTCGCTAAATGTGGTTATCCTGCGATTAAGTGATTTGATTAACTTTAAAATTTTTATTTTTTGAAAAGATTAACTGATTTTTGAGATTGATTAATTTTGAAATACTTAAAAAGATTTGACTAAACTTAAAGGAAATTCGATTAGACTTGAAAAAGATTTAACTAGACTCGAGAGCAATTAATTAAACTTGAAAAATTGGCTAAATTTGAAATTTTGAACTAAAATGATAAAATGACATTTTTTTATTTTTATTTTTATTATGAAAAAGCTCTTTTTGGGATAAAAATAAAATAAATTGTTTTGACTTGTCGGGGAATTTAATTAGATTAAAAACAAAAATAACAAAATGTTAGTGTTAGCACACATGATAGCAGGTATATCAAATAATGTATAAATACAAAAATAGGAAAATTGAATTAAAATGAAATTTGGGCTAGGCAGGCCCAATCTTCCACCAGTCAAACAAAATCTTTGGGCCTGCCAGGCCCATTGAAATATTTTGTCCGGCTTCTGCTAATGGGTTTGTGGCCATATTTCCTGTAAATATACACTTGGTGTATATTTTCTGTATTTTGGCTTTATATCAGTATCCGAGAGGCTTGTCATGGCTCCCTTTCCTATGTATTGGGCTAACTCGATGAGGGAAAGTTTGGGCCTCCGTGGCCCAGGGAATGCAGAATAGAGAGTCCAAAATAACTCGTAGCATTATTCATGCAAACAAAAGAAAGAAAGATTAGAAACGTTATAAAATATAGCTCCAACACTCAGTCAAGAATTATTACCCGTATCATCATTTTAATTCCAAAATATTTAGCCGGTATTAATAGTAGACAGGCACACACATGAAGATAACAACCCAGTGGTCGAAAGTATCAATTTTAAGAAAAGACTATCTAACACTTAGCAAGAGCAGCCTTTCAGATTTCAAAACAAAAACATAGCAACATATAAAGCTGTGACACGCTTTAAATTGATATGAGTGATGAAACATTATGTATCCATAAGGCAAATCAGATCACAGTGTGAGGCAAGTTGATCAAGTTTTATCCCTTTTAACTTATTAGGAAGAAAATAAACTTCACAACAAAGGCAGTCCAGTTCATGTCAAAACAGAAACAAATCATCTTAACTTTATCACACACTGATTCCAACTCCTACTTTCAAGCACATGACAAAACTTACCTGGACAACTATACATCAATACAAGATATAGGCAAATTGAAAATCCGAAAGCTTCTAACTTGAAACATTTATGTAAATCACAGCCTAAGAAGGTGTTTGATAAAATAACTTTTAGAGTTTTCAAGCAGATACTCCTAAATGATACTAGGAATCTGAATTATTCCAGTTGAAGTTTGGACTAGAAAGTCACGCAATAGCATTTTGTAAGACAGAAACATCAAGTTACCGATTAAAGTATCTTTGACCACTTAACAGTGAATAAAAGTGACAAAAAAAAGCTTCTTCAATCAGTAGATTACTATAAGTACAAATTTCTTGATCTAAACTAACCATTTAAAGCCATTTTTTAGCAAAGGAAACCCAGACTCATAGGACAACAATAGACTAGATTAACCTGTAATGTGAGGCAAGATAGTTCAGCAACAACATTAAGATCAAGGTGTCTTAACAGTCATGGACTCCACATTGACTTATTTTGGACCCAATCAACACTCTAAATGATCCCTGATATGGGTATGCATATGATAAAACAGATTAGAATGTCCACATGTGCTAAAACACATTCCCTTTTGCATTGGAAAGAAATCAGAAACTGGTTTGAGATGCCAAGATGAAAGCTTAAAAGTTTAACACCTCAAGATAGGGGCATCTCAATACACATTAAGCAAAGATGTGGCACAAGTTGTTATAAGTTAAAGCCACACAGGTGGATATCAATCTAACACCATCAAATCCATGAAAAGAACCAGAATAAAGACACAACAGACTGACAGCATTTTAGAGAATTGGAAACATCAGCAAAGTGCCTTGACATGATTATAGCGTGTTTCTGAAAGACAACAGTCATTTTAACGCTTGTCTTGATTCTTAATAGGCTATCAATGAACAAAGAAGATGCAATGATCAGGAGAGGGACATAGATGGCCTCATAACAGAATAACCACCAATTCGCTCAACAAACTACCAAATGTGAACAACAAAACAGAGACAAAACAACTTCCATATCATTACTTAAAACACCCATGACCCTCAGAATGGACCTATTTCAAGAAGAGAACATGGGACAGGATAGCAATTTAGGATACTCAACAGAACCAGAGTGTTTTCAGCATGATACCATGAGTTTGAAATCGTTTCAGCTGAGGATTCAAATCAATGAAGATTAGATATTCTCAAGCATCATTAAATGAACAAAACTAGGAAACCGATTGGGACAGCAAGAATCGAACAGAACATTCAGGCAAGATAATAAACATGGCCCTTGACTCTGACAACAATCTTTAATACTACATCATAATACTATGCAACTAACAGGAAACCATCTTCATAGCCATATCACAATATTAACGAGTCAGCGTCATAGCAGCTCCAGTCACAACAAGACAAACAGAAGATATAACGCTAGAATTTATCTCACAATTAAACATAAACATAATGGAGAATAGCAAATTAAAATATTACCTTTTTGGAGCAGGAACTGGGACGACGACGAGCTAGAACGAATACGAGTTCACACCATCACGATGTGAGTTTCGCGCACTGATTCCAATCCGAAATCAAACACTCTGATTCTTAGGGATTTTGATGACTGTCCTCTTAGGTTTTTCTTGGATTTGTTTTCCGCTATTGAATGGAGCTTTCAGGGTTTCTGCGGATTTTAATCGCCGCCCCCCAAGCTTTCTTGCTATTCAATCGCCACCCAAGATTTTCAGGGAGTTCTCGAAGACGATTGCGGCTGGTTTTTTTTTTTTGAGTTTCCCTCTGATTTCGACAGTTGTTGCGATGGGTTTCTTTAGAACTTAGATTCGATAACTATAAGGGTTTTCTTGAATTAATTTTTGCCCTTTAAGGGATTTCTCAGATGATTCGGCCCTTTTTTTTTGCTATTCCTTGCTAGCTATCGACCGTTGTTCCTGGCTAAATTTTTCCCAGTTTTTCTCTGGCTCGTTCGATGGCTGTCTCTAGCTTTTCCCTTATTTTTTCTCTTTTTCTCTCGCTCCCCCGTCTGTTCATTTTTTTTGAACTAAATAGGAGAGGCATGTTTTTCCGTTGCATGGGGAAAAAGGGAAGGGAATTCGGAAATGAAAAGGGTTTGGGAATAAAGAAAAATAACTTGGGAAGAGGGGGAAGGTGCGGGGAAAGGGAGAGGATTTTGGGGAAATGGCGAAGGGGCGGGGAAGGGGAAAGGGTAGGTGGTGCACACGTGAGGGAGTAGGGCAGGTGAACATTGGAGGTTGGGGATTTGCAGCTAGGGTTTGGAGGGTTGGGGCGGCTGTCTCTGGGAATTTAGGGTTAGGGAAAGGGATTGAAAGGAGAGGGAGAAAGAAAAAGGGGGCAGGTAAGGGACCACGCGCCCGGATTTGATTTTTTTTTAAAAAAAAAAAAAACTAATGGTTTAGAATTGTTAAAAATAAAATAAAGCCCCGTGAGTATTTGACACTATGGAGGGTAAAAATTGGGTGTCAACAACAACAACCCTCTTCCTCATCCAAAAGTGACTCCTCCAATGATTACTATTAACCCGCTATTTTCACAAAGATTGAAGAAGGTGAATGATGATGCAAAGTTTCAAAAATTCTTGTCTGTGTTTAAAATACTTTTAGTCAATATTCCTTTAGTGGAAGCTCTTTCTTGAGATGTTGGGTTATGCAAAATTCATGAATGAGTTGATTACAAAGAAGAGAAACATGGAGTTCAAGACTATTTATGAGGTCTCTCATCATTGTAATGCCATTATATCAAGTAATTGGTGGTAAAGAACGATGATCCGATGATCCAGGTGCATTTATAATCTCTTACATTGTTGGTGTTTTTCAATTTGTAAAAGCTCTATGTGATCTTGGGACGAGTATCAACTTGATGCCCTTGGCTATCTTCAAAAAATTTGGTTTGGATGCTCCTATCCTGACCACCATGAGGCTTTTAATGGCAGACCACTCTATCAAGAAATCAATTGGGATCTTGTATGATGTTTTGGTAAGAGTTGATAAATTCATCTTATTCTCGATTGTGAGTTTGATATTGAGTTTCTAGGTCATTCTTCTTTAAACAGATGAAGTACTAATTTTATGTACTTTTATCATCATTAAGATTTTGTAAGATATGATTTTTATACACTGATTTCAAGATGTATTTCGTTTATTTTGTTTTACTTTATGATTGTGCCTAGTGCCATCTTAAATACTCAGTACATGGAATATTTTTATCTACGTTGCACCCTTTTATAACATAGATTCAGCCATTCATATTCTGATTCATGGCCAGACAAATTATAACTTTTTAGTCAGCAGTTGGTGAGTCCACCTCATTCAGGGTCTTCGTGCAATAACTAGTAGTTAGACTTTTAGGAATAATAGTTATTTTAAGGTAGCTAGGATATTTTATCATTTCAATTGGTAGAGGCTTATATTCAAACATTAATTGTTCAGTCTCATGAATTTTTTAATTATTTTATTTAGAATTATATTAAGTATATATTTCAGTTAACTGAGTTTCAGCTCCTACTCGCATTTTCTTAAATGTCAGCATTGTCCTTTAGAAGCATTTCAGTACTATTGAATTTTGAGTGTTGTGTTACATACATAGAGGAGAGGGTAGTTTAGTGGTTTTACCTCTTGACGGCTGTTCAGAGTTGAGTTAGTTGGAGAATTAGTTCGGTGCCTATATATAGGCTTATAACAAATATTTTGCGTACATGTTCCATTCAATAAAAAATATCTTCTCCTATCTCTCTTCCAGTTTCTTGATGAATATTCTGGTGATTGCATGTTACCTATTTGACATGGTATCAGAGGAACGATACAGTCGATTTGGTTTGTAGGACGAGAACTGCCAGTAAACACCATAGTCAGAGGCTTGAAACTCCGTTTGCCAGGGGAGAAGTAACTCCACAGATCGAAACCACACAACTCGACTACAAGCATCCGATTTACCTGCAATCGTCAAATGCTCCTGGAATTGTGTTGATTGGAATCAAATTGATAGGATCGGAGAATTATAGTCTTTGGAGTTGATCGATGAAACTCGCACTCCTGGGGAGGAACGAATTAGGGTTTATTGATGCAACCTACACGAGGAGTCTCCACAAAGGAGAACTTGCAAAGCAATGGGATCGTTGTAACGCCATTATATTGTCATGGATCAGTTGCATTGTTTCTCAGGAGTTAATCTCAAGTATAGTACTCACTTCCAGTGCGAAGAAGATTTGGGATGAATTTGCAAAGAGAAATCACAAGTCAAATTTCACTAGAATTTATCAGTTATGCAAAGAGATAACAACTCAATCCAAGGTATGGACTTAGTGACCGTTTTACTACTCAAAATTGAAGGATGGTTGGAATGAACTAGATTTAATAGCCCCTGCTCTAGGTTGTGCTTGTGAGGAATCGAAAGAATATGTTAATCATTTGTGTAACCAACGTTTATTGCAATTTCTCATGGGACTGAATGAGACTTTCAGTCATGTGAAGAGTGGACTTTGTGTCTCAACACCCTCCCTCACGCCCAGTGCTTAGCGTCTGGTGCATGGACAATTTTTTTTGCCCTGTAGGTCTTAGGCCTAACTCACACCCCAAAAGCTAGCTCAAAGGGAGGAGGATTGTCTAAGCCTTATAAGGAGACCACCCATCCCATTAACCACCAATGTGGGACTTTGTGTCTCAACAATGGTTGTTCAAGAGGAAAGCCAGAGAGTTCTAGGAGTGACTAACTCTAATAAGGATTCTCTTAGTCTGTTAGCAAGATGAGGTCAAGGATATAAGTCTAAGAAGTTTGGTTCGGTATGTGACCATTGCGATTGTAAAGGCCACAAAAAGGAAAATTGTTATAGGATCATAGGCTATCCGCCAGATTTCAAAAGCAAAGGAAGATACAAGGCACAACTAATCAGATCATTATTGAAACTAGCACTAGTATTGAGGGAGTGGCAACACATGCAAGTTCATGACAGAGGATCAATACAGGAAGGCACTATACTTGCAAGGAATGAACATATAGGATAGGACAGATTTAGGAGACACTAAAACAGGTGACTATCATTCAAATATGGCAGGTGTAATTACATTATTATCCAATTTTATGTCATGTGAGTGGATTATTGATTCTGGAGCTTCATCACATCACACCTCTTAGAAGACTATTCAATGATCTAGAGGAAGTTGATAAACACAGGAATAATAGAGTAGAGGTGCCTACTAGAAACAAATATAACATAACACATCCAGGGAAAACTGTTATATTAAAGAACCATACACTCAAAAATGTCCTTTATGTTTCTGACTTTAAGTTCATCCATTGTCAGTTTCCAAATTGACAGAACTTAGTTGTTCAGTCTCCTTCTACCCAGAATTTTGCTTTTTCAGGATCTCTATAATGGCAAAGTGTTGGGGATTGGTAAGGAGTGCAGTGGTTTGTATTGGTTGCAACAGAAGGAGATCGTATCTTTGACAGCCTCATTAAAGGATCAGATGAACTTTATCCTTTGACATTTGTGATTGGGACATCCTTCCACTACAGTGATGCAGCATATCCCTTCATTAGCAGGAGAAGGTAGTGACCTTACTCAAAAACAAAATTGTTGTTCAATCTATCCTTTAGCCAAGCAAAGTAGAGATAAATTTCCTGTTAGCTATAGTAAGACTGATAGTATTTTTCAATTGGTGCATGTGGATGTTTGGGGACCATTCAAGGTACCTAGATATAATAGAAAATCGTATTTTGTGACTATTGTAGATGACTATAGTAGGTACACTTGGGCTTGTTTGTTGCAATCCAAAAGTGAGGTTATTGTTGTTTTGAAAGATTTCCTACTCAGAATAAAGAATCAGTTTGGTGTTTGTGTAAAAATTCTTAGATCTGATAATGGGAAAGAGTTCTTTAATTCTCAATGCACAGAATTAATTTATTCTCTCGGCATTATTCATCAAAGTAGTTGCCCTTACACTTTCACAACAAAATGGAGTTTTGGAAAGGAAGCATAGAAATATCCTTGATGTTGCTAGCTCTCTGATGTTCCAAAGTGGGGTTCCACATAGGTTTTGTGGAGATTGTGTTAAAATTGTTGTTTATTTTATCAACTAATTACCTTCTCGTGTATTACTTGGTAAGTCTCCATATGAATTGTTGAATGTAAATACACGTGTTTATGATTACCTTAGGGTATTTAGATGCCTTTGTTTTGCTAATGTATTGCCCAAAGGAGGAAAAATTTGATCGCAGAGCGAGGAAGACTATTTCTCTAGGCTACATGGACACTCAGAAGGGATATAAACTATTTCATATAGATTTCGGTACATTTCTAGTGAGTAGGGATGTTATATTCCATGAGACTATTTGTCCCTACAAGGGTGCAAAGGAAGAGATTGGTAATATCTTCTGTGAGCAACAACTTTTTCCGAACAATATCACTACTAGAGTGCCCTTGGAGCATGATTGTGATGTTATCTCTCCATATGATGGTACATCAAATGTTGAGGATCTCTCACCTCCAGTAAATGGTTCAAACGAGCCTCTTACAGATGGCTCAAACAAGGTAGACAATGTATCAAATGCAATTGAGGAGCCACAAGATGAAGTTGATCATTCATTGGTGCCTGTGCCCTTAGTTTCAGATACCATCCCTACTCTTAGAAAAAAATACAGAGTAGCTAAACCACCTACCTGGATGCAGGATTACGTGACAAATAAGAACAAGAAATTTTCAGGGCACTCTCTCTATCCTATCAGCAACTATCTGTCTTATGCTTCACTCTCATCTACTTATATATCATATCTAGCTGCTTTTTTAGAATGTTCAGAGCCAAAGAGTTTTAAAGAAGAGTCACAAGATGAGAAGTGGATGGAAGCAATGCAACAACAGATAAATGCATTGGAAGACAATCACACTAGGAAGGTGGTAGATCTGCCAGAAGGAAAACAAGCCATAGATTCAAGGTGGATTTACAAGATAAAATATCATGCTGATGGAACAGTGCACAAATTCAAGGCTAGGTTGGTGGCAAAAGGATACACACAACAGGAAGGATTACACTATCATGACACTTTCTCTCGGGTATCCATGATGGTTACCCTTAGAACTATCATTAGCACTGCTGCATCTAAGAAATGGCCATTGTTTCAAATGGAGGTAACAATGCTTTCCTTCAAGGTGATCTATTTGAAAAAGTCTATATGCATTTACCGTAAGATTTGCACAAACAGGGGGAGAAACACAAAGACTGCAGATTGCTTAAGTCTTTATATGGACTGAAACAAGCATCTAGACAATGGAATATTAAGTTAACTAATGCCTTGTCCAGTGAAGGGTATTCACAGAGTGCATATGATCACTCTATGTTCACTAGAAGGAAGGATGGAGCCTTGGCCATTATCCTTATATATGTTGATGATTTGTTCATCACAGGGAATGATGCAAACCTCATTAGTGAAACCAAAGCCATATTGCATAAACACTTCAAGGTTAAGGATTTAGGGGATTTAAAATATTTCCTTTGGATAGAAGTGATGAGATCGACCAAAGGAATTATATTGAATCAGAGGAAGTACTCACTTGAACTTCTTTCAGAAGTTGGGTTGACTGGTGCAAAGCCTGCACAAACACCATTGGAGTCTAAGAAGTTAACTACAGTTGATTATGATACACTGGTAGGCAACACTAGAGATGTAACATTGGAGGATGTTGCAGGCTATCAAAAAATGATTGGAAAATTGATCTACCTTACTATTACTAGGCCAGACACTTGCTTTGCTGTGCAAATGCTTAGTCAGTTCATGCAAAAGCCAAAACAATCTCATTAGGAAGCTGCTTTGAGAGTACTCCGATATGTTAATGGAAGTCCAGGACTAGGACGTTTTTTTACTCCCAATTCTAAGCCACAAATGAATGTGTATTGTGATTCAGATTGGGCTGCCTGCCAAAATACAAGGAGGTCAGTCAGTGGATATGTAGTCTTACTAGGAAATGGCTTGATTTCTTGGAAATCCAAGAAACAACACACTGTGAGTCGAAGTTCTACTGAGGCTGAGTATAGAAGCATGACTGCTGCAATAGCTAAGGTCACTTGGATCACTGGTTTGCTTGCTAAACTAGATTTTCCAATTGCAATACCAATACCTCTTCAACAACAACATTACCCCAATGCCTCAAAGGCTCCCGCCCATTGCGGGGTAAGGGGGTTGTGATAAAAAGGCAGCTATACAAATTGCTTCTAATCCTATCTTTCATGAAAGGACTAATCATATTGAAATAGATTGTCATTCTGTCTGAGAGAAACTCAAGAATGGTCTTATTCTACTTGAGTTTATTCCTACAACTTCAAAGCTTGCAGATGTTTTCACCAAAGGCCTCGGAGCTGCACAACATCATTTTCTTACTTCCAAGCTAGGAGTAGGTGATGTCTTTCACACTCCTGCTTGAGGAGGAGTATTGGATTTTGAGTGTTGTGTTACATACATAGAGCAGAGGGTAGTTTAGTCTTTTTACCTCTTGACAGCTGTTTAGAGTTGAGTTTGTTGGAGAATTAGTTGGATGCCTATATATAGGCTTGTAACAGATATTTTGCGTACACTTCCATTCAATAAAAAAATATATCTTCTCCTATCTCTCTTCTAGTTCCTTGATGAATATTCTGGTGATTGCATGTTACATACTTGAGCAATAATTGCTTAAATTGACAAGTACCAAAAGTCCGCTTAGTATCGTTTGTAATCTTGAGTGTCGATTACAACTAAAATGTAGACTCGAATCGTGATAGTGACTATATCAACAAATAGAATCATTATTCTAGTCACTCATACATTGAAACTAAATATTGATCAGGATTAGGAGACCATTGTAGGAAAACATAAAGTGGCTTAATATACTCCAAAGATTTGGAAAATTTCTATCCTAGACTTAAAGTGATGAAGGTTTTATAGGAACTCTCACCATGAGGATTGTTAAAAGTGAATGCAGATGGTGCACCAAGGGGTAATCAAGGAGAAAGTTCCTATGCTTATCGTTTTAGGGGTTCATATGGAGATTTACAAGTAACCATTTAGATAGATTCATTGATTCTGAAAAATGTCTTAAGAAAGAAATTGGAAACCTCCTTGGAAGATCTTTAACTGGATAGAAGAGATTCAGCCTTAAAGCATGGACACCAAATAACTCACATTTTGAGGGAGGAAAACAAATTAGCAGATCATTTAGCCAAATCGACTATAGATTATGGAGATATGGAAAAATACTCATTTCAGAATATGAGAACAAAGGGGGGAAACCCTCAATAATGACATGTCACAATGTCCATACCTTAGGATCAGAACAACAGAAATTGTTGATACACAGAAGAGGAATGGGCAAAAATACAATCAGAAAGTGGAAAAGACATGCTTACACGAAGACGAGTCATACAACAAAAAATAAAAATGGACAATTCAAAAAATGCTAAAATTACATCACATCATGAGTAGAGAGAATACAAAGAACTACTACAACGTACTCCATGTAAAACAAACAGATTTGCCAGAGAAAGTACTAAAAGAGAAAAGTGTTACAATCAAAAGTTTGAAAATGTAAATTGTTTCTATTAGGTACAAATTCATGGCATGGGAACGTTCAGTATACAAGAAAAAGGGAGGTCACCATTTCATTTCTCTTCGCTAGATAGAGATCATCTGGACTTCAAACTCAACATACATGAGAAGAGGAAATCCATAAAAACGTGAGATAGAGAAGCTGAAAGAAGTGTAATCAACCCAGCAACAAATCGAGGTGCAATGACAATGAAAACAAACACATGGATAGATTAAAGCAAATTAAGACCACAATGCACTTAGTATATCGATGATGGAGCTTAGTCACTAGTCACCATAGATCGACAATCACATGCAAATAGGGGTGTTCATGGATCGGGTTCGTTCAGATTTTTAAAATATCAAACCAAATCATTTGTATCGGGTTTTTAAATATAAAAATCAAACCAAACCAATAAAACATGGGTTTTTCAACCTCGGATTTTCGGGTTTCTCGGTTTTTTTCAAATTTCTTGGATTTTTAGACTGTTTTTTCGAAATTCTTGTGTTTTCGAGTTTTTTTCTAATGTTTTGATAAAGTATTTATAAAAACATATAATTAACTTATGATTCAAATATTTCTTTAGTCCTACTAAAATACAATATCTAAGATTTTTTAAAAGAAAAATACAAAATATGATATTAGTGAAAACACAAAATATTCAATAAAAAATAATAATGAGATCGCATAAATAAATATTACAAATAAATAAGTCATAATGAAGATCATCATAATTTTAAAGTACCAAATCATACTAAAATAAGTCATAATGAAAATATAATAACTTTAAAGTAGTAATTCATGCTAAAATAAGTGTAATAACACTTATTAATTACATGAGCAAACATTAAAGAGAAATTAAAATTAGTTTATGGATTTTAATTATCTTACCTAATGTAAAACTAAAGACAAATATTCATTATTATTGTCATTCTTAGTGTTGGATTTTATTTTTTTTGCAAGTATTGGAATTGATTTGAATTTTGATTTGAGCTTTATAGTTACTAATATGGAAAACTTACCTAAATATATCATATTTAAAAACTATTTACCATTTATAGCCATATAAACTAATCTTAATATATGTATAATTCACTTTAAATATATAATTTAGGTTTTTTATCAAAATAAGTTTAATACATTTTAAGATAGATAGATAGAGAGAGAAATTACATATATAATTCACTTTTGATGCATAGTACAGTTACTACAAATGTTAAATATTTTCTAAATATGGTATACCTAGATAATAAATAAAAAAATATGTTTAAAAATAGTAAATATTTTATAAAAGAAACTCAAAAAGGTAATTATCCCTACTAATATCTATTAACTATAACCTTTATTAGATCATCCGAAATTCCAAATCAAATTAAAAATAATAGGTCAAGAGGATAAATTTTATATATATATATATATATGATATCGGATTGGTTTGACCTCGGGTTGGTTTTTTAAAATCAAAATCAAAATCAAATCAATCCAAATATAGTCGGGTTTTTTTCGTCAATATCAAACCAAGTCAAATCAAATCACTAGTCGAATTTTTTCCTCAGATTGACTTGATTTGTAATTTAGTTTGATTTTCGATTTGATTTTGTTCACGTCTACATGCAAATATAAAACATTGATGAAGATGAAATCTCAAGATAGCTATGAAAGACGTAAAAGAGAGAACTTTCAAATTGAGGTTTTTTTTTTCTTTTATTAGTTTTACTTTAGTTGTTTGTCGCCTAGCTAATTTAAAAATAACTTTTTTTTTTCGTTTTAGACGACCTCTTTGAGAAAAAAAAAAAAGAAAAACAAAGATTGTCCAAGGGCCATAGTTTGCTTCAAGGGCAAAATTGATTATTGAATCGAGTTTTTTGATATGTGTTATTTAGTGTGGGTTTCAGATCCACATAATATAAATAAATTATTTCTCCAGATTATTTGAAGTGATAAATTGTTTTGAAGAGAAAATTCAAAATTTAAGTCGAACAATGTAATTGAGTGAACTTTTTGTTCCAGAAAGAATAAAAATAACTAAGAAACGAAAAGAAAATGGTGCCATTTTTAAAGCCTTGTATTCAAGTGAGTATCATGGCGTTATAAAAAGGGTTGATTGGTGAAATGACACTTTGTCCGAAGATGACTTCGCTGGCCTTCCCCAATCAAGGGACGGGCATGGCAGAACACAACCACCAAACACTCACCTCAAATGCACACTTTGTGAGAGCATTCAAGAAAACCAACCCATTAATCTATTTCCCTAAAATCTCTCTTTACGGTAACCATCGATCGCATTTCCAACTTTGCTTCTCGCAAAGTTCCTATAACACTCCCGAAAAGCCCCATTCATTTGTGACCAAAGGTTTCATCCTTATAACCTTCTCATTCGCTCTTCTTTCCCTTCGCATAGTTCCTACAATTCTTCTTCCTGAGTTTCCTCAAAGATGGAACCGACTCATCGCATTCTCTAAACAAGCTGAGTCTGAATTGGTGAGTTGCTGTCCACAGCATTTGATCAAAGCTGTCGTTGCCTATGAGGATAGACGCTTCTTTAGCCATTTTGGCGTCGACCCAGTTGGGGTTGCTCGTGCTGTTTTGTCACTATCGTCTCGTGGAGGTGGTAGCACCATTACCCAACAGGTACGAGTGTGCAGATAGGGTGTTCGTGGGTATGTCTCAATGAACCTTTTAAATTTTTGGTATACTTTTATCGCGTTAGTATTTTTTTTCTTTTTAGTCATAATTCTTTTTAAAGTCAAATCATATAAATTTTTCGAAGTATTTTTGTCATCATATTTATTTAAAGAATTTTATAGTTTATAATACTTACAGCTTTTAAAAGAGCAATATAATATAATAGCTTAAAAGAAAGGGAGGGTATAGTAATTAGAAGGGACAGCGTATCATTTTTGGGCGTTTGATGTCGTGTCATTTTTCTACTGCAGAACACTTTTTCTTTTTAAAATCTAAACTATATGATAAGATTTATTTTTTTATTATATTAATGTTAAAGGATTTTATAGTACTTGTCATATATTTTGAAATAAATTTAAATTTAATTTAACTTTGAAGATGCGCCCAATTAACCTGTGCCACTTTAAAAGAGTGGCGTAAGTTCAAGAGTTCCTTGTATTCAGAAAAGAGAAAGCCAGAACTCTTTTCTTTATTTTCGATTGATGGTAGGATAGCTAATCTGACAAAATAATTTAGCAGTAAAACTTTCATTTACAGACTCTTTTATCAGTTTAGACATTTTAGTGGTCGCTATCAACATGCTAAATTAAGAGAGTGGTCAGAATATTTTAGACAAGAAATGGGCTGTCAGAATGTGCTCAAGTGTATGATGGGTCTCATAAAGACTTAATTTAGGTAGCAGTTGCAGTCAGGACAATTATCTTCAATAAAATAAACATTGAACCATAACTCCATGTATACTACAAGTGGTCTGAGGTCAGAAGGATGATTACATGTCACACTTCGAGTAATTTCTTTAGAGTTGTGGGAAACCACCATTCCTGTTTATTAATCTGAAAAATTGCTAGTGTCACCTCAAGTGAATATAAAATCTAAAGTAAACGATACCTTTTATTTGAATAATGGCTTTAGAGAATATATTATGAGGTCATGGCTCATGAGTGGGTCAATTAATAACCATGGATCCAGGCGGTAATGCCACATAGACGCCCTATTTTATGCCCTCAGTTGTTGCTAGCACCTAATGTGACAGTATATCTCTACTTGATCACCAATCAATATCAAGTTGGTGTTAATTCATGTGGTCAACTATAAGCATTAGAGGAAAGTATGAAAAAGCAAATGCAGCAAGTAATAGCAGACCAGTTCCAGCCTCATCTATACAATTTCCAGCCAAGCTGTTTTTGTTCTTCTTTCATCATTACTCCATATGGACTTCCTCTTATTCTTTTCCATTTTATCTTTCTCCACTATTCCTGTCTTTGGTTTTACGTTGACAGAATTTGTCTATCCCAATTTTACCGCTTCCAATTTCCAATTTATCGATAGCGCTGGAAGTTTCTTGGTTTCCCGAAATGGAACATTCAAAGCTGCTATGTTCAATCCTGCTTCTGAACAAGATAATTTCTGTTTGTGTCTTATCCATGTTGAATCCAATACCATTATCTGGTCTGCAAATGGTGATGCACTTGTTACAACTTCAGGAATTATGAGGTTGACCAAGAATGGTATTATTATTACTGAAAAAGATGGCAGTTTTAGGTGGTCAACTCCACCATTAAAGTTAGCAGTTTACGCGATGCAGCTAACTGAGGCTGGAAATCTCCTTCTCCTTGATCAGTTTAATCGAACACTTTGGGAAAGCTTTAATCATCCGACAGATACAATTGTAATTGGACAGAAGTTGCATGTTGGCATGATGCTTTCAAGTTCAAAAGCAGGTGATGACTTGTCAAAGGGTCATTACAGGCTTTCTTTGACTGCTTCCGATGCTATGTTACAGTGGCAAGGTCTGACATACTGGAAATTGTCCATGGAAACCCAAGCTTATACTAATTCAAACTATGCAGTGGAATACATGTCTGTCAATCAAACAGGTCTGTATCTTTTTGGTCAAAATGGTTCTGTAGTTGTGATAATGGTGAACTTGTTACAATCCACTTTTCGAATTGCCAAATTGGATGATTCAGGTCAGTTGATCATTATTAGTTTTGTTGGCTCTGACATCAAAAAAGATTTTGTTGGCCCAGTGGATGGGTGTAGAGTACCTTATGTTTGTGGAGGGCTTGGTGTATGCACCTCCGATGTGTTATCAGATAATCCTAAATGTTCCTGTCCTGCTAACTTCAATCTTAGATCACATAATTCAAGCAGCTGCGTGCCTAGTGACAGTTCCTATGCTTTGCCAGTTTCTTGTAATTCCACCAACTACAGTAATCTGTCAAATTCATCCTCCATGTCATACATAAGACTTGGCTTTGGTATGGATTACTTTACTACTGATTTTACCAAGCCCTTTAGGGATGGGGTAAACCTGTCCGTATGTCAAAATCTTTGCTCAGTAGACTGTTCATGTTTGGGGATATTTTATGCAAACTCGTCTGGTTCTTGTTACAAACTTGAAGATGAAATAGGGTCAATTATGTTAAGGACAAGCATAAATAATGATCTTTTTGGATTTGTTAAGATCCTAGTTGGAGTTTCAACAACCATAGGGGACAGTGATAATTTCGATCAGGAAACTGCAGACTTCCCTTTAGTTGCAACAGTGATCTTACCTTTCACAGGAATCTTCCTATTGATGGCGCTGGGTTTCATTTTGTGGAGAAGATCTAGACCCCAAAGAAGAGGAAAGATAGAATCAAAAAAAAGTCAACCCAGTTCTCCTCCTTCAGAGGACCTGAATGCCTTCTCCATCCCAGGATTACCTGTACGGTTTGAATACAAACAGCTTAAGGCTGCAACTGATAATTTCAAAACTCAGATCGGCGCAGGAGGCTTTGGTGCTGTGTATAAGGGTGTGCTCCCTGACAACTCTCTGGTTGCAGTAAAGAAGATAATAAATTTAGGCATTCAAGGGCAGAGAGACTTTTGTACTGAGATTGCTATCATTGGTAATATTCACCACATAAACTTGGTCAAGTTGAAAGGTTTCTGTGCTCAAGAGAGACAACGCTTATTGGTTTATGAATATATGAACCGTGGATCACTTGATCACACTCTTTTTGGTAATGCGCCTGTCTTGGAATGGCAAGAACGGGTTGAGATAGCTCTTGGTTCTGCCCGGGGGCTTGCATACTTGCACAGTGGCTGTGAACAAAAGATTGTCCACTGTGATGTGAAGCCAGAGAACATTCTCTTGCATGATAATTTTCAGGCAAAAATATCTGATTTTGGCCTCTCCAAGCTGCTGAATCGTGAACAGTCCAGTCTATTCACAACAATGAGGGGGACTCGTGGCTACCTCGCTCCGGAATGGCTCACAAGTTCTGCAATCTCAGACAAAACTGATGTATATAGCTTTGGAATGGTACTCCTTGAACTTGTAAGTGGAAGGAAAAACTGTTCTTTAAGAACACAAAGTCACAGCCTTGATGATAGTGCTACTGGAGATCACTCATCATCTTCATCTGCACAGGGACTTGTTTATTTCCCTTTGTTTGCATTAGAGATGCATGAGCAAGGAAGGTACCTTGAACTTGCTGATCCAAAACTTGAAGGGCGGGTCAGCAGTGGAGATATTGAGAAGTTTGTGCGGGTAGCATTGTGCTGTGTCCATGAGGAGCCATCTCTCAGGCCAACTATGGTTACTGTTGTTAGCATGTTGGAGGGCGAGATACCACCGACTTCACCAAGAATAGAATCTCTAAACTTTTTACGCTTCTACGGACGACGTTTTTCAGAGGCATCAACCATGGAAGAAGCTGGGGGCCAGATTGATGCCATGTTATATCCACAAGCAAATACTTCTCATATAACCTCTCAGAGAGTCTCTAATGCTTACTTCTCTTATATTTCGTCCCAACAGATCTCTGGTCCAAGATAGTCTAGTGGTGCTACTTGATTATATGGAAGTGGAGTGCATATAATTTGTAAATTGTAGTCCAAATGTATATTAGGTTACTCATGAAAAAACATGAAATTTGAATTTATAAAAAGGGAGTGCATTCCATTCTTAACTCTTGGTTCAATCTTGTTTAGATACAGCAATTGTGTTTGATGTCTATGTCCGGTAAATGGAACAAGAGATGAGCTTCACCTTCATGATATTCTGATTTCTTCCATTGTAAATAGCTAGCACCTTCTTATGACTTCCTCGTTCAGCATAGAAATGTACGTTTCATCCTGAAACCTCCACTATGACCATCCTTATTCCCTTTCCCCACCCTTCAACCCCAGTAATTAGGAAAAGATCTTGTTTTATGCTGAAGTATATATTATTCTTCATAAATATGTGTAAAATGCCTGACAATTATAACAATCCAGATGGAAATTCAATAACCCAGTCTCTTAAATGAGGACCAAGTGGAGTGTTCAGAGCTTTCTCTACATTTTGTTCAACAAAGCGCATTTCCCTTTTTTCCTTTTTATTGAACACAAAGGGTACTCTCCTTCCAACTGGCCCTATCTGGATCTCAACTGGAGCACTTGCAAGAGATTCAACTATACTAACCAAAGAAATCAAAAATGATTTTTACAGCATCCCTAATTTAACACGATTTCTTATGCTCATGAAGTAATATGTGACATCATCTTTTTGAAATTCTAATCTAAAGATCTAGTTAATGTTTTTCTTTTTTTCCTTCCTTTTTTTTTCCAAAAAAGATCTAGCCAATTATAATGCCTTTTCAAAGTTCAGGTGACTGCCAGCTTTTCTTTTTACAACTTCATCCTTTTTTATTAGTCAGGAAGTCAGAATTTAAGTTCAGTTTGTTGAGATCATGTTTATACCATTACTAAAGTTTCATCTATGTGGCAAATACATCCGTACCACTGGAATTCCTTTTTCTTTTTGTCCTTCCTTTTTCTCTTTTCTACTTGTTCAATTTCTTCAAAATGCCTCCATTATCTGAATACAAGTCATAGGAACTTCCATTTCTATTCGTTCTTTTCCAAACTGTAGTTTCCTCTTTGGTATTAGATACAGGCTAAAATTAATATCAAGCACCAGTCTGACGACGAATCTTTGAGAAATAATTGGAAGTTTCATTATGGTTGTAAACTGATTCTCTGTTTGCTTCTCACGTCGTTATTCCTGATACTTGTGCGTCAATCTTAATTTTCTGCATCTCTGCTTAAAAAATGATATTGTCTACCATGGTAAAATGTTCTTTATTCTCACCATTTACCTGTGAATTGGTTCTATTAATTGGAGGGGCAAGTGTTTGGCTTTTTGCTTGTGTTGTTAGACTCTTTTTCAAGACGTGTATTGCTGTATTCATCATAATCTACTTATCCTTGGCAGCTTGTCAAGATCTCATTCTTGAAGAATGAACACACATTCTTGCGGAAAATTGTTGAGATGATTCTGGCTTTAGCACTAGAGGGAACAATCTCAAAAATGGAAATCTTGAGTGCTTATTTGTGTAAGGTCAAGTACATCTTTATTGTTGCTATCATAACTTCATTCACAAATTACTTCAGCGTCTGAAAAATAATAGCATTTCGCCTTTGACTTTTTCTTCATATTAATTTATTTTTTCATTAGATCAATTTGTTTATGTTCCAGTTGTGGTATCAGGAATGGAGATAAAACTGAGATATGCAAATTGTCCTTTCTTGGTTAAAAAGCATCAACTAAATGATTTCAGCTATATTGTCAGATGGATATGTATTTCATGTTCGTCCCTCCATGACATGTCCCTGTAATCTATTTGGTTTTCCTCTTGTTATGTGTGAATTCTAACAAAGACCAAGGCAAAACAGATATATTGGGGACATGGTATTTGTGGTGTTCAATCAGCATCAAAATTGTATTTCGGAAAGCACATATCCCTTCTTAGCTTGGGAGAATGTGCGATGCTTGCAGCAATGATACCAGCGCCAGAGCTCCGGTCACCATTCAGGGACACTAGCAGGTTGTAGCTCATAGAAACTTGTAACTTACTTTTTCCCTGTTGGACATAGCTTCTTCTGGTCCTGAGTGCTTATGCAGTACTTCTGCATTCTATTGCTTGTCTGGAAATATAAACCTTGATGTGATATCCTCAGAGGAAAGACCTTCCAAGCTAGAGTTCTGAAAAGGATGGTGGAATTTGGATTTCTTGATGTAGAGATGGCAAGCATTGCTGTAAAACAATATCTCAGATTTAATTCTGGAAGCCCATATCATTCAGATGGGTTCTCGGTTATATCTTCTTTCTCTCAAGAGGTAAATACAGATTACTTATTACTTTTTTTGACCTATCAAAAGAACCTTTTTTCAGTTTCGTTTAAATTTTGAACCGGTGGATTTTCCTTGTATGAATGTCAATGAGATGAATCATCTTTGTCAAATCATACAAGAAGATCATAGTTAGTCAGCTCCTTTTCCTGTCATTCCTCAGTTGAAGATCATTTTCCATGTTACATAGATTGTTATCATGATAATTTTTACTCTTTTAGGCATCCTAAGAAAAACATTTAGCATCTAAAACTTATGAAATGTGGTAACTGGCCTAGGAATTACTAATATTTATCCAGCATTGACAACTCCAAATAAAATTTTCACTAACTAGCTTCTAATTTACTTTGTCTTGTTTCTGTTGAATTATCACTTAGCATTCAACAAATTGCGACGGTGGTGTATTCTCGACCATCAAGAGAATATGGGACTGGGAAACAGAAAGCAAAATATGGGAAGTGAAAGAGGACATGGACAGATGGGAAGCTGGTGTTAAACGATTGGGAAGCATAGATGATTCCAAGTTCAAATCAAAACTTCTTTTTATGATCAGATGTAAGAGATCTCTCCCAACATCCTCTATTGATTTCTGACACGGTTGATGAGTTTCTGATTTGATTATCTTATGCTAGTCGGTTAAATAGTCTTTTGATGCCAGTGTTTTTGCCAAAGGTGCATTAAAGAGAAACAACAACTATTTGCCACTTTTATTTGGTAGGCAAGATATAAAAGTTGACAAGTGTTTAAAGAACAAGTTGATCTTTTATTCTTATTTAAAGCAATTGACTCTGTGTTTTCTCCCATTCAAAAATTTAATTAGAAAATGGCATACCCTTTAAAAGATCATTAGAAGGAACACCAAAAAGGTCCCAGGAGAATTCAGAGTTGGAGGGACTTCGAACAATGTTGAATTATTGTGCTCCTAATCCTGATACTTTATCAGGTCCCTTTATGAGGAATATCAGAAATCTTAGGAAACAAAGGACAACACACAGATGCACAGAGATTTTTTATGTGGAAAAACTCCTCGCTCGAGGGAGAAACAACCACGACCTGTCACTATAGGATTTAACACCAAATCTACTAGAAGCAAAGTAAAGAAATACAACGTACACCTTACTTCTCTACTATCCCCTTACAACAAAGGCAACTTATGCAACTAGTACAAGTCAAGAGCAACACTGACTTTGCTTCAGTCTACCCTACACCATTTGAGTAGTTAGAAAGAAACAACACACCCACACACATAGAGACTACAACCCTGTCTCCAAGGTATGTTTCCACACACAGAACACACTAACAAATAACTCATCACTTACCTTTATAAGTTAGGAGTGATAGTACATTTAGATGCTTACTACAGGAGGAAACTTGCTCACAACACAAAACATCAAACCTAGTCTTTCTGATTCTTCATATGGGTGTGTTGATGTCTTGCACAAGAAGCCAAGAAGAAGCTTTTTCAAGACAAAAAGTATTTGTTTTCAATATATTACTTGATATTTTAAAAGCTTGCTTCAACAACCTGGGACTTCTGTCTTTTATACTACTATATGTGCAGCCTAAGGACCACTGGTCCTTTAGTGTATTTTTGAAAGACTTCTCACTAACCACAACAACTTTACAGACTATTTTCCATTACTGAATATGACGCGTCAGCCTGATGTCTTACCTGGTACTTGATATAGTTTGTTAATCATCAAAATAATACATATGCAGATACTTGAGTACTTAACAATTTCCCCCTTTTTGATGATGACAAACTATACTTACCGAAGTACATGTTCCCCCTGAGTATATGATCCTCTTTCATTTTTACTTACCTAAGTTCCCCCTGAAACTATGCCTTCCTAAGAACAATAGGATACAATCACACTACAACAAGATGCAATCGCAAATCGCACTACATAATCACACTGCACTACATAATCACAATATTACATAATCACAATAATCAGTATTTCCCCCTTTTTGATGATGACAAACTATACCTATCGGAGTACATGTTCCCCCTTAGTATATGATCCTCTTTCATTTTTACTTGCCTAAGTTTTCCCTTTTGGCATCATCAAAAGGAAAAACAGTAAACCAAAATAAACTCACAATCCAAAAATATTAGGAGCAGAACACAGCAGAGTTTAAAGGAGATCATAATAGAAGGAAATGGAGTTCAGATTTGAGATGCACAAAAGCGACCAGGTCCATGCCATGGCATAATTCATTCATAACCATCTCCTTAAAAACAACAGTTAAATGCCCTGGACTGGGCGAAAAGATACTACACAAGAACAAGATTGTAAGAGCTGTAGTCATTACAAGCAGGGGAGGGAACAAGAGTGGGGACTGTAAGGAACAAAGAGGAACATACATAGGTAAAGAAACTTAGGAGCGAGAAGGCTTGGTAGCTAGAGAGTCAATCAGTTTTTCTATGCTTGTACTGTGATCTCTAGAGCTTCTAGAAGTTGCTGGGTGAGGGACTTCACTTCCTTGGTCAATTGGGTATTTACTTACCTTAACTTTGTCACTCAGTAATACTAGGCCCTTCTCTAGGTTCCTTGGCCAGTTCATCTTGCATTGTTTCTATTTCAGCATGTTTGATGGCCAATTCCTCAGTCAGCTCCTTTGCCTGAGCTTTTAACGCCTTATTCTGTTCTACCAGATCAGACATGGGAGATCTTTTGATGCCAGCCTTCTGCTCTCCGATCTCACACTCAGAAAGGGTAATAAACGAGAATGACTATTTCATTGTCCCCATTATGCCTCTATTTAATTCGATTCTATGATGCTCAAACACCTAGTTGAGCAAATATCCATATGCAAGTCCGTGTTCCCTTCAGTCATGTCATAAACCTTGGTCATGTGCTCTAACATAATAGCAGGTAGATTTATTTTGATCATGGTACTCAGCTTCTCCACCAGGTACAGAACCGTCATGGTTGCGACTGTTCTCTTTTCAGACCTGGGAAGAAGTACCTTGTTTATGAACTCAAAATACAGGTGATACTGACCTTTAAGAAGCTTCTTGGACACTGCTGAAAAGGTGAGATTTCTCATCTTTCCAGCTGTTACCAAGAATTCCTTAGAAGGGGTTTTGTCAGTCATTGTCTTTATCCCCTCAGTCTTGACTTGCAAAATTTTCCCCAGCAGTTCCTCAGTTATCCTAAAAGAAACATTTTTCACCTTTTTTTTGAAGCTGCCATCCGATTGTATTTCCAGATTGATATAGAACTCCTTCACTTCCTTCTCATGCAGATAAGGAACATGCCACTCAAACAAGTGACTCCAGCCCTAAACCTCTACTACATCTACTAGCTCTTTCATGCCCGGACTGTCCTTTGCTGCAGGCTCGAATACTTTACCATTTAACACCTTTTGGGCTTGTAACAACTTTATTCGTTGGTCCTTGGTAAGAGTTTTTTCAGTTCTTCTTCTTTTTATGTGTGAATATGGTCCCTTAGAGGAAGCAGATTCACGCCTCTTTCCCTTGGCGACAATTTTTTCTGAGTCTTGGAGTCCAGACTCTTTTCAATTTCTTCTTCTTCCGAGTCTGTCTAGTCTATTTCCTCATCTTCTCTAATATTTACAACCTGGTCCTTAGGTATGTGAGGCTCTACAACTGTGGTATTTCTTAATCTCTTCTTTGAAATATGTTTTTGTTTACTGGCTCTCATAGCTTCACCCAACAATTTCTTTTCTACACCCCTAGTGGTATAACTACGAACCACTAATCCACTCTTCCCTTCATCAGTTTTTCCTTTGCCTCTGTCTTGTCTGACCTGGTCCTTGGTGGAGAGGATCAGAGCGAACAATAGGTCTCTTGATTCTCCGAGACAGTGGTCTGTTGTCCTCCTCATCATCATCTCCTTTTGCCTTTTCTTGTGACATGGCAATATTCACCTATTGTTGTTCACTTACTGGAGTCTCATCATACACTGGCTTCCCAAGAGCTAAAGTTAGATCAGGGGAGGAGGTCAGTTCATCCCTGATACTATGATACCCATCTCTCAGTTCCAGAAGATTTCTGGCCACCCACTCTGGTCCTTCAGCCAGAATGCTGGAATCGTCCCCCTTTTCTTCAGCAATTTCTCCTTCAAAGTGTTTTTCTGACAAAGAAGAGGAGGTGTGACCAAGTGGAGAAGTGTTTTCTTGATCTTCGGTGGTACTATGGGAGGGTTCAATAGGATTTTTACTGAGTGGAATACTTGGGATTTCAAACTCTGTTGGTGCGGCCATGATTGAAAGAGTTGCAGAAGGAGAAGAGGGGCAGGGTTTAAGAATGAAAGGAAGGTTGTCTACGGGTTTTGCAGACTTATGAACCAGTGCAAAAGGTGGCGTATTGATGTTTGGAGAGGTACTGGTGTTTCGTTCAACACTGGCCTGTGAGATAGAGTATTATGGGCTTTCAACCATGATGAAAATAGTAATTTAGGGCTTGGAATTGGTGAGAAAAAGCAAGAGGATGAAGGAGGGAGAGAGAATGGGAAAACGCAAATAGGAGGGTTTCTGATTTGATGATAGACGAAGGGTTTGAGGTTTGAGCATCTTAAAAAGGAAGAAAAGAGAAGCCTCCGGTCCCTGATTGGTTGTGACTCTTCGGGGACTAGTATGAGATGATTGCGATTCAAAGAAAAAGCTGAATCGAAAAGACAGGTCTAGGACATCACAATGATGAGGTGAGAGATTATGAACAAAAAGTATACCTTGCAATGTACCTGGTCCCTAGGTGAATTTTTTCAACTCCTTCTTCCTTTAATATTATGTCATTGTCAATTTACTGTCCTGCAAAAAGAATCATACTAATATTTTGAGATTGTGAATAGTATTTCAGATACCTGTTTAATACCTCTTTAGCCACGAAAGGCTTGATTCCTCGTGATTTGTTTCTCCATTTGCTGTATTCTGAGTTGCTTAAGCCAGGTCCCTCAAATATGTCAGTACATTATGCTTGTGACCATAGTCCCTGTTGCATCCCAGACACTGTGTTAATGCAACTTTTGCGAACCTCTTTGTCGGTTGTACTTGAGCCCTCAACCATAGTGCAAACCAACAACAACATTCACATATTCATGGTTTCGATCCTCATGAATACTACCAAGACACATAAACCGTTCATACAACATCAGATCTAGGAGGTTTTAAGTCCTTTCAGCCAAGAACTGAATCATTCACCTTTTCTTTATCAGCATTGGCCGCCTCCTTTGGATTATGTTTGCAGAAAATCAGAATTTAGTTCTGGGAACTCATTTCAATTTGAGCTCCCAATAGGCAGACAAGAGCCTAGTTACAAACCTTTTAGTTCATGGCGGTAGAGATCTAGTCCTTTTCATGGGCTTAGGACCTGATCTCCTTTTCACCTCTTACTTCACGGGGGTGAGATGACTTATGATTGTTTAAAGTTCTTCTTAGAACTTCACACTTTCCTTTCAAATGGCCCTTTTTACCGCAGTGCACACACAGAACATTGTCTTCAGCAGATGCATACTTGCTATATGAATTGTAGGGAGGGTCAGTCTTGTTGACATAACCCAGACCCCTATTTTCAGAGCTCCAACTGCAGGACATTTCACCCAAAAGTTTGGATGAAGCAGTCCACTTCATGGACTTGTCCAAATCTTCCTTAGCCTTTATCAGGTCCTTCTCAATTATAGATTTCCTTTCCAGAGCTAAAATTAACTTTAACTCTGCCTCCTTTACCTTTTCTTCCAAAATAGACTCACTTTCACTAATCTTTCTTTTCAGTTTTTCATCAGACTTGCCTTCATCTTCCATAAGTTTTAGCAGCTTTGCTTTCTCAGTTTCAAGAGTTACAACCTTGTCCTCAAGATTAGATACTTTAGTTGTCAGCACCATCTTCTCATCCTGCGACACATCAACACTATTGCTCAGCTAATCCTTCTCAGTTGTCAATTCATAAATAGAGTCAATGAGAGCACAAGCCAATTTCCTCAACTTCCTGGTAGAGTAGAGATCCAAATTTTCTTTGAGATCCAGCAAAGTTATCTCATCATCATCCTCTTCTTCATCATCTAACTGAGCCATAAAGGCAAAGAGGCCATCATAGACTTCATCATCATCTCTTACTGCGAGCATGGAGGAGTCTTCAGGTTGCTCTTCCTCTTCAGAGTCACTGGAAGAGTTTCCCCAAAATTCCTAATGTCTTTATCATTATCTGATCTGCAGCTTCCTTCTTCTTGTATTTGTCAGGTACCTGTTCCTTCCTTCTGTCCTTCCCAGCTCGTTGTCCTTCTTTGTGATCATTTTTCCCGTAAGGACATTCTCTGATGAAGTATCCTGGTTTACCACAACCATGACATAGATTGTTGCTCCCATATGATCTCCCTACTTTTCCTAGCTTTGCTAGGCCATGACTTTGCCTGACAATTTTTTTGAATCTCTTGGTGAGATATGTCATATGCACACCATCAATCTCCTCATTACTTTGAGCAGTCTTCAGTACTAGTGATTTTTCTTTCTTGCCTTCTCTTTTAGATGAATCTTGTTTTTTATTCAGCTCATGAGTGCGAAGTATGCCAATGAGTACATCCATTCATAAGGTCTTCAAGTCCTTTGATTCAGTAATTGCATCCACTTTGCTCTCCCAGGACTTGGGAAGAACTCGCAGGATCTTGCGTACTTGCTTGCTTTGGCTAATGGGTTCTTCCAGACACTTGAGCTCATTTGTTATAGCTGAGAACTTGGTCTCCACCTCCTGTATAGTTTCTCCTTCATGCATTATGAAGTCCTTATACTGTGATGTCAGCATGTTCACCTTTGATTCAATCACCAGTTCAGTTCCTTCATGGGCATTTTTCAGACAATCCCAGATTTCATTGGCAGACTCACATGCTAATATTCTGTTGTACTCCTCCGCACCTATACCACATACAATGAGCTTTTTGGTTTTGTAGTTTTTCTCTATTTTCTTTCTGTCAGCTTCAGAGTATTGTTGTCTGATTTTAGGGACAGATTTTGTAGTTTCTCCTTCTTTCACCTCTGTCATAGGAACATATAGGTCATCTAGAACAATATCCCAAAGTTCTCTATCTTCAGCCATCAAGAAATCGTGCATCCTTCCTTTCTACTACCCATAGTACTTTCCATTAAACCTGGTGGTCTAATAGAGGATTTTCCTTCCTACAAGTTTAGTGGAGCAGCCATCTTCCCAGAGAATCTCAAGGTGTGAACCAGATAGAGATCCTGCTCTGATACCAGTTTTTGAATTATTGTGCTCCTAATCCTAATACTTTATCATGTCCCTTTATGAGGAATATCAGAAATCTTAGGAAATAAAGGACAACAGATAGATGCACAGAGATTTTTTACGTGGAAAAACTTCTTGCTCAAGGGAAGAACAACCACAACCTCTCACCACAGGATTTAACATGAAATCCACAAGGAGCAAAGTAAAGAAATACAGCGCACACCTTACTTATCTACTATCCCCTCACAACAAAGGCAACTTATGCAACTAGCACAAGTCAAGAGCAACACTGACCCTGCTTTAACCTACCCTACACCACTTGAGTAGTTAGAAAGAAACAACACGCCCACACACCTACAGACTTCAACCCTGTCTCCAAGGTATGTTTCCACACACAGGACACACTAACGAATAACTGATCACTTACCTTTATAAGTTAGGAGTGATAGTACATTTAGATCCTTACTACAGGAGGAAACTTGCTCACAACACAAAACACCAAACCTAGTCTCTCTGATTCTTCATATGGGTCTGTTGATGTCTTGCACAAGAAGCCGAGAAGAAGCTTTTTCAAGACAAAAAGTATTTGTTTTCAATCTATTACTTGGTATTTTAAAAGCTTGCTTCAACAACCTGGGACTTCTGTCTTTTATGCTGCTATATGTACAGCCTAATGACCGTTAGTCTTTTTGTACATTTCTGAAAGACTTCTCACCAACTGCAGCAACTTTACAGGCTGTTTTCCATTACTGAATATGACGCGCCAGCCTGATGTCTTACCTGGTACTTGATATAGTTTGTTAATCATCAAAATAATATATATGCAAATACTTAAGTACTTAATAAACAAGTTCCTCTGTGAAAACATTTTCCAACTTTTGAAACATTTAAGTACATATGTTGCAATCATTGGTTGGTGCAACTGTGCAAGTATAGCGTGCATTTTAGTTTTATCAATTAGCATCGCCAGGCAAGCAACTGAGAATATTGATGGTTACTTGTTATGAATCTCACCAATCACACACTTGGATTCAAGCATTTTGATTCATTTACAACCGAGATAAATCCTTTTTGGGAAAAAAAACTTTCCTATGCATTTTAAGAGTGTATTTTACGTGTTTGTGTCCTCAAAAGATATTTACAACCAAATGTCTGTAGATTCTTTTCAAAAGTGTACATAATCAGACTAATATCTAAAAAATAAAATAAAATCAGTTAAAAACGTCTGCACATTTGCTATAACAATAAATGCAATATGTGTGGATAATGACCTTTTTCATAGGGAAAGGGAAAAAAGTTGGCTACAAACGGATGCAACCAACTATAGCATTTAATATATTGTACTTTTTATCTCTCTTCCATTAAAATATTGTAATGATTGTTGTTGAAAATACATATACATACACCTAGCAATTTTTTTCACCAAATCAAGTAACTAATTAGGTGGATGACCAACGGATACAAAAGCAAAATCAATTACATAACTTCTCTTATTTTGTCTTTAGTTCATTTAATGCTTCTTATGATAGCAATGTTGATATTTAATCTGGTAATATTGTTTGTTGATAATAAAATATATGTTGATATATGTATTTATAAGAATTTGACAAATTTGTTAGCCAAGTTTGATCTCAATATTTAATTGGTAATGTATATTTTTTTAGTTCTATGGTGAATACTTAATGACAAACATTTAACTTTAATATTTTCTTTGCTAATAATAATGGTGGATTTGGTGAAACCA
>JAABOM020000007.1:6484018-6529322 GCA_011800125.2 Solanum clarkiae
AAATTACTTGAACTTTGGGTTAAAAACATTTATAAACTTTTCAATTTTACTTTAAAAAGAAATTATGCTAACAATTTTAAAAAAGAAATTATGCTAACAATTTCATTTCATACTATTCCCATTACATATCATACCATAT
This sequence comes from Solanum clarkiae, assembly GCA_011800125.2. Lineage (NCBI taxonomy): Eukaryota > Viridiplantae > Streptophyta > Magnoliopsida > Solanales > Solanaceae > Solanum > Solanum clarkiae. The sequence goes on from JAABOM020000007.1 coordinate 6,484,158, forward strand.
TATCTTGTATTTATGATTTGATTCAGTTATTGCAAATGAATTATGTGATGGTTATACTTGAGCTATATTTGTTGATTATTCGAAACTATCTGAAAGTATCTGTTATGTGGCTGAGTTGAATATTGTATAGATGTGTTTGTTTTTATATATATATATATATATATATATATATGTTGTTGCTCGGACTTTTCTGAGTGTAGGTGTGTAGTTTGGCAGTATATTGTTGGTATAGAAGGAGTATTTTATTTTGTATGCTTTACTTGTTGTTTAGATCCTCTTGATAAGTGTCTGTTCTTTTTTATACTCACCCTTACTTCTACACATATATGTAGGTTGTGAGCCTGGTTCTTCTAAGTTAGTTTCCATCTATTCAGACCGAGTTTTCTAGTTATTCGAGAGGTAACAACTTGTCTATTTGACGCACTCGTTCTATTTGAAGGACTGAAACTTAGACTTGTAATTATTTTCTATTATATTCAATAATAGAGGCTTGTACATGTGACATCAGCTTTAGAATGATTTTATAGAATTGTTATCCTAGTGTTTGTCCTATCTTTAGACTTTATCTCTTCCGCTTTAATTTATATTATTGAATTGAATAGATTTTGACTTACTACTTATCTTGGTGGGCTAGGCAAGTACTACCATTACATCCATTTTTTTATCGTGAATTTCAACTTTGTGTTATAGTTATAATGTGTATAATGCCTAAATATTTAATTTGTCAACTTTTAAGACTAGAGAAAAAACTTAACATACTCCTTTTGTCCAAATATTATTGTTCATGTTAAAAACTTTATATAGAAATTAAACTATATCAAATTAAAATATTAATTTATTAAAATACTCTATAAAACTGATTGATGATTTCACCCTCCAAAAAATTATATTTTTATTAGATTAGTAATAATAATTTGCAATTAGTTGAAAGCTAAAAAGGTTTCCATCTTCGTCACCTTTTTACTTTTTTCCGTTTCCAAAAATTACTTGAACTTTGGGTTAAAAACATTTATAAACTTTTCAATTTTACTTTAAAAAGAAATTATGCTAACAATTTCAATTATCCTAATACTTATGCTCGTTTGGCTTTCTATTTGTTCTTGTTTTCCTTTTTCGTTCCTTTTTGTTGTTCTTTTTCTTTTCCAATATTTTTTATTTAATCAACTTCAATGGTGATTGAAGAAAATTGATTATAAATTATAAAAAAAACTTTTAAAAAGAAAAAAAATTGTGATTCTATTTCAAACATAAAGTCAGTGATTAACAAGAAATTCAGGGTCTTTAGTTGAGAGTTTTACAGGTACTAATTATGTAGGAATAAGTTATAGAAGTATTAGTAATAAAAGTATTAGTTACACAAGTATTATTTATGGAGATTTAATATGTATGATTTAGCTATGTAGAAGTAACAATACATGAAGTATCTTTTTTAATTGAAAGTATGATTTATGGTAAATTAATTATATACATCATTATTATGAAGAAACAAAACTTAAAATTTTTTAAAATAATGTTGAAGTATTCATGAATATACTTTTCACAATTTGATACATGGAGATTGGCTTGCCAAATGGTCTAATTCCAAACAAAAGATCACGCAATAATAATTGATTTAGCATATAAAATTATAGGACTGATATTGATTAAATATATTATTCTTTTTTTATCTTGACTTATGTTGGATACACAGAAAATAAAAAATTAACGATAATTTTTTTATTTTAATTTATATATGACTTAGGTGTGTCAAACGAGCGGATTGAATTAAAATTGAGAATAATAGAATGAGTTGAAATAAAAATTAAACTGAGTTATGACCCACCCAAACTTACTTTGAGCTCAAATAGGTTCAAATTCGAGTTAGATCATAACCCGCTTAATTTTCTTTTGCATCAATTCTTCTCTTTCACAATGAAGTTTGCTCATTCTATTTGATAACACACAAGTTACGGTTAGCAATTGTTGCATCTCTAATTCTTCCAACATTATCTTCCTCAACGTTAGCAACTGTGGCATCTCTGATGCACCGAAAGTGTTACAACTCACCAATGTAACAGTATCGAATCAAATTAAAACGGTGAAAATTTAAAAATGAAAAAAGATAACAACAATAACAAGCAGGACAACAATACGAAAAATATAATAATCTAGGCTAGATAATCAACCAATAGAGACTAAATACAAAAATGATTGTCATCAGAATAAAATATGCTCATTCTGAAACAAAAGCATTAAAATTTAAAATGCTAAAATCAAAATATCCTCATTAAACTACCCTGAATTCAAATAATCAGCAAAACTTTGGCTGATTATCTCCCAACAAGTTACGGATAACACATTATCTTCCTTAACATTAGCAACTGTGGCATCTCTAATGCACTGAAAGAGTGAAAAATACATGTTATAATATCTTTGAAGCAGCAATTTAAAAATGCACAGCTCATTGCCACGTGTAAACTAAAATGACTGGAGACATTAGCTTCTGCAGAATCATCTGGTAAACAAAATGGAGTGAGATCACTTTTTAAAAAAAAATTAATGTTCCTGAGTCCCATATTTGCCACAATACCTGCAAGTACCAAACAGAATATTGAGAACATCACAAAAATGAACAATAAATTTTCTACATCAGATCTTTCTATAACAGTCAAGCAAGAGGCTCACCTTATGGTTGCTCTTGTACCAATCACCAATAACTAAACTGAAGTCTCCAACAGGTTTAGCATACGAAACTGAGATTACGAATCTTGCATACACGTCAAGTGCACTAAAACCTCCAACAGCTCTATGCAATTGAGTTGAAGGGAAGTATGTGTAACTTCCAATCTGGTCTTTTGTTTGAAACTTGCAAGTGTAATTTGAATTTGGTAGAATGGGACAATTAGTTCCCAAAACTCCATCCTGCCAAGAATTCTTCCTTTGTTTGATTTCATTCCAAATCAGGAAAAACATGTAAGACTACAGTTCCAACATTCTATGACTACAAAAGCAACAGAAGAATCAAGAGAATCCACTTCTTAATCTAATAGTTCGATCAGCCCCACCTTGATTCCCTCATTGTAAATGGGAAGGGGAAAATAGTATATCTCTCAGCTCATACTCTAAAAGACGAGTCAATTAAAGTTCAAAATTCTCTCTCTAGGCGATAAACCATCTCAAACCTAATTCACGTCATCCTTTGATTCTGATGGTCGTTCCGGCCACTGGCAGTCATCGATGGTGGCTGCTCAGGTCACAGAGGATGCTGGTCCAACGACGAGGTCTTACGTGGCGGTTGTACAACCCAGGACAGAGAAAAAAGTGTCAATTCATAAGAAACAAATAACTTACCTACATGGAGAACCAAGGATTGTTTGGGAGGAAGAAGAGGTATCACAGATGATTATGAACGAGGAATTACAATATGTGGTTATAGGAAAATTTTTTGGCCGAATATTCATGAACTAAGGAGACTATTACCAAAGCAATGTGAACTCAAATGTGAATGCACCATTGACTGCTTGAGTAATAGGTATGTTCTTATCAGAGCCTCATGTATTGAGGATTATGTGCACCTATTATCAAAGCCGATTTTCTACATAGAACACCAAAATCGGAATTATCCAATGCGTACGTTGAAGTGGGAGTCACTTTTTAACCTTGAAGAAGAAACATCAATTGCGATAGCCTGGATATCTTTTCCCTCACATCCACAAAATTTCTTTGGTAGGGAGACAATTTTTTCGATGGCAGATTGGTAAACCCTTGCAAGTAGACATGGCTACTAGGAAGAGGACGAGACCTAGTTGTGCAAGAGTAAAAGTTGAGGTCGATTTACTAGGAGATTTTCCCAAGCGCATCAATATTGGAGTCAGGAGCAAAGCTATGGGAGAAATCAAGGAAAAATGGATTGAGATAAAGTATGATTATATGCCCAAATACTGTAAAAGGTGTAAGCTACAGGGCCATGATGAGAAGGAATGTTATGTTCTTCATCCAGATCCTAAAAAAGAAAAAGATGCGGAACAGAAGGAAAGCCCTGATGCACCGAAAAATAAAGACAAGGAGAATCAAGATGCAAACAAGGACCAAAAGAAAATACCAGAAGAAGAGTTCCAGGTACAACGTGGAGGGGGCAGAGGAAGAAATAATTAAAAAAAATACTCTCTCATTGGAATGCCACAAGGGACAACAGGATGTTGGGTAGCATCGATAGAGAAAATAAATTTGGGGCTTTAAAAGACAACAACAAAGAACACACTGAAGACGGGAATAAAGGTGACAAGGAGATGCAAAAAAACAAACAACTTTGGCAACACAAAAGAGTGGGTACTGGAGACCTTCAAAGGCCAAGCAAAGAATGAAGGCAATACCAATGAAAACATCGAGGAGGCTACAACTGAGAATCTGCCTACCAAAGACTCAACTGGCTGCTCACAAACTCACGTTGAAGCAGATGTTGTAGTCATAGGAGACAAAGGAGATGAATCACCTATCAAGAAAGCTGTTGACACAAACTCAGAGGATATTTTTAGCACAGACAAAAGACACAGAGGATAAGACACCTGTAAATATTGAGGAGCAACAACTAGCAAAAGTAAGCGGTACAGGTGTGAATACAGAGAATGCAAAAGTGGAGGAAGATAATGCTTCACTTAATCAGACAACACAAGAGGATGAACAGGAAGAGGATAACATTTCACAGAATACAAAACAAGTTACAAATGATGTTGATTTGTCACCTAGACATAATAAAGCAATGCAGCACACTACTAGGAAAGGCAAGGGAGCAAGGAATAAAGTGAGTCAAATCAGTACAAGGTCTAGTTTAGCCAGATCCTCTCCTTCCAAATGATAGACAACATTCTTTTTTGGAATATAAGGTCTGTAAATACTCAATAGTCTTTTTGAGAAACTTACAGATCTTAAGAGGAGACACAAATATGCATACATTGCACTTTTTGAACCTTTTCAAGGTCTTCAAGAAATAGAAACTTTCAGAAGAAGGCTAGGTATGGAGTCAGCTATGGTCAATGTTTCAGGAAAAATATGGGTCTTCTGGAACAGTGGTTGGGATGGTGAAGTATACAGTGATACAATACAACAACTATCTATCAAGTTCAAGGATAGGAGCACCCAAATGGAGTTCTATATTACAGTTATCTACGCTAGATGCAATGCACTGGAAAGGCTTGAATTGTGGGATAGTCTTGAGTACATGGCTTAGGACATTACAAGACCTTGGATGTGGAAGGGAAAGGAGGGGGGGGGGGAAGAGGGGGGGGAACTTCAATGTGATTCTCAATGAGAAAGAAAAATTAGGGGGTCTCCCGATCACACAATAAGAAACTGCAGACTTTGAGCATTGTTTAAATACATGCACTCTCAAAGAAATTGACTTCACAGGGAGCTCTTACACATGGTGGAATGGAAGAATTGAGAATGACAGTATTTTTAAAAGATTAGACAGAGTGGTGGTTAATCGGGATTTCTTCCAAATATTCCCAAATAGTGAGGTGCAACATATGGGAAGAAGTGGCTCGGACCATGCACCTCTACATGTAATTTATAAAGATAACAATGAGACATATGCTAAACCTTTTAGATTCCTCAATTTTTGGGCATCACACCCAAAATTTAAGGAAACTGTAAGGCAAAGCTGGGAGGAAAATGCAGTGGGCACTCCATTATACGTTGTTCAACAGAAGTTTAAAAGGTTGAAAAAGGTTCTCATACAATGGAGCAGAGACACTTTTGGAAATCTTTTTAGAAAAATTGCTACCTTAGAGGATGTGGCAAGGATGAAGGAAGCACAACTACAGATCAATCGTTCAGAAGAAAATAAGAAAGATCTACAACGCACTGAAGAAGCCCTCAAGCAGTATTATAAATTGGAGGAAGAATATTGAAAGCAGAAAGCTGGAATGCATTGGTTTAAAGATGGGGATAGGAATACTAAATTCTTCCATGCATATGTGAATGGAAGAAGAATGAAGCTGAGAATCAATAAAATCCAGAATGACCAAAATGAGTCTCTCCAAAACACTGATACGATTGGCAGTGCTGCTAAAGACTACTTCAGAAGGCAGTTCACGGAGGAAAGCAGGACAGAAGACTATTTTATGCTGGGGGTTATACCCCAAAAATCATTACTGCAAAATAGAATCAGCAGATGACAAGCCCACCAACACAGGAGGAAGTTAAAAATATAGTTTTCAACATGAGTAAGGACAGTGCAAGTGGATCTGATGGCTACTCAGGGGTTTTCTTCCAAGAATGCTGGGATATAATTAAGGGAGACATATATTTAATGGTGATGTCTTTTTTCTGTGGGAAGGAGCTGCCTAAATTTGTATCCCATACAAATGTGGTTCTTATACCTAAAAAAGAAAAGGTAACATCTTTCAATGATCTACGACCAATCAGCCTTAGTACCTTAGTAAATAAAATTATTTCAAAGGTCTTGCATGAAAGGATATCCATAGTATTACTTGATATTATCTCCAAGAATCAAACAGGCTTTATGAAAGGAAGAAGCATTGCGGAGAATGTATTATTGGCACAAGAGTTAATCAGAGATATCAGAAGAAAGAAAGATTACCACAATGTTGTGGTGAAATTAGACATGGCTAAAGCTTATGACAGAGTCTCATGGATTTATCTTACAAAGGTCATGAGGAATTTTGGTTTTGATGAAAGAATCATTGATATGGTTTGGAGGATAATTTCTAATAATTGGTACTCTATCATAGTCAATGGAAAAGCCTATGGTTTCTTTAATTCAACAAGAGGATTGAAGCAAGGTGACCCTTTATTACCTACTTTATTCATCAATGCTACAGAAGTCCTATCAAAAGGGCTCAATAATCTGAATAAGGATGCAGATTTTAAGGGGTATGGTCTTCTAAAATGGAGCAGACAGATCAATCACTTATCCTATGCAGATGATACTATCCTCTTCTGCTCTAGTCACAGAAAGTCCATGAAGAGAATGATGACAGTTTTAAGGAAGTATGAATATGCTTCAGGACAGATGATAAATCTGTCAAAAAGCTATTTATACTTGCATGACAAAATAGCACCAGCAGTTGCTAGGAGGTTTCAGGAAACCACTGGTATAGCACAAGGAGTTTCCCCATTTACTTATCTAGGATGCCTAGTTTTTAATGGAAGAAGGAAGATCATATATTTTGAGAACTTGCTAGGAAGGGTCACAAAAAGAGTCATGAGCTGGCAGAACAAGTTACTCACTTTTGGAGGTAGATACATATTAATAAGGCATGTGTTGCAATCTATTCCACTTTACACACTTTTGCAATGAACCCCCCAAAGGGAGTGGTGGAGCAGCTTCATAAAGTATTTACTAGATTTTTAGGGAGGGGGATCATTAGAAACTAAAGGAAAACATTGGGTCTCATGGGATAAGCTGTGCTATCCAAAAAAGGAAGAGGGTCTGGATTTCATATCATTACATGATGTATCAGCAGCCCTAATGTCAAAGCTTTGGTGCAATTTCATAAGCTCTACCAATTCATTATGGGGGGAATTTATGTGGAATAAATACAGTAAGAAATGGCATCCTACAAAGGCAACAGATTATGGTGGATCTCATGTTTGGAAAGGGCTTACAAAAATTAGGGAGGAAGTTGAGCATCAGATATGGTGGCAACTAAGATCAGGGGAGATCAGCTTTGGTATGACAATTGGACAAGGATGGGGGCTTTATACTACCTGGAGGACCAACCTGGAGAGGATGAGATTGAGGTTAAAGAATTCATTATAGATAATCACTGGAATAAAGAGAAATTGTTGTCATGTATCTCAGCTGAAATGACTGAATGCATAGTAAGCAACATCTCACCATTGCTCAATAATGAAGAGACTGACAGAGTCATCTGGATGGGAAATAAAAGTTGAGAATTTTCAGTTAAAACAGCCTGGGAGATTGTCAGAAAGAGGAAGAACAAAGAGGAGCTGATGGACAGAATATGGAATAAAGGATTGCCATTCAAGCTAAATTTCTTTATGTGAAGGGTATGAAAAGGAAGGATTGTCACTGATGATAATCTAAAAAGGATGAGAATTAATATTGTATCTAGATGTTGGTGTTGTGAAACACAACAAATGGAGACAATGTCTCACCTTTTCCTTACTGCCCCCATTGCACAGAAGTTATGGAGAATTTTCTTTTCAATTGCAGAAGTTCAGATGGATGATAGGAACTTAATGCAAAACTGTAAGTATTGGCGGTATACTGAAGGAAATAGTAGGCTACAGTATGTATTTAGAGGTATACCAGCAATAATAATATGGATTTTGTGGAAAAGGAGAAATACTATAAGACATGGAGGGACTATCAAACTTGATCGGATGATACAACAGGTAACTACTACTTGCAGCATGCTATTAAATGCAAAATACTCTGATTTTCAGCCACAAGGGAGGAACTATATAGTAGACACCCTTTAAAGGTACAAGCCGAAAATATACCACTGGTTGGTATATTGGAGGCCACCTAATAAAGGGATGTTGAGGTGCAATACGGATGGTGCAAGCAAAGGAAACCTGGGGGAGAGTGCATATGGAAAATTTTTCAGGAATTGGGAAGGTAATGTATTGTTTGCTCAAGCAGAACAACTGGGACTTGCTAACCAATATTGAGGCAGAAGCTAGGGCTATAAAAATGGCACTAAGGCCAAGTATAGAGAAGAAATGGACAGATATTATTCTGGAAACAGATTCCAACTCACTAGTACACATAATTAAAGGAACATGGAAGTGTCCTTGGGAATTAAGTGGAATAATTGAGGAAATTACTATCAACATGCAAAAGCAACAGGCAGCTATCCAACACATTTTCAGGGAGGGGAATCAGCTTGCGGATTATCTAGCTAACATTGCCTTCAATCAAACAGGTAAACAACAATCTCATTCTTTTGAAGGAACTACCTAGTGCAGCAAGGCGCATAATCAACAGTGATAAGTCACAACTTCCATACATACAGGTAAGAACTAAACAAATCACACATACACGGAGTTGAGGGGAAGCAGAACAGGAATACACTATCATCAAGTGACATTTACAATTTAAGATACAAGTAGGCATAGGGGCTATCAGAGAGTGGCCATGATAGCTATTTACACAAAATACAATTTGGAGGATACTATTAGATGGCCTTGACATTGGCATACAAAAAAGAATTTTCAAAACAAGCCTACTTGAATTTCAGATGGTCAGGCTATGTTGGGGGCTTAACATCACCATGATCTACCACAACAACACCTTCACTGAAAAATCATATATGGTTAATCAAATGGGTTTAGCTAAAAGAAGAAGACTGGATGGAGGTGCTTACCTTGACCCCAAAAAAAATAAAGAAGAAAAGCTTGAGTTGTCACCAGAAGTGACAAACAAATAATCAGAAAACGTTGGAGAGAGCTGGAATACAGAAAAACAAGGCAAAGAAAAGAGACACAACTTACACATACTCAGAGGATGACAAATTTGAAGATCCATCTCAGGTTGAGGAAGAAAATGGCAACAAAGTACCAAGAAGAGGAGAAGCATACTACGAAACACTCGAGTCATTTTTAGAATAGGGTAATGGAAACGTCGGTCAAGAAGTCGGAGCATCATTATCTTATGGTGAAGAAGCTACTAAAGGTGGGCCGGGTAGATGGCTAGATGGTCTTGGGCCTCTTTCATATTATAGTTTTTTTTCCTTTTTTTGTTGCTTTTTGTTTTTTGCTTTCTTTAGTTTACATGTAATTTTACTTTAGTTATTAATAAAATGAGCCTCGTGCTCACTAAATTCAGTTTTTTTTTTTTTTTTTAAAAAAAAAAAAGAATACTACTCCTTTGAATATCTCGACTTAACTAAATTGATTGACCATAAAATTTATGAGATGAAAGATCAAATTTAACCAAACAACACCACTGTATAAGCAATACATTAAAAAAAGGACTCACCATGTCAATAAAAGAGACTCATCCAACTTATTAGTAAGGTTGAGTATCACGTTGTCATTTGTAACAAGGTCAAGTCTTGGACCAGGAAATTGACCATTAATGAGACTCATTCAACTATTTCTACTGTTCTCCAGAATTGGATCAGGAAATTGACCAACTTATTGATTGGAAGAGACTCATCCAACTATTTATATTTTTTTCCAGAATTTCACAACTGAAACCATTAAAAAATTGCTTGAACTTCAAACAAATTTTGAAATAACAAGAAATAGTCAAACACTTTGTAATGTTGAACATGGATATGATATTTTAATTACTGCAAGCTATTGATAATTGACTTAACATCAGCTTTTCTATTTTCCTGCTTATCTTCATTGTTCCTCCTCTCCATTATCCCTTTCATATGTTGAAGTTGAAAACTTTGACAAATACTTCTACAAATCTGTAGATTCTACAATTACTACATTATTATATATGCTTTCTTGTAATACTACACATACTATTGTTGATCTGTAATTCAATAACAACAATAGAAATATCTAGGTATCGCACATACTAATTTGAAATTCAAATGCTAGGGTAACCTACATATTATTCAACCAAATAAGATTTCTAGCAGCAAACCAAAAACCTTGATGGCCTGTATTGTTTTTCTAGCAGTAGAACCAAAAATCACATTCTGATTTTGTTAGAGCAAACAAATTAAAGGATCGATATTTTCTTATAGGTCACAAATGAAAATTTCAAATAAAATTAAGATATACCTGTATTATAGGTTGCACACGTCATCAAGCTAATCAAATATTTTAGTTGCAATTTTGTCTACATCTATTGCAATGTCATCTTCCTCTTCAGAGTCGACAGAAGCTAAAAATATATATGTTAGAAGTAAATTATCAAGATACAAGAACTATTTTATCAAACAATTGACAAAAATTTTCCTTGATGACCATAAAGCCAATCTCGTGAACACAATTTTGCTTCTGCATTATTGGATAAAATTGAACTTCGATATTTACCGATTACACGTTCTCCAATGCTAAAAGCAAACTCAGATGCAATAGTGGTGATAGAAATACTTAACAACTCACGTGCCATCAATGAAAGTTTTGGATATTTAATTTTATTATCTCTCCAGAATTTAAGTACATCCAAATCTCCATTTCCTTTTCAAACCAACACAGGTTCTTCTAAGTAGACATCTAGTTATGTCTTTTATATACCAAGTTCTGATTGCTTTCAAAAATATCATACTCCTCCATATCATTTAGAATGTCAACATCGCTTCTGTCATTACTACTTTCCATCATATCAACATTAACAGTTGGATATTTCAAGCACTATCTAAATAATGCATGCATATTATCCTCAACAAATTTTACATTTTCATTGCAAGTGAATGGATCAAGTTTGGTGAAGCAAAATTTTATAAGTTTTAACTTGTACCAAGGATTAAGTACTAGCCATTGAAGCCATCAGACTGTAGTCTTCTTGCCAATATTTTTGGAACTTGATTTCTATTTTCATTGACGTTGCCTTGATATTAAGATCTTTGCTATGCTTTTCTTCAATTATCTTCATATGAATTTTTCAAATTTTATGAATATACATCAGCAGTAGGATAGCTGTTTCCTGAAAACAAAGTAGTGACTTCATAGAAAGGCTTCAAAAATGTTGCAAACCTTTTAGCTTTAATTTATTCATTTTCTGAAGCACAACATCTAAATTTAGCATCAAGTACCTTAAAATCAGAAAATGCTCGGCAATATGGAATAGCACTATTAAGCATTAAGAATGTGAAATTTCATCTCGTCACTACATCTTGATGTATTTTCCCATTCAACTTCAAGCCAAGATTCTTAATACACTATACAAACTTTATTTTTCTTGCCTCAAAACCTTTAACATATTTTTTATACTTTCTCTAATATTACATATTGAAGTCTCAATTATCTTCAAGCCTTCCTTAACAACCAAATTTAATATGTAGTGTGCACATCAAACATGCACAAAGTTTCCATCGGAAAGTAGAGAATACATCGATTTAAAATGTTCAATCAACTTATCTACAATGCCTTCATTATAGCATGCAGTATCTAAGGTTATCGAAAATATCTTCTTCTCAATTTCTCATTTTGTAAGCATATTGATCAATTTGGACCTAGAATGGGATCACTTTGGGGAGGAGGTAAATATCAAAATTTTCTTTTGCAAAATTCAGTTTGTATCAACATAATGAGCAGTGACACACATATAGCCATCAGAGGCGATTGAATTTCATAAATCAGATGTCAAACACATTCTACTAGAAATCTTTGCAAGTTCATCCTTTACTATTTCTTTATGATGCTCATACATCTTACAAACATCAGCTCTTGCGGTATTTCTTGAAAGAGTTTTGACATTATGATTCAAAAAGACATGAATATCTCTAATCCATTGATGCTTCACAAAGTTAAATGGATAGTTATGTCTAACCAGGATCCTGTATATTATTTCAAGATATTGTTCATAATCTACTAGTGTACCTTGATGGATTGTCTTTTTTGGTGTTTCGAGTGATTTCAGCTTAAATTTGAAGTTCTCAAAGTCGAGTCAGCCAACAACACAAGTCCACATGTTGTACATTTTGCTCATAATTTGTTATCTTTGTTCATATCGTGTGAAAAATTCTCATAAAAGTCTCATGCTTCACATCTTTTTTCGTTTTGATGAACTTGTAAAGCTCTCTTGAACCTCTCTAATAAATGCTTCCATAACAAGTGTTAAAGCCTATAAAAGAAAAGAAGATATAAAATCAAACAACAATGTCCTATTTATTGTAGCTAACGAAGCAATTGCTCTATAAAGATGATTTAAGGAGAAAAATAACTATTTTTGTAGCCCAAAAAATACCTATTCGACTTGATACTACTTCTACTAATCCAATACTGAATTTGATGTGCATTAAAAAGGAACCGAAACCTAATTAAAATTTTAAAAAAAAATACAAACTTATAATTAGCATAGAAGTGACAAAAAATCACTTAAAACTCATAGAAGTCTGAATCTGAGAAGAAGCTAAACCCTAAAAAAAAGTCTTGCGTGGGAGAGAAAGATGGCCAGAACCTGGGAAGAGCTTGAACTTTCACTGCAAAAAGGGATAAAGATGGTCTGAACAAAAATTTGAGAAGAAATCGGTGAAAATGTTGAATCTATGTACCATCTATGCCACGATTTTTGAGAAGAGGTGAGACTATCTACGTATAATCTGTCGTACTCGTACTACTGTGAATAGGAAGTTGAATGCAACAGCTTGAATACAGTTAAAGAAGCAGGTTGACGTGGAAAATATATTAAGCTCAAATCAGAACTATTTTAAAATGTTCCATTGAATTGGGTTGAAAATGAATCCAATCTTAAAATATATTAAGCCCAACCCATAAAATTATGAGCGGAGTTAGGTTACTTAAGTTTGGGCTCATTTTTAACATCTCTAGATTATAATTAATCACTGCACAAGTTATCCTACTTATTACCTTGCATAAAGTTATACATAAATTTCCTCATTTGTTATGCAAATTTGCAAAAGTGCAATCAAACACTATAATAATTATGTAATATTTATGCCTATCAACTAAACAATGTATATGATTGTAATACTCCTCATGTGTTTCGAAATGCCTTATAAATGTATTTCTCGAATATCTCAAAAATCGTGCATGATTCGAAAATTCGACTTTATATTCTTCTTCAAGCGCGACGCCTGGGCGTGGATTGGTGCAGTTTTTCACTTATTTTTCTTGTTTCATCCAAGGGCATTTTGGTAATAACTCAATGCCTATTTAAACGTGAAAACCTCCTTCTTTGGCCATATTTCAACTCTAGAACTCACAAAAATCCTCTACCCCTTCCCCCCCCAAAAAAAAACATAATCAAATCCCCATTCAAATTCAAGAATTTCAAGAACAAGCTTTGGATTTCAAGAACCCACTCCAACCTTCAAGTCCTCCTCAAGTCAATTTCAAGAAAGTGTCAAGTTTATGTATGTGGGTTTTATTCACGGGTTCCTTCCACCCATGAAGCCAAACGTTGCCTCTTCATCAAATTTTATGATTTTAATATTGAATAATTTATGAGTAAACTTGATTATGCATTATAAATGTGATTGGGGTTTGGATTCTTCAAGTATTGATTAATTAAACATGAATATCCATTGAGGCTTATTTCATAAGTTTATTTATACCTATTGAGTCATGCATTCCTCGGATGGAGCCAAAGATTCACTATTTTTTTGCTTTGGGGTGTGATGGAATAAAGCAAAATGGCTCTTTCAACTGTCTGCGCTTCTTTCAATTGTGAAGTAGCAGTTAGTCAATGCAACTTTCGACGCTCATCATGTGTCATCCGAAAACAGTCACGCTATGTTTTTAAACATAGGGGTCAGACTGCGTACATCCGACTCCCCCTTACCCCGCAATGGGCGGGAGTCTTTGAGGCATTGGGGTAATGTTGAATATGAATGAGTCATGCATGATATGAACTATGAAATTATGATTGATGGTGAATTTTAGGATGATTTCCATGATACCCAAATTGGGGTTTTACGATTATGTTGGTGGGCTGATTTAAATGACTTCAAATTAAATTATTTTTTAGTCCTTCTTGTCCTACACTCCTAAATTGCATGATTTTAAGTATGTGCATGCATACCCGCCATGTTTTAGTGAGTTTACATGATTATGAATCTTATGTTGATGGAAGGCTATTGTACGAATTGCAAGACAAGTGTTTTTATGATAAGTTATGGGCTCCCAAGTATATGTTGAACTCATGAAAGGTTCCTATGCTCTACAAGTGAATTGTTGAGTTTTTGTGCTATATTTATACTCTTGTAAATTGTGAAGCCTACTAGAAGGGGTTATGAACTATGTTGTATATCTCACCCTCTAGCACAAGTCAAATATATACATGAAGGGGTTATGACCTATGCTATATTTCTCACTCTCATGTACGAATTAAGGTTATGCCACATCTTATACTTACATGAAGGGGTTGTGACCTATTATACCTCCATCCTCATGTACTATCCATTATCTACTAGAAGGGATTATGACCTGTGTTATATTTATCACTCTCTAGTACAAGGTATTTGGATGAGCTATTCATGTCACTTTATTGTGTTAAATAAGTTATGTAAGTATGATTATTCTTAAGCATGTTTACACCTAAGTGTTGATTATACATGTAATGTTGAGCTCATATCTGTCGATTATGTTTATGCATCTTGATTATTATGCTTATGATCTAGGTTGCATTGCACCCTGCATACTTAATACATTCTAATTACTAATGCATACTCTATGCATACATGATATCACCATGTAAGAACCAGAGCTCCTATTGATCCGCCTCCTCCACATGACTAGCCGGATCATTGAAGTTAATAATTGTTGAGTCCTCACATCCGGGGACAATATCAACTTTTTTTCATGCCTATGTTAAAACTTTATCTTATATTTTGGATACTTATCTATGAGGTTGAGCCCGGGAGATGTCTTGCCCCCCACTCCATCTATTAGTAGAGGTGTTGTTGGATGTGAACCTCATGTATTGAGCTTGACTTTTTTGTGCTTATGTTATTATGATAGACTCCTTTAGTCCCGCTTCCCTTATGATCTATTATGACTTTTTGTTATCTTATTTGGCTTCCACAACTAAGAATGTGTGAGTGATATGCTAAGAGGCTTGTTTGGGATGCCTTTTGGTTCCCATTTGTCGTGTCACATCTAGGCCCTAGGCTTAGGTTGTAACAAGCTTAGTAGCAGAGCACTAGGTTGTTAATGGTCCTCGAAAATCCAACACACTGCATCAAGTAGAGTCTAGTTCATGGTTGTGACGTGCGCTACAACTATGAATAGGAGGCTATGAGCCGTTTTAGGAAATGTTTCACTTTTTCATGATCTATCTCGTGCTCTAGATGTAAAGATAAGGCTTTCTCCCCTAACAAATGCTCTTTTGCTCTTTCAGATCATGCCATTACCAAGAAGAAGGCCACGGAGGGCCCGCACACCCGACGAGGGTCCGGCTCATCAAGCTCTCCAAGGAGAAGGGGCTACAAAACTTGAATTCCATAATGCCATCACCATGTAGGCACATGTTATGACCAATCAATTGAACCAAGGGGCCCATGCTACTCATGCTCCTACTCCGGCCTCAAGAGTGAGGGATTCTGCAAGGATGAACCTTTCGGAGTTCCATGGCTCCAAATCAGAAAAGGATCCTCAAGAATTTTTTATGAGGTGTACAAGGTGTTTGCAATTATGGGGGTGAGTTCGGAAGAGAAGGCGGAGAGCTTGCGGCTTATCAACTCAAAGGTGTTGCCCAAATTTAGTTTTCTTAATGGAAACTTGAAAGGGGGGACAACGACCCTATCCCATGGGAGGAATTCAAGGCCGCCTTCCTCAATCGATTCCTTCCTATTTAGTTGAGAGAGGCAAAGATGATAGTATTTATGAATCTCAAGTGAGGGTGTATGAGTGTGAGGGAGTATTCCCTCAAATTCAACTGACTCTCAAAGTATGCTCCTCACTTGGTTGCCGATCCTAGGGCAAAAATGAGTAAGTTTGTGTCGGGGGTGTCCGATTTGGTGAAGAAAGAGTGTTGCACTGCTGTACTTGTGGCTAACATGGACTTATCTCGACTCATGACCTACGCCAAACAACTTGAGGAGGAGAATATTAGAAAGAGGAGAAGTGGGGAGTCCAAGAGAGCTTGGTTTGATGGTGGCGTCCAAGGTGCTAAGGGTAGCCATTTCCAACAAGGTCACAAATTTCAAGGCAAAGGGTCCTCTAATGCTCCAAACAAGAGGTTTTCTAATGATGGGGTGCCTAAACCCAAGGTTCCAAGGTGGCAATGGTGGGCCAAGTTTTCCAAGATGCCCAAGATGTGGAAAAAATCATAATGGCAAGTGCTTGAGGGATTCGAATGCTTGCTATGGGTGTGGGAGAGTAGGCTACAAGCTTGTTAATTGCCCTTATGCCCAAAACAAGGGCAAGGATGGTCATCCTCAAAGACAAGGTGGTTATGTTGATCAAAGGGCTCAAGGTGGCCAACAATGGGGTACTCCATGTCACAATCGATTTTATGCTCTTCAAGGAAGGCAATAAGTGGATGAGGTGCCTGATGTTGTTATCGATATGTTAAAGGTTTTTGATTATGATGTGTATTCTTTATTAGATCCAGATGCCACTCTTTCCTTCATTATTCCTTTTGTTGCTACTAAGCTTTATGTTTGCTCCAATTGTTGTGTAAACCCTATGAGGTGTCTACCCCCGTTGGTGAGTCCATCATTGCTAGAAAAGTATATAGGGGTTGTCCCGTGTCTATATTACATAAAGTCTTGTCTTATGATTTTTTTGAACTTGACATGGTGACATGATGGATTTTGACATTATCCTTGGGATGGATTGGCTACATGCATATCATGCTTCCATTGATTGTACGATCTGTAAAGTTAGGCTCCAAATTCCTAATAAGCCAGTCTTTGAGTTGAAAGGTCATAATTCGGTGGTCAAGGGTAGATTAATCTCTTGTCTTAAAGCCCAAAAATTGATTTATAAGGGTTGCATTTACCATCTTGTGAGGATTAGGGATGTTGAGTCTAAAGTCCTTCCTATTGAGTTTGTTCTGGTGGACAATGAGTTTTTTGATGTCTTTCCCAATGAGCTTCCCGGTGTTCCTCTCGAAAGGAAAATAGACTTTGGTATAAACCTCCTCCCCGACACACAACTTCATTCCTCCTTACCGTATGACCTCGGCAGAGTTAAAGGAGCTGAAAGACCAAATGAAAGATTTATTGGGGATTTAATAAGGCTAGCAAGTCACCTTGGGGTGTACCAGAATTGTTTGTAAGAAAGAAAGATGGATCACTCAGAATGCGCATCGACTACCGGCAACTCAATAAGGTCACTAAAGAACAAGTATCCTCTACCAAGGACAGATGACCTATTTGATCAACTACAAGGGGTTAGTCATTTTTCTAAGATTGATCTTCGGTCCAGATATCACCAAGTAAGGGTGAAGAAATGTGATATTCTCAAAATGGATTTTCAGACTAGGTATGGGCATTTTGAATTTGTGATGATGCCATTTGGTTTGACTAATGCACCGACAGTATTTATGGACCTCATGAATAGGGTCTTTAAACCCTACTTTGATATGTTTGTGATAGTCTTCATAGATGACATATTGATTTATTCCCGAAGTGAAGAAGAGCATGTGAATCATTTGAGGGTGGTGTTGCAAATTTTGAGGGATGAGAAGTTATTTGCTAAATTTGATAAATGTGAATTTTGGTTGAAAGAGGTTGCATTCCTAGGGTATGTAGTGTCGGGTGATGGAATTAAAGTAGACCCTAAGAAGACGGGAGTGATAAGGAATTAGCCTAGGCCCTTGACTCCGATGGACATTAGGAGTTTCTTGGGTTTAGTGGGATGCTACTGGAGATTTGTGAATGGTTTCTCTTCAATTGCCTCTCCTGTGACAAAATTGACACAAAAGAAGGCAAAATTTGTTTGGACCGATAAATGTAAAAGAAGTTTCCAGACTTTGAAAGACAAGTTTATTTTCGCTCCTATCTTGGCTTTACCGGAAGGGTTAGAAGGGTTTGTGGTTTATTATGATGCCTCAAGAATTGGTTTGGGGTGTGTATTTATGCAAGTTGGCAAGGTCATAGCATATGCTTCCCTGCAACTAAAAGTGCATGAACATAATTATCCCACCCATGATCTTGAAATTAGCGACCGTGGTGTTTTCCTTGAAAATATGACGTCATTAT
Source organism: Solanum clarkiae (assembly GCA_011800125.2). Classification (NCBI taxonomy): domain Eukaryota; kingdom Viridiplantae; phylum Streptophyta; class Magnoliopsida; order Solanales; family Solanaceae; genus Solanum; species Solanum clarkiae. The sequence goes on from JAABOM020000007.1 coordinate 6,502,925, forward strand.
TTGTATGGTGTTCATATAGATGTATTTACCTAACACAAGAGTCTCTAATATGTGTTCATATAAAGAAATCATAATTTGAGACAAAAAAGGTAGATGTATTTACCTAACACAAGAGTCTCTAATATGTGTTCATATAAAGAAATCATAATTTGAGACAAAAAAGGTGGTTGGAGCTCCTTAAGGGTTATGACATGAGTATGCATTATCATCCTAGTGAAGCTAATGATGTGACTAATGCTCTAAGTAGAGTGTCCATGGGAAGTGTAGCTCACATTGATCATGGAAATAAAGAAGTGGCTAGAGAAGTTCACCAGTTAGCTAGGTTGGGGGTTTAGGTTAAATGAAGTTGAAAATAGAGGTGTGGTGGTTATTTATGGTTCTAAATCTTCTTTGATTGAAGAGGTCAAGTCCAAACAAGATCTTGATCCACCCTTGCTAGAATTGAAAGCTTTGGTGAAAGATGGTAAAGTGGAGGTTTTCTCCCAAGGGGGAGATAGTGTCCTTAGGTACCAAGATAGACTATGTTTGTCTAATGCTGATGACTTGAGGGATTGATTTTGAAAGAGGCTCATAATTTGTCCTACTCTATTCACCTGGTTCCACAAAAATGTATAGAGAGTTGAGGGAGGTTTATTGGTGGGGTGGTATAAAGAGGGATATTACCAAGTTTATAGTCGATTGTCACAATTGCGAACAAGTGAAAGCCGAACATCAAAGGCCTGGTGGCCTAGCCGAAGACATAGAAATTCCTATTTGAAAGTGGGAGCAGATCAACATGGATTTTGTAATTGGTTTGCCAAAGTCTAGGAATCACTTTGATTCTATTTGGGTTGTTGTTCATGGGATGACAAAGTCGGCTTACTTTTTACCGGTTAAGGCAACTTATGGTACCGAAAATTATGCCAAGTTATATAGTCATGAGTTAGTTAGGTTGCATAGGGTGTCATTGTCCATCATTTTGGATCATGATGCTCAACTCACTTCTCATTTTTAGAGATCCTTCTAAAAGAGTCTTAGTACCAAGGTCAAGCTTAGCATGGCTTGTCATCCATAAACGAACGGTCAAGCCGAAAGGACAATTCAAACTCTTGAGGATTTTCTTAGGGCTTGTGTCTTAGATTTCAAAGGTAGTTGGGATGAACATCTTCCACTCATTGAGTTTGTTTATAACAATAGCTACCACTCTAGTATTGGCATAGCTCTCTTTGAAGCTTTATATGGTAGGCGTTGTAGATCCCTGGTTGGGTGATTTAGTGTAGGGGAAATGACTTTGTTAGGCCAAGATTTGGTTATGGTAGCTTTGGAGAAGGTGAGGTTGATAAGAGAGAGATGTTGAAGACGAATCAAAGTAGGCAAAGTCCTACTCCAACTTGAGAAGAAGAGACCTTGAGTTTAATATTGATGATTGGGTGCACTTGAAAGTCTCACCCATGAAGGGTGTGGTCCGATTTTGCAAGAAAGAAAAATTGAGCCCAAGGATTGTAGGACCCTATAGAATATTGAGGAGAATTGGTAAGGTTTCATACGAATTGGAGTTGCCCACGGATATGAGTATGGTCATCTAGTCTTCCATGTGTCTATGTTGAGGAAGTGTGTGGGTGACCCAAGTGCTATATTGCCCTTAGAGGTGGTAGGTGTTGTGGAGGATAACCTGACCTATGAGGAGGTCTTGGTAGAGATATTGGATAGGCAAGTGAAAAGGTTGAGGAACAAAAATGTAGCATCCATCAAAGTCCTTTGGAGAAATCACCAAGTTGAAAGTGCCACTTGGGAAGCCGAAGTGGACATGAAAAAGTGATATCCATACCTCTTTCCTTCTGCTCAAGCCGAAGGTAACAATTTAAGTCTCATCTATGATTTCAAGTCTTAAGTGTCAGGCCTCATGTCATTTTTGCATGCATACATGTTCATAGCGACAAGTTTTGATGATTTTTTATACATATGTGTGAAACTTTTAAGAATGATGTTTATGTGCATTTATTGCATTCATATCAGGCTGAAAATATCATGATTAATTCTCTTATGCATGTTTCATTGACATTTGAGGATGAATTTATCCAAGGGGGAGATTTTGTAACACCCCTCATGTGCTTCAGAATGCCTTATAAATGTATTTCTCAAATATCTCAAAAATTATGCATGATTTCAAAAGTTCGACATCATATTCTTGTTTAGGGAAAAAATTGTGTGGGAAAAGGATAGCTCCCGAATTTAAAAAGACCCGTAGCGAAAAATAATTTTCATAACGGGGGAACAAAATAGTTTGCTTCCGTGCCCCAGGCGCGACGCGGCCTGGTACCATTTTCCCCTTGTTTTTCTTATTTCATCAAAGGACATTTGGGTAATAACTCAGTGCCCATTTAAACGTGAAACCCTACTTCTTTGGCTATTTTTAAACTCTAAAACTCACGAAAAACCTCTCTAAACCTCTCCAAAAAAAAAAAACCATCATCAAATCCCCCATTCAAATTCAAGAATTTCAGGAACAAGCTTTGGATTTCAAGAACCCACTCCAACCTTGAAGTCCTCCTCAAGTCAATTTCAAGAAAGTCTCAAGTTTAGGTATGTAGATTTCATTCATGGGTTCCTTCCAACCATGAAGCCAAACCTTGCATATTTATCAAATTTCATGATTTTAATGTTGAATAATTTATGGGTAAACTTGATTATGCATTATAAATATGATTGGTGTTTGAATTCTTTAATTATTGATTAATTAAGCATGAATATTCATTCAAGTTTATTCCATGAGTTGATTTATACCTATTGACACTATGCATGATATGAGCTATAAAATTATGATTGATGGTGAATTTTAAGATAGTTTCCATGATACCCAAATTGGGGGTTTTATGACTATGTTGGCAGGTTGATTTAAATGACCTCAAATTAAATTGATTGTTACTCCTTGTTCTGTACTCCTAAATTGCATGATTTTAAGCATGTGCATGCATACCCCCCATGTTTTAGTGAGTTTGCATTATTATGAATTTTATGTTGATGGAAGGCTATTGTACGAATTAGAAAACAAGTATTTTTATGATAAGTTATTAGCTCCCAAGTATATGTTCAACTCATGAAAGGTTCTTATGCTCTACAAGTGAATTGTTGAGCTCTTATGCTATGTTTATGCTCTTGCGAATTGTGAAGCCTACTAAAAGGGGTTATGAACTATGTTGTATGCCTTACCCTCTAGTACAAGGCAAATATCTACATGACTAGGTTATGACCTATGCTATATTTCTCACCCTTATATACGAATTAAGGCTATGCCACATCTTATGCTTACATGAAGAGGTTATGACCTAAGCTATACCTCCACCCTCATGTACTATCTATTACCTACTAGAAGGAGTTATGACCTATGCTATATTCCACACCCTCTAGTACAAAGTATTTGGACGAGCTATTCATATCACTTTATTGTATTGAACAAGTTATGCAAGTGTGATTATTCTCAAGCTATTATCTTTTTTTAACAAATAAAATAATTAAGAGAAAATTATTACAAACTTATTTATTAAATTCTAAATTAATAGAAAATATATTCTTTGTGATACGCTATTGGTATATTGATACTATATCGGTATCATATAGGATTGAGTTTAATCTTCTGTGATGCCTTGTCGGTATGTGTATATACCTTATTGGTATATCATACAAGGTGGGTGTTGACGTCAGCACACAAATTTTAATAATAGAGAAGCATAAAATATAAAGAGGTATATGAACCTAAATAGTTTGCTTGCGCAAGCTTAGGTTTCCGAACGTTATATATTAAGTTGAGAATGAAGATAGACCTATCACCTATTAAAGAAATGGAAAATATAATTAGGCAAACATATAGTATATATTTACATTATACAACTATAGTTTGAAAAAATTATAATTTATAGCTATAGTTAGGGTTTTGTTGCTATAGTTAGGCTTTTGTTGTTATTTTCTCCCTCCTTTCTTCCTTTCTCTCTCTCTCTCTCTCTCTCTCTCTCTCTCTCTCTCTCTCTCTCTCTCTCTCTCTGCAATTTGTTGCAGATATACAATTACAAATGTATACTAGCTGCATATATACATAATTATTTTAACAGATATACATAGTTAATTTGACAGATATACATTTACAATTCACCTCTCTCCATTTTTGCTCGCTTCTCTCCTTCCTCTCCTAATCTTGTTTGCTAGATATATAAATATATGTATATATTAATTACACCTATATGATTATTTGACAGATATATATATACAATTTGCTTCTCTCCTCCCTGTCTCGATCTCGCTGGCCTCTCTCCTCCCCTCCAGGCCACATAGCTAAGGTTATTATATTGTGTAATTTTATAAAATATAGTTGTTTGACCATATTAAGTTTTAAGTCTAGGCTATTCATGAAAGTTCTCCTAAAGAAACTGAGATAGAGGGTCATGATTTAATGAGGTGTTTGGGTATCCAGGGGTTAAGTTATTCGATTGGGCTGAAATTTGTGGCTTTAATTTAGTTGATTCTGAGAAGGGCAAATAGTTATTTTAGTCTCTATCTATAGCCTTATTTCCATTTTGATCTTTATATAATTCAACTAAGTGTTTTTAATCTTCAATTAATATATACATATTATTTTGATACCTCAAATTAGCCAAAGTTAATCATTATTTTTATTCAAATTAACATAGTTTGCCATCTTTTTATCGGACACCTTGTTGGAGAAATTTTAGGTTAATTTATTTACACAGTTTTGATATTATCCAAAGTTTTTTTGTTAAATTACACGTCATCTAAAAATTTACTTATGGGATGTCATCTAAAAATTTACATATGGGATCATTCTTTTATTTGAACTATACATGAAAACTAATATACAAGAGTTTAAAATTTATTTAAAAAATTACCTTATTTTCTTTCAATGACTGGATTTTTTTGTAGTTTCCAACTTCTTCTCTTTCTTCTTTTTAAAATTAAAATTATAGAATTATAAATATATGTTATTGAATATTATTCATAACATAGAAAAGGCTTTTAAACCTACAAGTAGATTTCTAGACCTACAAAATATATGTTCTCACATTGTAATCGATACCCACCACTTCACTCCTTTCACCGTATATATCATATACGTACGATTAGGAGTAATATATACATCTGGTTAGGGTTAATATCAAATTTTGCCTTAATTATATATATGTTGGCTGATAACCTTGTTTATTATATAGGGATGTTTAGAAGTTGAAAGTGAATGGTATTGATTTAAGAATTGAATTGTAAGGGCCGCTAAATGAAATACAACTCTAATTGAGTTTGTGAATTATATATAACGGTCATGTACTTCATCTTATATTCAAGATTATTTTGATTGGACTAAATTTATTTATCTATTATAATAGGATGATGTTTGAAGAGCAAGATATTAGTATATTAATTAGTGGTTGACATTAATTTATGGTATTCTACCTAATATATTTGTACCTTTGTACAATAAATATCTATATAGATCTATATCTATCTACCTACATTTATTTATATTTATATTACCTTAAAAGCATGAACTTAAAAAATTTAAATGTCAAATTACTAAGATACCCTCTATCTATATCTATATCTATATCTATATCTATATCTATATCTATATCTATATCTACCTATCTATATCTATATTTATATTACCTTAAAAGCATGAACTAAAAAAATTTAAATGTCAAATTATGAAAATACCCTCTATTACACTAAACACCTCTAAAATTAAATATCAAATTACTAAAATACCCTTTATTACACTAAACACCCTACTATTTTGTAATAATAATTTAAAAAATAAAAATCTCCAATAGTTGCCACTATGTAAGTGCATCTGTTCGCTTGTCCTTTCTTCTACCACGCGTTGCCAACGTTCGAATTCAAGCAAATATGTTTGAGTTGTTAGAAAATAAGCATCTTTAGACAAGTATAAAATTCAGAAGCTGGAATAATAAGATAAAAAAAAATAAGAATGATAAAGATGTTATTAGGCACAGTGGTGCAGTACGAGTCAAGTTTCAGAATCGAAGCATATCTTTTATGAACATATGGTACATGATAACCACCATCCCAATAGTTATCACAGTAGACTTGCAAGAGAACAGACAGGTTTGACACTTTGAATTGATTCAAGTTTGAAAGTTTATCTTCTATCTTCTATCCCAAATTATTCATCACTACTATCCTATTCTTTTTTCGATTTTTTTCATCGATTTCCATTTACCTGTGTACTTTTCAGGCCAACATTATACCCTCTTCGGCAAAGCAAAATTGCTCAACATACAAGCTAAAGAAAGGGGCTTGAGGGAATTTGATGAACTCAATGGCCTCAAAAAATGTCGAAAATTGGAAGTTTTACACAAGACTAAGACTCAGACATTCTCAAACCAGTATGATCAGCAGGTAAGTTAGTTTCTTCTATTTTTTTATGTACTTAAATAGAAGGGCAACCAATATCACGGAAAGAGCATCCCTTCAGTTAACTATGTATAAACTATTAGATGATGTGGACTTGATTGCATTCATTCTAAACTCACTGACTTGAAATCTTATGCATTTGTCCCTAAATAAACTTATTTCATAAATTACATACAAGAGTCTCAAAAGCTACATTTAGGGATGTGGACAAGACAGATGTGAAAACAAGACAGTTTTCAATGGCCACCACAGATGCGACTCCAAAATTTTCACTACTTATTGTTGGTAAAAATTACAAAAGACTACAAATAACAATTGAAAAGTAGAATGAAGAAAATAAAGTTCTTTAGGCTGAGGCACAAATATCTCACTTTCTTTAAGGAGATTTATGTTCACTGCAGCAAATATTTTCACCGATCCAGCAGTATTCTCCTTGTCTTGTTCCCTCCAAGATACAACAGCCTCAACAGAAATGTATAACTCAACAAACTCTGGATAAGAGTTGAGTCTCAAGCTCCACAAAAAGAACAACTCCCTTCAACTAATAAGAACTCTCTTTTTTAACAAATTTCATGCACTCTATATTTTTCTCTTACGTTGTGTATCCAACACAAATGAAGACCACCACTATTTATATATAGTTGTGGAAGTCTTTCATGCAATGAATAGAGAGATAATGGGGTAGTTAATAGAGAAGATAAATGGCCTAGAGGTTACATATATTACAAGGTATAATGAAAGAATAAAGAGTGAAATTATTTGAGGGCAACAAATGCTATCAATGGATGAAACCAAAGATGCAACCTAATGGGCAAAACTGCACAGTTATTGTGCTAGGTAATGCACATACAATAAAAGCATATAATTAAAAGTCTTCTAACTGCCAAGGAATACCAAGTGGTCCTTAATATTTCTACAATTAAAATGAATTAATATTAAAATGCAACCAATAATATCAACCTGTTGTAAAATGTCGTCTGCCATTACAAATCCAACTTCTGCTAAAACGAATAGGAATAGTATGCCCTGTTTCAACTTATATTGCATATTGTCTTCATTACTCGAGCATTCATCTGCACTGTGTTATTTTGTTTACCTTTTTTCCCTGATCTCCCAGGCCAACATCGTAACCCTCCTGGAAAGTACATTGGAATATTTGAATAAGTATTGACTACAGTTTACGCCATTGTTAACGAATTGTAAGTTCCGAAACTGCCCTTCACACTTACTACTGCATCTACCCATTATTGGTTGGTTCTTCTTTATATGTTGACTTTTCAGGCCATCATTGTCCACTCTCTTGGAATACACATTCTAATATTGGAATTGTGGGGTCCAACCCCCTTTTTTTTTAAATTCAACAAAGCTTGCCAATTACTTTTAATGATATTTGGCCACTTTATTCTTTTTCGTAATTGTGTCTACATATTGATGTCAGTGATGACGTCAATGGAGGCAAATTTTCCCCTATATAAGGAGCTCTTCAACTCCTTATTTAAACATCACAAACACAGAGGGCCACAGAAAAATATATTGAATATTTTTCTTGTAAATTATACCATAGACTATATAAGAAAATAGTCTATGAAGAAAAATAGAGTGTGAGCGATATTTTTTAGTAAGGTGAAAAAATAAAAAAGGGTATTTGTTTTGTGTGTGTAGAATTTTTTTAGGATTGTACATGTACCTACACAGGGTAAAATTTCTTACTATAGTGATATCAGTTGCTCCTCTTGGCCCATGGTTTTTTCCTTGTTTAGAAGGGTTTCCACATAAAATTTTTGGTGTCATTACTTTGCCATTTTATTCATATTATTTTGCCATATCTATTTTGTGTTAGCCCGTATTTTTTTCAATAAACTTGTATCAGAGTCAAAGTTCTATCTGTGTATGCTCTGTGATTGTAGCACAGTCTGAACTTCCACATCAGAAAAGAATTACTTTGGTTTATAAAAGCAATTTTTGAAAAAAATAATAGAAGTCAACACTAGTAGAATGGTTACTTTGAATGATACTAATAAAATAGTTGAAGAGTGAAATCTGTTGCATAGACAGGTGTTATACCCTTCATCACTAAGGTGGGGGCATGATTGTCTTTTAATAATAGAGGGTTAAATAAACAATTGATTTAAAAATAGATATGCATAATATAAAACAGTTGAAGTAAGTTGGGCCTAGCCCATTGGTAGTCACCACGTGAAAGAAGTAAAGAGGGGCCAAAAAGAAACATTACTTACAGTAGGAAAAGCTTTTGAGTCATCTGAAGAAAGGGAAAACAAACTTACGCAGAGTTGCTAAAAGAGAACGAAGGCAGAAAAAAATATTTCAGACCGCGAGTCACGAGTAAAGAGAAAAGCAAAATAAAAAGGTGAGATTTTAAGCTTAATCTATAAATTTGATAAGTGTATATCCTAGCTATGGAGTTAGAGTTGAGAGTTGAGAAGATAAAAGTTAAGGAGATAGAGAAATTGTTAAATTCTTAGGATTAGAAGTAAAACTTTTGTACTATCTTCCTGTACAACTCTACTAAAGTTCTTGGTTTTAGATAATTTACTTTGGGTGTTGAAACTAGTGACAAGGGATGAGTAATTGGGGAACAAGAATAGTTTTTTTATTATTGAATTAGATGAACAAGGTGTTAAGATAGCCAAGAAACATTAGATTATTGCACTGATGGAATCCTCTTGACCTGGGTATATATATGTATATGTTTAACCAATTCGATAGGAAATCGAAAGATTGAATTGGGTTGGACATTTTCAAGTTACTATGAAATTAGCTTGAACAAAGAAAGTAACATGAGATTTTATTATATGAATATAGATTGACTGAAGGAAGTCTTATGGATTGCTTGAGGTGACAAGTTTGGTACTTCTACACGATTACTGTGAGTAGTAATCTTAACCCCAATTTGTGTTTTATAAGTTTCATAATTTTTACACTATTTATAAGTGAACTGTTACCGAATGATTTGAATTTACATATGGGACAAATCCTTTACTTGATTTGATATCAAAATAACTATTTGAGATGATCTTACTTTTACAAGATAAGTATATTGCTAATTAAGATTATTACTGTTATTTAAATGATTTTTGGGCATTCACTTGAGATATAAGTACTTTTACATGTGCCTTTATTAAGTTGATATGATATGATTACAAGATTCACATGCCTTGTACTACTTTGAAAAAGCTTATATGTTTTTTAAAGAAGAGTTTTCAATGGGAGTAGGCCTTGATGAATCTCATAGCGAACGGCGGGTTCATTAGACCTGATGCACCTTGTATTACTGATTACAGATAGATCCCTCGCTAGTGGAAAGGTAGAACTAGCATACTGTTACCAATATCCCTCGAGGAGGGATTTACCGATATGGAAGTTACAAGTTATCGTCTATTCTTTTAAGAAGATAGACATAACGATTACCGATTACATGATCATTCTTGGAAACCTCCCGAATATATGTACAAGATTTGATATGAAAGTGTTTACCAAGTTTATTTCTGAATAGCTAATTTGAATTACTTATATGAGACAACAAGATGGATTTTGACTATTGATTCTTGAAAGACTATTTAGTACATGATTTTGATTATTATACTAGCATATTTTCTGACTTGTCCCTCATTAAAATGGTTGAGGCTATTATTATTACTCACTGAGCTAGTGTCTCACTCCTCACTATTTTTTTTCCTTTCCAGAGAATACAGGTGATATTGGCGAGGATTTAGTTAGCTAAAGGTAGTAAGTTGATTCCTTGGTGAGCTCCATACTTGTTCGTGTAGGAAACGGGTTATTTATTGTTAGGGACTTTTTTTTGAATTCTTAGAGAGTCGCTCCATAGTCATTTCTTTATTTAGAGTCATGGGTATTCTTAGTTTATTCTTTCTATGTGACTGAGTTAAATTTGTTCCTATTGTTGGAGACAAGTTGGTATTATTGTGTTGAGATTAGATTGGTAATTGATATAGTGACTTGATTGGATTATTTAGTTGTTGTGTTGTTGGATTCTGAGACAGGTAAATAAAATTTGGATAGGCCTAAAAACAAGGGAAACTCTGCCCGATTTTCTGCAGAATTCTAGTAAGGCTTGCTTTGGGATCCTTCCCCTTAACACCAGTCATGTGACTAAATTGGCTCGTGATAACAGGTCTATGAATTTATTAGACAGTGGGTTGATGATAATATGTTAAACACACATTTCCTGGGAAACACATGCTCGAAACCTATGGGAGAATCTTGAAAGTTTGTATACTCGGAAGACTAGAAACAATAAAATATTCTTTATAAAGCAGATGCTGAGTTTAAAATATATTGATAATTCTTTGATGACAGATCACCTGAATAATTTTCAAAGAGTCATAAACCAGTTGCTTGCAATGGGTATTAAATTTGATATAGAAATTCAAGGCTTGCTTCTACATGGTTCCCTACCAGATTCTTGGGAAACATTTAAAATATTATTATCAAATTCTGCTCCGGATGGTGTGATCTCTATGGATTTCACCAAGAGTAGTGTCTTGAACGAGGAGATGAGAAGAAAATCTCAAGGTTCTTCTTCATCAGATGTCCTAGTGACAGCTCCCGGGGGAGAAACAAAAATCGTGGTTCTCAGAATAGAGAACGCAACAAGAGCAAATCTAGAGACAAACTTAAAAATTTTGAGTGCTATCATTGTGGTATGAAAGGGCACACGAAGAAGTTCTGCCGGAAATTAAAGAGGGGGAACAAAGAAAAAGAAGAAAATAAAGAATGAGGCAATGAAAATTGCCAAGCCACCATTGCCACCAAGATCTTGTTACTATTCTTGATGCGGATCTGATAAATATTTCTTGTGATGAGTCAAGTTGGGTTGTGGACACTGGTGTCGCATCTCATGTGACGAAAAGATATTTTCTCTTCCTATACTCCTGGTGATTTTGGAATCTTGCGTATGAGTAATGAGACTGTGTCTAAGCTGGTTGGTATTGGTACAATTTGTTTAGAAACTAGTACTGGAACTAAACTAGTTCTGAACAATGTGAAATATGCACCTTATGTTTGTCTGCACCTAATTTATGTCGGTGTATTAGATGATGAAGGATACATTAGTACCAATGGTGGAAGAAAATGAAAACTCATTAAGGATTCCTTAGTTGTGGCTCGTAGCAACAAACATCATAGTTTATACAGGACTACGGTTTCTATGTGTGCCAATATGGTGAATGCAGTTGAAGACAACAATTCTTCAATATTATGGCACAAGAGACTTAGCCACATCAGTGAGAAAGGACTTAATGTTCTAGCCAAGAAGAAATTGTTGTCAGATTTCAAAAGTGCTAAATTAGAAAGTGTGAGCACTGCCTGGCTGGAAAGCAAAATAAAGTTTTCTTCAAGTCTAACCTTTCCTCAAGAAAACAGAGTTGCTTGAGTTGGTGCACTCTGATTTATGTGGTCCAATGAAGACAAAGACTCTAAGTGTTGCCCTCTACTTTGTCACTTTCATTAATGATTGCTCGAGAAAACTTTGGGTCTACATCTTGAAGACTAAAGACCAAGTGCTAGGTATCTTTAAGTAGTTTCAGGCTTCAGTTGAGAGAGAAACTGCAAAGAAACTGAAATGTGTTTATACTGATAACGGTGGTGAATATTGTGGACTATTTGATGAATACTGCAAGCATCAAGGTATTAGACACCAGAAGACTCCTCCTAAGACTCCTCAGCTTAATGGTTTGGCAGAGAGGATGAACAGGAACTTGATGGAAAGAGTTAGATGTTTGCTTTCTAAAGCAAAATGGCCACACTCCTTTTAGGGGGAGGCTTTATTGACCGTTGCACATATGATTAGTCTATCTCCTACTGTGGCTTTGCAAAGTGAAGTTCCAAACAAAGTTTGGTATGGAGAGGAGGTTTCTTATGACTATTTGAGGGTGTTTAGTTGCAAATCGTTTGTACATGTGCCAAAGGATAAGAGATCAAAGTTAGGTGCCAAGAAAAGACAGTGCTTCTTCGATGCATATAGCATTGATGAATTTAGTTACAGGCTATATGATCTAATTGAAAAGAATCTTGTGAGAAGACGTAATATTGTCTTCATGGAGAATCAAACAATTGAAGACATTGAGAAAGCAGAGAAGCTGAAATCCTCCAGTTCTGATAGTGTGGTTCATTTTGATCAAGTGCCTTATGCAACTATGCATGATGTTGGTGGGCTCGATGATCATGATGATGCTCAGGATCATGTTCAAGATCAATATGTTGATGTTGATAATAACAATGATGTTGTTATTAATGATCCTCCTACTAATAAAGTTGTGGATGAATCTAATATTCCTCTCAGGAGGTCCACAAGACAACGTGTTCCCTCGTCTCATTATCTATCAAATATGTATGTGTTATTCACTGACGGGGGAGAACTGAATGTTATAAAGAGGCTATGGAACATGACAACAGGGATCAATGGATAAACCATGCAAGATGGATGAAATCCTTACATGAAAATCACACTTATGAGTTGGTGAAATTGCCTAAGGGAATGAAATCTTTGAAGAATAAGTGGGTATTCAAAGTTACAATTGTAGAACACACCCAGAAGCCCAGATACAAATTTAGATTGGTTGTTAAGGGATTCGGTCAAAGAAAGGGCATTGATTTTGACGAAATATTTTCACCTGTCATGAAAATGTCCTCCATTCATACAGTTCTTGGTATGACTGCTAGTCTAGATTTAGAGATTGTGCAAATGGATATGAAGACGGCTTTTCTTCATGGTGACCTAGAAGAGGAGAGTTACATGGAACAACCTGAGGGCTTTAAAGTAAATGGTAAAGAAAATTTTTTGTGCAAACTCAAAAAGAGTCTTTATAGTCTAAAGCAAGCTCCTAGACAATAGTACAAGAAGTTTGAATCTGTTATGAGGGAGCAAGGCTACAAGAAGACTTCCTCATATCATTGTGTATTTGTACAAAAAAATTCTAATGATGATTTTATCATCCTAGTGTTGTGTGTGGACGATATGTTGATTGTGGGCAAAAGTACTTTTAAAATTGACGAGCTGAAGAATGAGTTGTGTAAGTCTTTTTCTATGAAATACTTGGGCCATGCCAAACAAATTTTGGGCATGAGGACCACTCATCTCAAAGATGAAAGATTTATTTATCACAAAAAAAGTATATTGAACATGTACTGGAGCACTTCAATATGAAGAATGCTAAGTTTATCAGCACACCTCTTGCTAGTCATATGAAGTTGAGCAAGAAGATGTGTCCTACAACCAGGGAGGAAAAAAAGAATATGGCAAAAATTTCATATTTCTCTGTTGTTGGAAGTCTAATGTATGTAATGGTATGCACTAGACTTGATATTGCTCATGCAATTGGTATTGTCAGCAAATTTCTTGATAATCCCGAAAAACAGCATTTGGAAACTGTGAAGTGGATACTCAGGTATCTGAGAGGAAGCTCATATGTATGCTTGTGTTTTGGAGGCTTTAGACCAATCTTGAAGGGCTATACAGATGCTGATATGGCTGGTGACCTCGATAACAGAAAATCCACTACTGGATATTTGTTTACTTTTTCAGAGGGAGCTATATCATGGCAGTCAAAGTTGCAAAAGTATGTTGCATTATCCACAACAGAAGCTGAGTATATTGCGACTACTGAAGCTAACAAAGAGATGATATGGCTTAAACAATTCATTCAAGAGCTTGGGCTGCAAAAGATGGAGTATGTCGTCTATTGTGATAGTCAAAGTACGATAGACTTGAGCAAGAACTCGATATATCATGCGAGAATAAAACACATAGATGTGAGATACCACTGAATTCGAGAAAAGATAAAAGACAAGTCTATGCAGGTTGAAAAGATCTTTACAAATGAGAATCCTGCAGATATGCTGACCATGGTTGTAACAAAGGCCAAGTTGGAATTGTGCAAAGAACTTGTTGGCATGAGCTCTCTTTGAGAAGAAAAAGATACCTTCGTCTGGTAAATGGATCTGGAGGGGGAGATTTGTGGGGTCCAGCCCCTTTCTTTTTAAATTCAACATAGCCTACTAATTACTTTTAAAGATAGTTGGCCACTTTATTCTTTTTATAATTGTGTTTGCACATTGATGTCAGTGATGACATCAATGGAGGTAGATTTTCCCCTATATAAGGAGCTCCTCAGCTCCTCATTTAAACATCACAATCACAGAGAGCCACAGAAAAATATACTGAGTATTTTTCTTGTAAGGTATACCATAGATTATATAAGAAAATAGTCAGTGAAGAAAAATAGAGTATGAGCAATATTTTTTAGTAAGGTAAAAAATCAAAAAAGGGTATTTCTTTTGTGTATGTAGAAGTTTTTTAGTATTGTACTCATATCTACACAGTATAAAATTCCTTACTATTGTTATATCAGTTGTTCCTCTTGGCCTGTGGTTTTTTCCTTATTTAAAAGGGTTTCCACGTAAAATTTTTGGTATCATTACTTTCCATTTTATTCATGTTATTTTGCCATATTTATTTTGTGTTAATCCGTGTTTTTCCCGACAGGAATAGACATTGATCCGTGTTTTTCCTGACAGGAATAGACATTGATGATTCATGCCACCGTTAACAGTTTGTAAGTTACATCCTCTGTGTTTATGCTCACATGTATGGGGAAACTACATCTGTTCCCACGCCCATATTGCATCCGGTAGATTATATGATACTTGTCGCTATGTTGATCACCCATTTGACATTAGATCTTCTGTCATTATGGGTAATACTTCCAGTAAAATATAAAAGATTTTAATATGTTTAGGCTTAAGTAGCATAAAACAATTTATATTCTTAGGATTTGGTTACTTTTTTAAAGTTACTTTGCTAATGAAATTGCACGTTTATAAGGTGAGTTACAATAAATCTACACTTGATTCTTTATCTCAAATGTAAAATACATAGTGATTTTTGATATTAATGTATTTTGTTTATGTCAAATAATACTTGCATTTAATTTTTAATAAAATATTAATTTGTGGTATTCATTTTCATTCGACTTTTGAAACCACATAACCTCCTTAGCTTTTTCAGTCGGTTTCGATTGGTCTCACCTCTTTATAGGGTGATAACACTAGTATTTGTTCCAACTTAGTGAAAGGAAGTTAATGATACTAGTTGAGTACTGCGTCAGTGTAGGCAAATAGAATAACTTCTGCACGAGGTGCGTGACTACTGCAATGAATATCGAGAGAAATAAGAACAGATTCCACCACTGAACTTAGCTGTTCCTTGTCCTGGAATAACATGTCAGAACAAAAGAACAAGCATGTGTCATTACAGAGAAGATAAAAGAAAGCAAAGATGTAACATTTCCAAGTGAAAAACTTGCAGTAAACTGGCTCTGCAACTGCCCAAAATCTAAGAGAAATTGCTCATTTCGTAGACGAAGCTCTCTATTGTCTTGTTCCTGTATATCTCTAACCAATCATAAGACTTTCTTTTTTTCCTTTTCAATGAATGATAACACTTTTGGCATCATAAAGCACAAGTTTGAAATGAAAAGACAAGTGAAGCATTTAAGTAAAGATTTTGGAATAAAACATAACTTGATCAGGCTATAGAGCTAATTGTAAATAACTGATAGGCATTATGTGCTAAAATCAATTGCAGTTACATGTTCTTTAATAAGTATAACAGGTAATTTTCAGAATTAGAAAAGACCCGACAAGCTTCAAAGAGTCCAATACGCAAGAGATACCTCATTGTATTGGATGATATATGGGAAGTTGATGCACCTCATTGTATTGGATGATATATGGGAAGAGTTGCGGTTGTGTTTCCCAGATAATGAAAATGGAAGCAGAGTGGTGCTAACAAATCGAGGTGAACAAGTGGCTAGCCAGCCTAAGCACCACAGTGACCCATATTTTCTTCGATTCCTCGTGATGGATGAGAGCTGGGACTCACTTCAGAAGAAAGTATCTCAAGGAGGCATTTGCCCCTCAGTGCTACGTGCAGGATTATGAATTGCTGAAAGCTGCAAGGGATTGCCTCTTGTGATCGTCTTGATTGCTGGAACTATTGAAGCAAAGGGAAGCCTCCTTATGGCTTGAGATCGCGGAAAACTTAAGGTCCCAAGTTTTGGAAGAGCAAAACATGAAGACAATAGAATCAAGTTACAATTATTTGGAGACCATTTGAAGTCTTGCCTCCTTCACATGGGATTCTAAATAATATGGAACCCAACCAAACTAATGAAATTAGAGGCTTACTTGCTACACTCATCAATAGACGTGAAATCAATTGTGAGGAAGAAAATGCAAAGTCAAAACTCAAACAGAGAAAACACGCAGTGAAACTACGGTCACATTCTCCTATGAACCCAACAAGGTTTTCCGGAAAAAAGAGGACACACGACAACATCAACTTTGTTTAATGGATTAAACCAAAGCCGTAGATCAAAGAATGACATGTTTCTTGTCAGATGCAACTTAACTAAGCAACGCCCTCCTCTTTTACATAAACGAAAAAGTGTGTCCTGTTACATATGATTCGCCAAGGTACGACTTAATTAATCACACCTCCTTCTACATTATCCCATCCAAATTTCCTATATCTGCACTAATTTAAGGCCACCATTCTTCCTCTTCCTCCCCCCTTAAATACATTCAAAATTTGGAATAGGCTTTAATTTGGTGAATTTGCTTGCCACTATTAAGGAGTTGTACGTTCCAGGCATGCTGAGAACACTCTTAGAGCATATAGGGCAAGGATACCTATACAGAAAGGGGAAGACTAGTTGATCAAACTTTGCACCTTGGAGTTTTTCACTTTAATAATACAGATGATCAGTCAAGCGACTGCTTTGTATTTCTCAATTGTTAAGACAATGTATGTCTTTGTTATTCTGGAGCATTACAAGATTATTTAAGCAATTGTAGGTATGCGCTAAGACTGAAATGTTCAACAAGTAACCAGCAAACTTGATTTGCAAAAAATGACTGATTAGACAAAAAAGCAAGAACTATAGCTAGCTCTTGTGTGACTGCCCGTAAGGTGATCTAAAAAAATACTATTCCATGCCTAAAATACAGTTTTGAATGATATTCTTTCAAGTCGTGATGTGGAAAAAAGAAGGCATTCCATCGTTCATCAAGCATGGAACTGGATACAATTACATCATTTTGCAGTGAACTGTCCACCATTGGAGAGGACTTGCAGAATAATAACGAGTGAAAAGAACAAACACCCACCAATATGACTATAAGGAAGTATTGCATAGGATACGTTTCATTACATGCTTATATAACATAAAGTGAACATAAGTATAAATACTTTCAATAAATGAACTCATTCTCCCATACAAAGAAAAGTCTATGTAACAATCCATCAGGTATGCACTGCTTCGAATGTAGGAACTAATTGTGATTAGATTGTGAATGTAGACATGTTTCAAACTACATAGGCAAAATGCTGATCAAGATGGAGGTTCTTTCATACACTGAGCCAAATCCCCCTTCCCCGAGCTTTCTGCTGAAATCTTCAACTATTATTCTTAACTCATTGTAAGAGAGTGTTCCCGGTACTATTGGTTTGTGATCCACAAAATCCTCAGCCTTTCTGGAATCTTGTTCCTCTTTTTGAAGATAACAAAGCAAGCAGTGATACATAATATTATCTCAAAGAATGCTGCTAGAGTAGATACTATTAACACTATGTGAGGTCTTGCTTTTCTCCCTCCAGAAATGGTTTGAGACTGATTCTGTGTTTTTGAAGAATCTTGCACCTTAACAAATACTCTATTGTCTATTCAATCCTCCGTGTATATGAGAGAAAAGCCCTCATTCAGTAATAAACAACTCCCACTTCTATCCCTAACCAAACAACTCTGCAAACTACAGCTTTGCAGGAACAGTTTCTCAGACATGCCCTTTTCAATCTTTCATCCTTGTCCCCTCAAACCACAATGTACTCGAAATTAGCTTATAACTGAGCTCGGAGGCAAGATATGTAATATTTTAGCTCTATGATACTGCGAAGAGTTGCAGTAAATGGATGTCAGCTTTGAACATCCAACATTATTTCTCCTCTTATTTAACAGCCTGAAGAAGCTCCGGTCACAACTACATTGCCCGTCGCTGGTACAAATGGCATATCTTCCACAGATCATTGGGTGGCCCAACTTCCGTTGAGAAGAACAAGAGAAGGCAAACCTTGACTCCAAATTGGTTGATGAAACGCTTACTATAAGCTTCTGTCCAGAAACCAAAAGTTGGCCTGGGAGCAAAGAATCCGTAGGATGATCAAAAGATTGCCAAATTGTGAGATTGCCTTTGTCAAAGAGCACGAGATTCCCCCTTCCTGTCATGTTTAAGCCAGAAACAGATTTTCCAGTAGTATTAGTGGACCAAACAAGAGTTCCATCAAAGTCTGCCAAGACCAAGTTGCCATCCAGGCGTAATTGCAACTTTGCATTGGCTTTCACTTGACGGTCTCAATTACCAGACCAAATCAACTATGTGGTATTCTTGGCTTTGAACATCCAAGATCTTTTTTCATCTCATTTAAAGAAACTTTGGTTTGGACAATTACGTTGCTGGTTACTTGTACAAATGCTATATCTTCCATACACCATTGAGTACCCACACCTCCCTTCTACATTTTATGATATTAGAAAATGGGAACAACATCGGATAAACCATCAAAGAAGATGTTATTTCTCTATATAATCAAGTTGCTACAATGATTTGGAGCTATTTAAAGAGCGCATGTAGATCCAAAAGGCTTACTACACTCAATTAGTTACTAACAAAATGCCTATAACATACGCCCACTGTATAACTAGCCAGACACGTGCAACGCATGTATGTTGAATCTAGTTAATTATAAACACACTAGAACAAAATTCATCATATTTATACATTTAAAAAATATTGAATTTAATGATTGCATCAATATAATCACATTCATTGTCATATTATTTAACAAATATTGCATTTAATGTAAGGTTAATAATTTTTTTAGGGGTGTTTTTCTTCATTCGTTTTATATCGATTGATGCAATGCACACGTGAAAAGCACGTATACTAAACTAGTAAAACAAATTGATGGACTACGTTATCATCCTCTTATCTCGTCGTTAAATTTTCAACTTCTGTCAACTTGAGAGAGAAAAATTGCATTGCACGTGTATGTTAATTGAAGGTTAAATATGTCTAATATTATACAATGATCAAAACTAGAATAAAGCTGTTACAAAGGGAGTAAAAATGCTATTGTTATAAAAATACCTAAAGCCAATTTGGAGAAAATAACTATAATTGTTTATGCCAATTCGAGATTAAAACTGACCTACAATGAAGTTACAACAATTTGTTAATACAACTCGGAAAAACACAGAATTTCTTTTTCTCAGAGTCAGACACCTTATGCTGAAAGGAAGAGAGGACGGTTCACCTGTCGATATGTGCTCAAAGAACCAGAAATGGCTTATTCAGTAATTCATGCATAAGGGTAAGGAACTTTGAATGAACTAATGTGAATCTCGCTGCTTGGAAACACCCCGTGCTGACCATACTGAGAGACACGAAAGCACAGGTAACGCCATTACATCCTTAAACTTGCACTTAGGAAATTACCTGTATTCAGGAAAAAAAATTCATTTCCCAATTTAGTAATATTCTCTTGTATCTAGTCTTGTTTCCTTTGGAGCTGGGAAACAACCACCTGTTGCATTCACCAGGAGATATACAACTCATCAACTGTTGATCTTGTATTTTTGATACTCTAGTTGAAATTTTCAACCCAAACAGGCACAGAGTATACAAGTGTCCCCAAGACGAATGACATAAGCATTGTACACAACGCGTACACATACGCCCTCCATGGATACTTGCTTCCTCTCATTGCATGAAATTCAGCAACGAAAGTGGAAACTGTACTTAGACAACCCAATAGCCCGAACTGGATACCAGAAGCAACAGTATCACACGTCTGTGTGTTGACCTAACATAAGAATATACACATACAATTAACCTTTGTATACATTACAAAAGGTTTTAATTAGAGCTAAGAGACTATGACATGAAGCCATTATGTTAAAAAAATATATGTATACTTACTGCTTTCTTCAAGGTCTCAACTGCTGCCATGACACAAGCTGCTGATACATTGGCAATCAAAGTCCCAAAAGGCACCCATTTGAGCAAACCTGATTTTCCTAAACCACGTCCATTTAATTGCGCTAAAAACCACCTGATCCACACACCAAATGGACCAACTATGCAGGCCAGCCACAACTGTGCTTTTGGGCTGCCACTGCTGAATTCATTCACCTCCAATCCTATGCTCATACTCCAGAGCGATGCTAGAATGAGTAATAGAAAGAGCATAATTATTAAATGGCGCTTGCAGCTATCTACTCTCCAATGGTAGTTGGTGCCCGAGTCGGATGTATTCATAGTGGCTCTTTTGTAGAGCCAATTGGCACCTTTGGCAGTCTCAATTCCAAATATGATTGAGTAGGCAACAAGAAATAAACCTGCAAGAATTCATGGCATATCAATAGTAAGTTCTAAAAAAAGACATGATGGTTCCTCTGAAAAGCCAAGCAAGAGTTGAAAAAAAGGCAAAAATAACTTTTATCTACGCCAGCACCTGACACACCAACTGTACATCAATGCACCTGACACACCAACTGTACATCTATGCACAAAAATAATATATACCTATAACATAGCCAAGAACTATGAAAACCCACTGCCCTTCAATACTAAGCTCGAGCATTTTTTGGTTCCAACCACTGAAAGTAGTAAGGCTTCCTAGAAAACCAGTTGACAATCCAATTGCCAATTGACTTGAAATTCTGGAAATGTCCTCTTTAAAGACCACACCAAACCAACCCATCAAGAATGAACCGACCTTCAGCAGGTAAAAATAAATTGCATGAGGTCAAATAAGAAAATACAATCAGCACAAATGAGTTATAAGAGAAACAGAAAATGCCAAAACCGCAAGTTCTTGGTTGAGCATATTATCAGGTTATGACCTTGCTGATCAAGGATGTACAGAAGTATAAACAAATAAGCAATTCCAATTACATATGAATATTCACGTATAAGACTACAAGAACCAAGTATAAGTACTAACCATGTCGTCTATCCAACAAGCATGATAATCCTATGAACCTTACCAATATTCCAATATAGCTGTAAATAACCATCATGTGTGTATGGTTTGTTACGCTTCATTCTAATCTAGAGTGGAATATGTTTGATAATATCTTCTAAATTAAGAGCAATTACATCAAATATTCAATAAATTGCTGAGAATTCCTCCAATTTGCGCCCATCGAATGAACTTTTTTCTGAACTCTTTCAACTAACAATTTTTTGTAGCTTGAAGAGAAGTCAGAACAACATGAAAAAAAGGAAATTCAATTTGACATTGCTCCACTGCACAATGGGCATTTATATATTTGATATCTTGTAACCTGGATAAAATTCCATGTTTTTAACTAAATCCCGTCCACTGGCATTGTCGTATATTCTGCTTGCTGAATGAAGCAGATACACCAGTACAGAAGGAAAGAAAAAGAATAGGAACAGAATGGTATACCATGTTAGAAGGCAGGTCCAGATACATATAACTATGATCACTTGTGGCACCAACTATTCCTGGTCCAAATAATTTTTGGAGACCATACCTCAACAAAACCTGCAGACTATTACGTAATCAGATACCTGTAAAGCTGCACTACCATCTATTTCTATTTTGAGATTTTTTAGAAAGTACAAAGCTGATACTAGTATTCCGGAAAAATGAATAAAGATATAATCATAAAGAAAGCGAACACAAGTAAAGGTACAAATGGACTTCCTCACAAGCCAATCACCAAAAAAAATGATGGTCCTACACGTCAGCATATGTAGCTATATCTCAAGAGCTTTGCTATGTGAAGGATCTTCCCTATATTTCCTTGCGTAAACTGGTTGTTTTGAGTTCTTGCAAAAGCCTATCCAAGTACTATGGAGCAATAATCCTATCACTAAAACGGAAGAAAAAAGTTATTACACACAAATGCCTCGACCTTAAAGATTAGTAGATTTAAAATGTCTTAATCTTCATCAAATCAACATTAACTTTGTCCAAAAATAAGATTCAGGTGATGAAATATCTTCATACAAGATACTGATCGCATTTTCAACAAACAAAAACAAATGAAACTGCCTCATCATACCTTCTCAAAAATAATATACATCATACCGCCATTTTTGGAAAAACAAAAGTTTTTAGAAAGTTTAATCCATGAAATAGCTAATATAAAATAGACTATTAGAAGTATAGAACAAACCAGTGTAGAAGAAGCCTACAGGACAACGATTTACTTAAACAAATAAAAAATATAACAGTGCAAAAGCGTAGGAAATTAACCAATTTGAAATTAATGCGAGAGCAGTGAGAGATAATCAGGAATATATACTGAACTCCAAGCGAAAACAAGCCAATAAAGCAGAATGGTAGGACAATGAAAAAATACCATACTTTCCCTTCTATTTGGAAAGGCAAAAATGTTCTATGCAAACTAAAAGGAATTAATGATCATTAATTTTTTACTGGACTCAAAATAAAGCATATCCCACATTACCCCCAATATTCCAAGTACAGCTAGAAACAAGAGGCATGAAATATACTCCAAAACCCATGGCACCTCTGTTGTTTTATCCTGCATGAAGACCACTGCTTGGTCAGAACAAATGTTACAGGAGAACAAAGATTGGAACACCAAGAATAAGCCTACATGCAATTTAACCATACTCACATTCTTTCTATGCTCGGGTTGGGAGATTAATTTTGTGGGGGATACAGGAGTAACACTACTCATAGCACTGGGATCACGAGACCATGATGAATTGGCATTGGACGCCAACATAGTGTCCTCTGTAATGGGAACGACCACTCCATGTTCTGGTGCATTTTCACCAATAAATTTTAGCCTGCCACTCCCACTGTACCTATTGCTTTGAAGCTCTCGATCCCCGATATCTCCTGCTTCTGAAACACATTCGTTTTCATCATCATCATTCAGATGTTTAGGGAGAGAAAGTGATAAACTCAAAGAACGCCTCCTGATAGAAGAACTGGCACTGCTTGTGCGAGATGATCCAAATTTTCTAAGCTCAGAATCCTTATTCTCACAATCCATGATCCTTCACTGGAACTTCATTCACTATTGAAGAAGCTAAGAACATTCATGTTCAGTCAACTGACAAGGTAAGATCACATTCATAATGATGTAATTCATTGCATAAACAAATGATTCATAGCCAACTACTCCACATGTGGAAGATAAGACAAGTGATGCTACCTACTTAAAATATTAGTATGATGACAAACTATGAAATAAAGTGATATATGGCTAGCCTTGACAAATAACCACTCAAAATATTATAAGAAAAAAAACGTAATCATCAAGACAGAGCGAAACTTGAGTAAAACTGCTGAAAATCTCTTCAAAACCAGAACTAATCAAAGACTTCATTTACATTTCAATCCGGATGTTCCGTCATGAAAAGCCGTCCAGATATTTCTTTGCTAATTAAATAAAAAGGGACCAACAAAACTTGATTCAAATCTTTCTGAATATTGTCCCAATAAATGTATAAATGAACCAGAGGAGACCAACAACTTGAGAGAGAAACTCCAGTGAAAAAAATGAAACTCCAGAGAGTTTACTCTTCAAAGAAGCAAGAAAATGCACTATAGGCCAATAACTTCAACCTTGACGACTGCGGACATTTTCACGTGGCTATTGTCAAAAAAGGATGTCTTGTAATACATAAACATGTGCAATAATTCTCCCATATGTCATTAACATGAATCTGATCTCACCAACCTGTTTCTAAGGATGACTATGACACAACTTGATTAAGTTGACACTTCCTTTAGTTGTTTCAACAGTAAATTATCAAATAAAAATTAATCTGTAAGAAAATTATTTGACATCAATCATAAATTATTAGTTCAGGCAGGGAGGAGCTAGTAAGGGTCCAGGGTCATCCGTATGCCCTTCGAGGGAAAACTACAATAGTTAAAATTAATTTTTTATGTATATATAGTAAATGTTGAATTCCCTGGTTTGACCTTTTGTGTGTTTAATTTCTGGGGTGATAAGGAAATAATTTCTAGCCCTGCAATGATTTTGTTAATTGTTTTTCAACAAACTAAGGCATGCAGCCATTTGTTTAAGAGCAAAGAAAACAGGAGTTATGTACAAATTAAGTGGACCCAGTGGCCAATTGTGATTTTTTAACGAAAAGCAAAAAGCCAAAAAGTGAAGAAAAATCGTTGTACAGCCAATTACATAACCAAAAAAGAGAACATTTTTAAAGTAACTAAACTATGTCCTCCACTAACAGAACAACCTAAGAAAGGAAAAACAATAAAGCCAATTGAACCATTCACTAATAAAGCTAAGTTCATATATATTTCACTAAAGAGATACAGAATTCTCAGTAGGCGTTTGTTTGGATATAGATTTCAAATACTTTTTTTTTTAATTTGAAATTTACGGATTTAAAATTGTGTTTGGTTTTACTTTCTGTAAATAATACCTGGAACAATGTTCATTTGGATTTGAAATTTTCATGGTGATTTTCACTTCTTCACGATTTTGAGAGCGACTTTTAGTCTTACTTAACAGTTTACACAAAAATTAATGAAAATTTCACTGTTCAAGAAAAGTAAAAAAAAATCCCCATGACTTTTTGACAGAGATTATGAACTAGAAGAAAGAAATTACACCTCATTTACATTTTTGGATAGTTTTCAAATCAAAGAGAAAGAAAGAGAGTACCTTGAATGGAAGAAATATGGAGGAAGTAGAGATCCAACTATTGATATGCGTTTATGAGTAGAGTATCCAAACCCCAAACCCTCTTTGAAGGGATTTTGGGAGGATGAAATTATTATTATATTGAGTTATATCGTTTTGGTTTTGACCCTTTTGGAAATGGCGATTGAGCATTGATGGCGCACTTGTGGTGATTGGCAAAACGGCATTCACGAATCGCTGCTAACCGCTGGTTTTGATTTTGATGAGAGACACGAGTGATTACGAGAAAGGAAATTGACATCACACACAAAATCTTTTTCCTTTTTTTTTTTTTGGCCTGTGTTAGCATGGGTCAAATATATATTATTTTCTTATTTTAATTTACGTAATATCAACAGATTTTTTATATTAAATTTTTTAAGTTGTTAATTATTGCTAATTATATTACATTTAGTATTATTTTTAAATAATATGTATTACTAATTTTATTTCAATTTATATTGCGCATATAAAATTTAGTGGGTCAATCAAAATTTTATTTAATTTTTAGATATCTAAATTATTGATTTGTTACGATTCATATATGCTTATATAAATTTAAATAATGTATATTATCTTTTTGTTCCAAATGAATCATTTAAATTTTTTATATATATTATTTAAATTAATAATTATTGTGGCTTATAGTATCTTTTACATCATTTCAAGTAATATCCATGAACTTTTTGTTTATTTATATTTATTTTTAAAAAAAAATTGACATAAATGTAATCATCGAAAGATATTATTGACACCCAATTTTTACTCTCTACGGTGTCAAATTAATTATCGGGACTTTATTTTTTGTTTTTTAATAATTTTTAAACAATTATTTTTTAAAAAAATTAATTAATTTTGATTCGGGCGCGTGACTACACGCGCCCCTAATTTAATACCCCTCACCGACCCCTCGTCTTCCCCATTTTTTTTCCCCAAATCCCAGAACCCTCGTCTTCCCCATTTTTCCCCAAAACCCAAACCCTAGAACACCCGCCACCCCCTCTTCTTCGTTCATTTCCCAATCCCCGAAACCCTAATCCCTTCACCCGCCGCCCCTCTTCAATGCGTTTCCCCCTTCTCCATGCGTTTCCCCCTTCCCCATACCGCCCCAACCCCGATTCCCTCGTATTAACTCCACTCCACTTCCCCATGCG
>JAABOM020000007.1:6529422-6548308 GCA_011800125.2 Solanum clarkiae
CACAGCTGTAATATAGTAGAAATAGGACTAATTTTGTACTTATATGTAATGTGTGCTATAGAGAGACGGCTTTATGGAATCTCATTAGCTGAAATAATAATTCTTACTCCATTTTAGGCTTATAAACTATATAACAAATATTTTACCATCTGCTACAAGTTGTTTTCTCTTTAATCTAGAGACTTCAAATCAAGTGAAAAAATAGTAACACAAAGAATAAAGAAGAAAGCAGTGCAACATTATTTTAACTTGTCAATCTACTATAAGAAGCGAAGAACCATTTCGGAATAGCACTTCACTAACCGACGTCTCAAAATTCATACAAGATGATCCATCTGGATAAGTAATTGCTTCTTTGACTAACTTCCTCTACTTCAATGCATTTTCTTTCATTTATTTACCCTTTTCTCCAACCATCAACTCTCTCATGAGTTCCTCAACCATTTACCCTCTCTACACCCCAACGGTTACAATTAAACCAATAATTTGTTTGTTGGGTACATGTAAACAAAGTCCATATTAAAACAAGGAGAATAAACTCACAAAGAACAACGTAATAGACTAATTATAATATAAATAATGATGTACATAAGTGTTCTTGAAATCTATTTCACATATTATATACAGAGATAGCATGTCCTGTTGTATTAGTATGGAGGCCTTTGACTGAGTTCTGTCTAATTATTATGTTCTGCTGTGTTAGCATTAAGATTTTTTATTGAGTGTAGTCTAGTTATTTTAGTTATATTTATTAAAAAAATTATATAAAAAAGTAACATGTTGGGCCCGTGCTCAGCATGGGCATTGCCTATCTAGTATATATATAGTTGTGAATCTCAGATTTCGAGTCGTCATGGATATTTGAGATTTCCTTTATTGTTGTTGTCCATTTTGGACATATTATTAGCCATTATCAAAAATAATTGTATTTCCTTTTGAGATAGTTATATTTACTCTTTTGTACTACTTTAGATGCTTTTGCACTCATTACGCTAGGTTTTTGAATTTTGTATTCAATGTTGTGGTTGTTTCCCCTTTACTTTATTCTCTTAATTTATGATCTGATTTTGGGTCGTGACAAGCTACACTCTAGACTTCAACTCAGGCTATATTCTGGACTTCAACATAGGCTATGGACCTAACACGGGATCGCACTGGTGGTGCATAGGATGTAACTAGGGCTATATTATACTAGACCCAAGTCTAATAATCCGGTCTACAGGGATCTATGACTCTCAAGTCATACCAAAAGTATATATAGTAAGCCAAATCAATCCTGAACAATGCAGGTCGAGGTATCACTAGTCTAAGTCTAGACTAAGGCCCAACAACAACAGATAACAAAAATATAACAACTACCCACATATCTTTCACGACCCAAGCCTAGGACCTAGACATGACACGGCGAATGGGAAACTCGAAGGGACCCCAAACAAGTCTCTTAAGATATCATAACACAACCTTGGTCGCGAAAGCAATAAAACAAGAATAGAGAATAGAAATAAGGGGGGAAAAGCTAAGGGAAGTTTTTCATATCATAAAACATCAAAGAGTCAAATAGAGTCAAGCTAAAGCATAATTACATAACTTGTCCAACAATACCTCTAAATATAGAACTTAGTGGGGGCTAAGGCAAGCAACCGGGCTCACCCTCATAGTCAAAACATACAATAAAGGAAAGAGAGTCTTTATACATAGCATAAGATCAAAGATATTGTCACCGAAATTGAAGACTCACCAACTTGTTTTGTAAAGATAGTACTAGCCATGGGGAGGATGAGGATGAGGAGCTCCAGTTCCTACACAGTAACATCATGTAGGCATAGAGTATGCATTAGTACATTTGAATATACCAAGTATGTAGGATGCAATGCAACAAGAGATAGGCAACATAGTCAAAATGCAATATCATAAGCAATGGATAGTGTAGTAACAATATGACATGTATGAATGATACTTGAAATAAAACATGCTTATATAGGACATATTACATGTGAAGGAAGAGACCATCATCACAGACCAAGCAATTTAGTACTTGGAATCCAAGGTAGACCATCCCTTAGAAGTGATTGAGGAATTAACCCCTCAATTGGTTGATGGACATCATTACCCTCCATCGGAAGTGATTGAGGTATCAACCCATCAATTGGTTGATGGCTTACCACCCCCATCCGAGGCGATCGAGGTATCAACCCCTTAACTGGTTGACTGACATAACCACCCTCCTCCAGAAGTGATTGAGGTATCAACTCCTCAATTGGTTGATGGCTTACCACCTCCATCTGAGGTGATTGAGGTATCAATCCCTCAATTGGTTATGGTCAACTCACAACACTATTGATACATATCATGAAATCATCATATAAGTACCATCCTTTCATCATCATAAAACCACATAACTCATATGCCAAGCATTAGGCCTTCAACAACTCAAGATATATTAATCGGACATTTTATCAAACACTTGGTGGGTGTGCAATGCTACTATAAAACCATGCAATTCAAGAGTGAAATCATGCAAGTAAACTTGAAGTAAATTAACCCACCAATACTATGTAATACCATCATGCAATATACATCAAAACCTTTCATCAAATATCAAGATAGATCCAAGATCCATAACTCAAAACATGCTCAAATAGTCACACTTTTATGAAACCCCAACATAGTTCATAGTAAGATCCATAAGAAAATCAACTCAGAAACATGAAATTTATTTAAAAAGGAAGCTTGGGCACCATAAGTGGAAGGACCCAAGTTGAAACCCACATACCTTAGCTTTAGAGAATTCTTTGATGAAGATTGAGATGAGAACTTGAAGTTTGAGTGAAATCCTTAAGATTTGGAATGAGATTTGGCACTTGAATTTTGAGTAAAATATTTGTCTAAGTCTTTGAGAGATTATTGGGGAATGTCTTGTATGACATGAAGGTGAAATATGGCTAAGTATAGGTATTTTATGTATAGGAAGACTTAGGCCCAAGACCCAAAAGCCTTGGACCCGAGATAAAAAACTGGCACAAAAATACACAGAGGCACGCCCTTAGCGCGTCGCTCCAAGGGTGCGGCAACCTCTTTCGAAATCGCATTTTGTGATTTTTAAATTTTGATATGGTTGCTCTAAAATTAGAGTTAGATCCATTTTCCACTTAATTCTGCCCCTTGATCACAAATATGAAGTCGAAATTTTGATATCACACACAAATTTTGAGATATATGGAAATTACAATTTTGAACACTTTCGAGGTACATTTACGGGCACTTTTTGGGGTCATTTTAATATCTCCCCCTTGGAAAAATTCGTCCCCGAATATAAAAGAAACATACATAAGAATGATCATCATGAAGATACCATCCCCAACAAGAATTCAACAATGCACTTAAACATGATTTTCAAAAATATCGACATAAGTGTTAAAATCACCATGAACTTGTCAACATAAATATGAATGCATGCAAATGCCATATAGGGCTGATATATGAGACATGAGATCACATAGAAGACTTAGAATTAGTACCTTAGGCTTGAGTAGAATGGAAGAGATAGGGATATCGCTTTTGCATATTCGTTTCGGCCTCCCATGTAGCACTTTCGACTTGTTGATTCCTCCAAAGGATCTTAACGGAAGTCACATCCTTGTTTCTCAACCTCTTCACTTGTCTATCCAAGATCTCTACCTCTTCATAAGTCAAGTTGTCTTCAACCACACCCACAAAATCCAATGGAACAATAGTATTCGAGTCATCCACACATTTCCTCAACATAGACATATGAAAGACCGGATGAACCAAGTCCATTTCATGAGGCAACTCCAACTCATAGGCTACCTTACCAATCCTCCTTAATACTCTATAAGAACGAACATATCTTGGTCTCAATTTATCCTTTTTACCAAAACGAACCACACCCTTCTTGGGTGATACCTTCAGATAGACCCAATCACCAACTTTAAGTTCAAGCTCCCTTCTCCTCACATTGGCATAGGACTTTTGACGACTTTGGGCTGTTTTCAACTTTTCCCTAATCAACCTTACCTTCTCCATAGCCTTCATGACCAAACCCAGACCCAACAATGTCATCTCTTCCACTTCAAACCACCCAAACAGTGACCTAAAACACCTACCATAGAGGGCCTCAAAAGGAGTCATACGAATGCTAGAATGATAGCTATTATTATAAGCAAACTCAATCAATTAAAGATGATCATCCCAACCACTCTTGAACTCTAAAATACAAGTTCTAAGCATATACTCAAGAGTTTGGATAGTTCTTTCGACTTGACCAACCATTTGAGGGTGAAAGGCCGTACTAAGCTTTACCTTGGTACCAAGACCTCTTTGGAAGGACCTTCAAAAGTGTGAAGTGAATTGAGCACCAAGATCCGATATGATAGACAAAGGAACCCCATGTAATCTAACCAACTCATGAATGTACAATCTAGCATAGTCTTCGGCCCTATAAGTAGTCTTAACCAGTAGGAAATGAGCCGACTTTATCATCCTATCAACCACAACCCAAATAGAATCAAAACCATTTCAAGTTTTAGGCAACCTAACCACAAAATCCATGTTAATTTCCTCCCACTTCTAAGAAGAAATTTCTATATCTTGGGTTAGGCCACCGGCCTTTGGTGTTCGGCTTTGACTTGTTGGCAACTATGACAACCGAATACAAATTTGGCAATGTCTTTCTTCATACCTCCCTACCAAAACGCATCCCTCAGATCTCTATACATCTTGGTAGAACTGGGTTGAATAGAATAGGAAGAATTATGAGCCTCATCGAGAATCTTCTCTCTCAAGTCATCAACACAAAGCACATACAACCTACCTTGGTACCTAAAGGCACCATCTCCCCCTTGGGAGAAAACCTCCACCTTGCCTTCTCTCACCAAGGCCTTCAATCCTAACAAGGAGGGGTTAAGATCTTGCTTTACTTTTACCTCATCAACTAAGAAAGATTTTCAACCATCAACAACCGCAATACCACTATTATCAACCTCTTCCAACCTATCCTCCAATCTAGCCAACCGATGAACCTCCCTAGCCACCTCTTTGTCCCCATCATCAACATGAGCTAGGCTACCTATAGACACACTACTCAAAACATTCGCCACAACATTAGCCTTACTAGGATGATAATACACACTCATATCATAATCCTTAAGAAGCTCTAACCACCTTCGTTCTCTCAGGTTGAGATCTTTGTGAATGAACATATATTGGAGACTCTTATGTTCGGTAAACAAATCAACATGCACCCCATATAAATAATAATGCCAAATCTTCAAAGAAAAGACCACAACGGCCAATTCAAGATCATGAGTAGGATAATTCTTTTCATGCACTTTGAGTTGTATAGAAGTATAGACTATCACCTTACCATTTTGCATCAGAACACAACCCAAACCAATCCGGGAGGCATCACAATACGCAACAAAACCCTCCAACCCTTCAGGTAGAGATAAGATATGAGCGGATACAGGCTTATCCTTCAAAGTTTGGAAACTCTTTTCACACTCATCGGTCCACACAAACTTAGTCTTCTTTTGAGTCAACTTAGTCATGGGAGAAGTAATAGAAGAGAACTCATTCACAGATCTCTGGTAGTAACTCGCTAAGCCCAAAAAACTTCTAATGTCCGATGGGGTCAATGGTCTTAGCCAATTTCTAATCACATCCGTCTTTTTAGGATCCACCTTAATACCATCCCCCGACACCATATCATCTAGAAAGGCAATCTCCTTCAACCAAAATTCACATTTTTCATACTTAGCATACAACTTATCTTCCCTCAATTTTTGTAGCACCACCCTCAAATGATCCACATGCTCCTCCTCACTATGAGAGTAGATCAAAATATCATCGATGAAGGCCACCACAAACAAATCAAGGTAGGGTTTGAAGACCTTATTCATAAGATCCATGAAGATAGCCAGCGCATTGGTCAACCCAAAAGACATAACCATAAATTCATAGTGCCCATACCTAGTCCAGAAGACCACCTTAGGAATGTCGCACTCCCTAACCTTCACTTGATGATACCCTTACCGAAGATCAATCTTAGAGAAGTGACTAGCCCCTTGAAGTTGGTCAAATAAATCATCAATCCTTGGTAGGGGATACTTATTCTTGATGGTGACTCTATTAGGTTGCCGGTAGTCAATACATATTCTAAGAGAACCATCCTTCTTCTTCACAAACAAAATCGGTGCACCCCAAGGTAATTGTCTAGGCCTAATAAAACCCTTCTCCAACGAATCCTTTAACTACTCTTTCAACTCCTTTAACTCCGTTGGGGCCATAGAATAAGGGGGAATAGAAACAGGTTGAGTGTCGGGAAGGAGATCTATGCCAAAATCTTTTTCCCTTTAGGGAGGAACACCGGAAAGGTCACTAGGGAAGACATCTAGGAACTCATTAACCACCGAAATTGACTCCATGGGAAGAACTTTGGACTCCACATCTCTGGTTAACCCTCACAAAATGATAAAGACACCCCGTAGAGATCAACTTTTAGGCTTTAATGCAAGAGATAAACCTTCCCTTAACTACCACATCATGACTCCCCCACTCAAGGACGGGTTCATTTGGTAATTAGAATTTGACCCTACGGGTTCTACAATCAATAGACGCATAATATGCATGCAAACAGTCCATCCCAAAGATGACATCAAAATCCACCATATCCAACTCAACAAGATCACAAGGAAAAATCTTATGCAAAATACAAATAAGACAATTTCTATAAACCTTTCTAGCAACAATAGATACACCAATGGGAGTAGACACCTCATAAGACTCACACAACAATTCAGGTTTAACATAAAACTTTTTGGAAACAAAAGGAGTAACAAAAGAAAGAGTCGCACCCGGGTCTACCAACGCATACAAACCAAAATCAAAGACTTTTAACATCTTGGTGATGACATCGGCCACCTCATCAACCCCTTGCCTCTCTTGGAGTGCATAAAATCAATTTGTGTCTTGGGGAACCACCTTGTTGACCTCCTCTCCCCAAAGAAACCGCATTAGCACCCCGGCCTTGAGGACAAACATCTTTACCCTCTTTGCGATTACATGGACAATCAATCATTTTATGGCCTACTTCCCAACAACCAAAACAAGTATTGATATCCTTCAAGCATGGGCCACCATGACCCTTACCACATTTTCATTAACACATAGCATTAGGCACTACACCACCATCGCCTTGGGCCCTTGGGTAGTCATTGGAAAACCACCTATAAGGAGCATGAGAAGACCCTTGGCCTTGATTAAAATGGCTACCTTTGGGAGTTTGGAACTTACCATCAAAACGAGCCCTCAATCAACAGAGCGGTCCAACACTCCTCATTTACAAAATCGGATACACCCATCATAAACTTATTCATTCTAATTTTTGGATTAGCCATTAAGTGGGGAGCATATTTTAAGAGTTGGTTGAACTTGAGGGCATACTCCCTCACACTCATAGATCCTTGCTTCAAATTTATTAACTCCATCATTTTAGCCTCGCTAAGATCAAGAGGGTAGAATCGGTTGAGAAATGTCGCCTTAAACTCCTCCCATAGAATCATATTGTTGTTCCCCTTCTCCTCCTTCTATTGAGTGTACCATATTTGGGCCGCCCCCTTGAGTTGGTAAGCCACCAACTCTGTCTTTTCCTCCAATCTAACACCCACAATAGCCAACACTTGTATACCTCATCGATAAATACTTGAGGGTCCTTGTCCGCTTTAGATTCATTGAACTCCGGTGGGTTCATCCTTATGAAATCCCTTACTCTAGATGTCGGAGTAGGAGTATGAGGGGATTGGGCCCCTTGGTTGACTTGATTAGCCATGGCTTGAGCTAGCAGAGTGAGAGCATCCTGGAGCTCTCCATGAGTCAGTTGTTCTTCGAAAGTACGGGTTCTTCTTCCTCTTGTGTTAGGCATGATCTAAGAATGGCAAAGAACATTTGTTAGAGGGGAAACCTTACCTAACTTCTATAGCATGACATAGATCATGAAGAAGAGAAACATTTCCTAAAATGTCTCATAGCCTCTTACTCATAGTTATGATGCACAACACAACCATGAATAAGACTCTAATCAATGTGGTGTGTTGGATACCGAGCACCATTAACAACTTAGTGATCTGATACCAAGTTTGTCACAACCCAAGCCTAGGTCCTAGATGTGACACGGCAAATAGGGAACCCAAAAGGACCCAAACAAGCCTCTTAGCATATCATTACACATCCTTGGTTGCAGAAGCAATAAAACAACAATGGAGAATAAAAATAAGGGGGGAAAGGGGTCTAAGGGAAGTCTTTCGTATCATAAAATATCAAAGAGTCAAAGAGAGACAAGCTCAAGCATGCTTACATAACTTGTCCAACAACACCTCTAAACATAGAACTTAGAGGGGGCCAAGACAAGCAACCGAGCTCATCCGCATAGTCAAAACATATAATAAAGGAAAGAGAGTCTTTATATATAGCATAAGATCAAAGACCTTGTCCCCGAAATTGAGGACTCACTAACTTGTTTTGTAGAGATAGTACTAGCCACGGGGAGAATGAGGATGATCGTAAGGAGATCCGGTTCCTATATGGTCATGTAGGCATAGAGTATGAGTTAGTATATTTGAATGTACTAAGTATGTAGGATGCAATGCAAAAGAGATAGGCAAAATAGTCAAAATGCAATATCATAACCAATGGATAGCATAACAATAATATGATATGTATGAATGATACTTGAAGTAAAACATGCTTATATAGGACATATTACATGTTAAGAAAGAGACCATCATCAAAGACCAAGCAACTTAGTACTTGGAATCCAAGGTAGACCACCCCTTAGAAGTGGTTGAGGAATCAACCCCTCAATTGATTGATGGACATGACCACTCTCCATCAGAAGTGATTGAGGTATCAACCCCTCAATTGGTTAATAGCTTACCACCCCCATCCGAGGCGATTGATATATTGAATCCTCAATTGGTTGACTGATATGACCACCCTCCACCAGAAGTGATTGAGGCATCAACCTCTCAATTGGTTGATGGCTTACCACCCCCATCCGAGGTGCTTGAGGCATCAACTCCTCAAATGGTTATGGTCAACTCACAACACTATAGATATGTATCATGAATTCATCACATAAATGCCATCCTTTCATCATCATAAAGTTACTTATCTCATATGCCAAGCATTAGGTGTTGAACAAATCTCCAGATACAATAATCGAATATTTCATCAAACACTTGGTGGGTGTGCAATGCTAGTATAAAACCATGCAATTCAAGAGTGAAATCATGCAAGTAAACTTGAAGTAATTGACCCACTAATGTTAGATAATACCATCATGTAATATACATCAAAACCCTTCATCAAATCTCAAGATAGATCCAAGATTCATAGCTCAAAACATGCTCAAACAGTCACACTTTTATGAAACCCTAACATAGTTTGTAGTCAAATTCATAGTAAGTAAGACCCATAAGTAAATCAACTTAGAAACATGAAATTTATGTAAAAAGGAAGCTTAGGCACTATGGGTGGAAGGACTCAATAGTTTAAACCCACACACCTTAGCTTTGGAGAATTCCTTGATGAAGATTCAAATGAGAACTTGAAGCTTGAATGGAATCCTTAAGATCCAGAATAAGATTTGGCACTTGAATTTTGAGTAAAATATTTGTCTAAGTGTTTGAGAGAGTATTGGGGAATGTCTTGTATGACATGAAGGTGAAATATGGCTGAGTATAGGTAGCTTTATGTATGGGAAGACTTAGGACTAAGTCCCAAAAGCCTTAGATCAAGATTAAAAAAACTGGCACAAAAATACACAGAGGCGTGCCCTTGGCGATTCGCGCCAGGGGCGCGGAAACCTCTCTGGAAATCATATTTTGCGATTTTTAAATTTTGATACAATTGCTCTAAAATAAGGGTTAGACCCATTTCCCACTCAATTTTTCCCCCTGATCACGAATATGAAGTCGAATTTTGATATCATGCATGAATTTTGAGATATATGAAAATTATGATTTTGGACACTTTCGAGGCATATTTTCGGGCACTTTTTAGGATCGTTTCAATATGAATCTTAAGTAATCTCAATATAAAAATCATAACTGTGATAGACAATTGGTGTATAAATCATAGGGCACCTCAGTGTG
Source organism: Solanum clarkiae (assembly GCA_011800125.2). Taxonomy (NCBI): domain Eukaryota; kingdom Viridiplantae; phylum Streptophyta; class Magnoliopsida; order Solanales; family Solanaceae; genus Solanum; species Solanum clarkiae. Next base: position 6,539,592 of record JAABOM020000007.1, read on the forward strand.
TCAGTAAGTATCCCATCAATCTTAGATAATCAGGATAACAACAGACAGCCAGTGTACTAATCACAAATAGTCTCAACAAACCAAACAAAAAATCAAACAGACTTATATATCAATTAGAAATCCAAAATATTGTAAACATTCCATTTACTAATCACCAGTAAGCTCAACATACATTCATACACATACATATATTTATATATCACATTCTCAATCATATTCCGTAACATATGCCACAACTCAATTACAAGTAAGGTACTAACAAGCGAAGAGGATATCATAGTACAAATCTAGTACCCACCGGCCCCATTAATCAGGTAGACAGAACTTATAGTTCACACTCATTTGATAACCATAGGTACAATGGACAACCACATCAATACAACAGATAGCCAATATAATAGTCTCAAATAATCATGAGTATGATCGATAGTCAATATCTAGACGATGATATGTATAAAGTAGTATGACTATTTTTGATGTATAAGGCCAATTCAGTCAATTCCTTACTCAATACTCATGCCATCCCTACGGGATTTATAGATTCAAACTCAGTCTAGAGAAGGGAAAAGACCATAGCCTACCTGAACATTGATCACGTGTACTCTGAATCACTGCACAAGCAACTTACCCTTTAGAATGATCTAAGAATGTCGCCAAGCTTCAGAATTAGAACCACAACGTCAATAAAGTCACTTCAACACTAAAATCACAGAAAATGGACTTAAATCCAATTACAAGGATAAAAAAGTAGGAAAGCAAGTCCACACCACAAATTCAAAAATAAGCTTGTATAATGACCTTATAAAGTTTGTATAATGACCTATATATTTACCCTAGATTGTATCTCAAATTCAGGTTCAACCTGATACTTAAAATGATATAAAACAGCCCAAGAACACAAAATATATTCTTACATATATGACATTATGTACAATAGGTCGCATAGCACTTTTACCTAAAATACAACTCAATAGATGAATTCCGGAAAAACCACAACATGCGCCTTGAGAAAACACAGAAGATAGACCTAAATTTTACTGAAATTTGATCCAAAATGACGAAGAAATTATTGTCTGAATTTTTCGACAGTCAACAACAATATATTGTAAAAAAACCATAAATTTATCTCGAACGGCATGCCAAATGCAATTTCTAGCACTTTCATGATCTTTCTCTCAGAAAATATCATAAGTTAGCCTTTTGGATCACTAAAATCAGGCTCCAAACGAATAAAATATTATCGATCAAAGTTTTCTTATGTTTGTTCACGAAATTTGAAATTCCCAGCCATTTATAGTTGTTGATATCCTCATCCTTATATTGATGGTCTATAGATCATGATCGTGACCCTCCCTTCCTTTGGACCATCATGATCGCATGGACCCTCCTGCACCAAATAGCGATCACATGCATTAGATTTTCAACTAATATCAAATCCTTGGTATCGATGCTATGGACTCATCCAAAGTCAATAAAACATAAATTCTACATGGAATCTGATTGGAAACAACATTTCAAACTTAACGGTGTAGTCAAAATTCCCATCGGAGATCGTTATGATCAAATATGGGTCCAACTTTCTAACTAAATTACTTAGTTTTCACTAAGGGGCCCAAAATGCACCTGAAAGCCTTGGGGACCGAACGAAAGGTCATCCTAGACCCAACTCAACATTTCAGAGTTAACCGCACTATCAAAATTTTTATTTGAGCACGTTTTCCAAGAATTTGATTAAAGCAATCATTGACCTATTCTGGAGGCTAAAATACGAAAGTATAAACTATCATTAAAAATTTTGGTACTCCAACTAAATATACTTCTAGCCTATTTTGGTCATTTCAGAACTAATTAAATTGTCAGAATTCTATTTTGATGTCGTTTACTCAGACTTTACTGCTAAACTCATTTTTTAAACTTTAAACATGTCTTTAACATGGAACGCTATATATCTTTCAAATGAACGACTAGGCGACTGAACAACTAGTGCTAGCAAGTCGTAAATGACTTGGGGTTGCTATAGGAATGCTCTAACTAACACAAAATACGTAGAAAAGTAGAAATGACCTAAAGGGTCATTATAGGAGATCGTTCAGATTCCTAATTTTTCATTCAATTTCAAGTATGAAATTTTATAGGTTTTCTCAATTTCTTCAATTATGTTCTAGTTGTGATTATCAACTTATTTCAACCTGAATTAATGATAATTGCATGAAATTGATGATTTTATTATGGATTCTCTATAATGCTAATTTGGGTTCATGATTTATATTATGAGTCTTATCCAATTCTCATCAAATTGCATGAACTACATTTTAATCATTGTTTATTTACTCAATTAATAATGAATTGCTAATTTGTTACCTGATTTTGATCACTTGAAAGTGATTTATCTACAAGATTTTACCTAGGTTTCATGATCATCAAGTGGGTTCCTATAATTAGGAGTTCAATTGTTATAATCTTTCCTAATTAAATAAGAAATTGTTTAAATTATTTGATTGTGCATGTTTTCAATTCAATTACATAATTTTGGGATGATTCCATATACATCCATGCATGCTTTCTAAAGATAAACTTTATACTATAATCATGTATTTACAAGGCTTTCAAGTAAGTTACATGAAAAGTATGGACTAAGTGTTTTTATAATATCCAAGACCATGATCCGTAGATTTTTTGACAAGCCATAGAAATTTATTCGCAGATTGAGGTCAGGACCTGCAAGGAGAAATTACAATTGAAGACCACGAGCCCATCATTTGATTTACGATCTGTAGGATCTTCCACATTTTCACATCAAAACATACATACTTATCATGATTCTCATAGTCAATCCATAATAGTCATATCCAATCGATAATCATAATCATAAACTCCAAATACAATATGTAGCATATATCTTTATAAGAGTTTACAAGATATCCAACAAGGACTTTAATCATAAGATGGGGCGGGTCCCAAACATATCTCGGGCTCACCCTCAGAGTAAAGATAGCGTGAGCAAAAACAAGATAAGGTAGAGCAATGGTGGCTTGTACATGGCAAATAGGACTCACCACAACAAGAAAAACTTGAGTTCCAAGCTAAAGTCGTATGGTGGATGATCGTAGTCCTCAGTCCTTACATGGTCAGATCATATAACCAAAAGTACATGTTAGTACATTTGAATGTACTAAGTATGCGAGATGCAATACATGTAACTTACCAATGTTAGATGGTAAGGGCACATTGAAATGCCTCACACTTGCCTAGGAATGCCCCTATAACCGTAATTCTCTTATATCTAAAATTGAGGATATTTAAACACCTCTCCACGTAGCTCAAAAAGACCCTATGATGTATTTTTTTTCAATATCTCAAAATTCATACAAAATTTCACAAATTCGACTTTATATTCTTGTTCAGAGGGGAAAAATATGTGAAAAAATGAGTACCCACAATGTATACTTTGTCCGTGCCAAGAAAAATAAGTTTTGGTGAAACTTCACAAAAACAGTAGTTGTCTACGATAGGTCCGCGATGCGGACCTAACGCGGCTAGCGATGGGCTCGTGAAAGTTATCGGATTTAATTTTTCTATTTCATTTCGAAGTAGAATTTTGATGTTTATAAATAGGTTTTTAGGTTTTCTCTTTACTAGAATGTCATGTTTTTTAGCCTAAATTCATTCTAACACTATGAATCTTTAGCTTTTGATAGTTTATATCTTTTATGACTTTGAAGTTTGAATTTCAATTAAAGATTTCGAATTCCATCTATTCTAATTGTAAGTACATGATCATGCAAATAATAACTATCATTGATCATCATCTTATGAATATTAATAGTTAAATCTACAACTAAGGTTATGGAAACTATGAAAAATTAATAAAGTAAAACTGAATAATTAGTAATCCTTGGATAGTGTGCATCCATATATTATTTATCTCTTTGTTTTGATTGCATTTAATGATAACCAATGTTAGAACTTGCCTTATTCTTACTTGTTGGACCAATGGGGTACAAATGTGAAAAGGGATAAATAATAGAAATTTTCAAGTGATTACACTCACCTAATTAGCCTAAACAGACCAAGGGGTAACTAAATTTGGGACCAAGTTAAGGGTTAGTAATGCATACACCCATAGACAAACCAAGTTGTGAGGTAAAATTCATCTATTTGTAGGACCAAGGACTTAGGTGAACATAACTTACCAGTTCCGCATGTTACACACTATAAAAGACTACTTATAAGATTTTGCTACGTTGTGAATTCATGGGGAACACAATACCCTAGTTATATATTCTCATTGATTATTCAACACTTGCAAGAAATTTGATCTTATTTTAGGCTATTATTTATAGTTTTTATTTAATTGCAAACCCTCTCTGGAAGCAAGCCGGTCAATAGCTCAAATTCACATAAATTAAACTATGTCTGAACCATTTTTTGTGTGGCCTCGATCCTAATCTTGGTTAGGTTCTATATTTGACAACGACCGCTTTATACTTCTGTAGGGAGATGTAATTTGGATGCATCACTTATACACTCTCGTGGCTAGATAGAAAATGTGTTCATTTGACTGGTGAGTCCTCATGCTTCGGGGCTATCTATTGAGTTTATATATCCTTTCTATCCTTACATGATGTTGTTTATGTTGAGACTATTTATTTTCTTTTATTTAGATGAGCTAGTGACTTATTCCATGCCCCTGCCTATGTCAGTATAGTATAGGCATGTGTAGACAAGAAATGTGTAAGTTCATTTAATTAATCAGGCCTAACATTTACCTTTATAGTTAACTTTGTTTTGAGACTAACTTCTTTTGTCGCTTTCTATAAAGGATTTTCTTGCCTTATGTATGCTTGATATGCTATAATATCTTGGTTGGGGTTTCTTTAGCAATCCTAATCGTCGTGTAGCACCTAGCTAGTCCCTGGTTTGGATCGTGACATTTTCTTTCGTGTAGAGTTATTGTGGATCACGGAGATTGAGGTAAGCTCTGGGCATTCGGAATTGTCGATTTTCATCTTGTTGTTATTTAGGGTAGTCTTTATTTTGTATTTAGAGATAGCATGTACTATTATTTATTTTGTAAAAGCTTATACTCTTAGTTTGTGTATTAGAAGCTCGATTATTGATTGATGTCAAGTCTTCGGTTCGGTTCTTATATATTACTTCTTCGGCCTTGTACTTCTTAAATTAGCATCTTTTAGTTCATATGGTTGTATTCCATGTGATAGTTTGTTGCCTATATATGATTTTGGTCTATGGGTTATCCTTATCTATCGAGGGATCGGATTGTAACAAGCAACATCCTCTTGCATGAGTAACACAAGGTCCAAGGTAAGATACCTCAGGCTTATATAGGTTATTGTTTGTCAGGGGATAGACGAACACTTTTTTTTTTTTTTTTGCGTGTTGCTAGATCTAATGCATGTATAGTCACTATGTGTAATGTAGTTTGGAGTTTGCTCGATAAATAGTTGAGTGTCATTCATGTCGCATCCCAATTTCAGGGTGTGATATGAAGTTGAGGTTTGACATATCACACAACAGTAATTTGACGGATTGGCACCTAACAAGCATGACAAAGGTAAGCGAATCATGTACATAAACTAAAAAATAATTTACATAACGCTCCAATGATAATAATTAACCCAAAGTAGAATCAAAAACAAAAAAAGAAAGGTTAAGAGATTCAATTTAACTTTGATTATATTTTCCTGATAACTTTCATTCAAAACAACTACGAGTAATTTGCTTCTCTATTGAAAAGAGTACGCATCTCTAGACTCTAGTCCAAGTGGAAGTTTCCTTTTAAATAAAATAGTACTATTGTTATTTGTTCATCCTTTTAGTTTCTTTTCATGGTTCAATCGAACTTTTGGTGTAAATATTTTAAGTCAATTTATTTTTTCATTTATAATGATTAGGTGAGCAAACTGCATATTCTGCCCCACCCCCCTCTATATAACAGACAGTATGAGATATTGACATATTAACATATTAAGAATAATCCTTCCAATTTCCAAACAAAACCTTTTTGCTGACGGAATAGTAATTGAACTGAATTTATTGTTATATGTTGTTAGATGTAGATATTTTTTTACAGATTTATTAATCACATACCACTTGTTAGTGTGTTATGGTCAGACTAATTGTTTGAATGGTTAGAATTTAATGGTACTTTTTAAGTGCGTCATTTTGAGAAAACAGGCCGTCCATATGATTTTAAATTGAAGATTGTATTTGGTTCTAATCAATTCAAATCATTTGAAAGTGCCATATCTGACTTCAATTCACTAAAATATTAAGTTATTGCACCATCTCAAATTTTGAAAGTCACTCCATTTTCCTGGGTACGTTCATGTTTGATTTGGTTTTACTTGCTCTATTTTCAAATTGGGACCAAACATAGTAATTAATTTAGTCACTTTGGAAAGACAAAATTAGAAAATCAAAACTACGTGATCCAATCTTCTTTCGTCATATTACAGAATTACAGAAAATTGAATTTCTAACTTGAATTGTTATGGTGATAAATAACACTCAAATTTCGTATGAACAACCCAACATTTAGAATATGCTAGTGAATGGCTGAAATGATATGTTATTCCGAATGCGCTTACTGTGCGACGCATAAGGTATTCCTGGGCCTAGTTTTTTTCCGAAATATAGAAGGCATTTCGTGAAAAGAGTAATACTAATTCCACATTCCATTTTAATTATCACACTATATTTTTTGAGAGTCAACTAGTATAAATTTGGATTAACTTTTTTAAGATATATATTATATGAAAAACGTTATAATTTATAATACTTTTCTATAGATTTTTAATATATAAGTTTCTATTTCCAAATATCGAATAATATAATCGAATTTAACTTAAAAAATTAATTAAACTAAATGAAAAAATTTCAGTGACGTGTGAAATGAAACCAATCACATTCATTTGACTTCCATTTCTCTCCAAATTTAATCGTTCATTTGCAATAAAAAAATTGGAAGGATTTCTAATTGGGCCATTAAACAGTTGGGATTTATTAATTAATATCTTGTCAATGTTACTATTACTGAATTTTGTATTAAGTTCTCAGCAGATGAAGATTGATGGTGAAAACGTTGAGCCGGACAAGCCGGCAAGGGTAAGTGGCATCCATGACATAGTCCCCCACACAACACCTTTCAACAGAGTATTTTTTAATTTATTTTATGTTTTAAAAATCTCTAAAAAAGAAATGACGTTGAGTTCTCTTAAAATAGTTCAAAACTCACAATGCTATTTTAGTGTGAGATAATGTATATTAACTCAGACATTTTTCAATGAGGAAGGCACTTCAAAAGGTGTTTCTCTTGCCGCTTTACCCGATGTCGATGAAGCTCCTACTAATTTACTAGTTGAATTTCGAAACTTCTTCTGAAGAATGATCAATGGAACAAAGACTTTAATATTTTTTCTAACTTACTTGAATTAGGCTTGGTTTACACAAAAAGGCGGATGAATGCCGTCGAGCCCTCCCAACCCAAAGGAAAATGTCAAGATCATTTGGAATTAAAAAAAAATGTGTCAGTCACACATTCTAATTGGTGTCAATCACACAATAACTATCAGTTTAGTAAAATTAGTTTTATTGGTCAAAACTATTATCTTAAAAATATCTATATATATAATCTGCATAAATATTATTGGATATATGATGGGGTAGGGGTGAGGTAGCCTTCCATTTCCGTCAAATGACTCAGTCAGTGGGAATGGGGCTATGGGGTATGGTGATACCGGGTGGTGTGTGGGGAACACATACACAATCAATGTGGATTGTCATCTGTGAAACTTGTTTTCTCTAATACAATTGACGAAGTCATTTTTCTCAACTTTGAACAACTTGTTTTCCTAGACAAAATAGTTTTTTATAAATTTTGACCAACAAAACATGAGAGGAAAACATTTTCTAGAAAACTTTCCTCCATACCAAACATGGCCTTAATTTTTTTTCAAATGAAATTCATTGGACTAAGTCGATCCAAAAATATGTATTATTAACGTGATATAATATTGTTCATTTTTTAAAAATCTATGTGTCTTTAATTCACTAAATGTTAAGGCCTCATACTAGTAAGAGTGTCACTATATATTATATGTTGCTTCTCATTCTTTTTAACTATCGATATGAGATTTTACTCGCACAATCAATAATCTCTCAATTTATACCATGGTCCATCATACGACTCATGAGTCAATTTTCGAGATTCACTATGTGTGTTTTGTATGAAGGAAGATATTTCTCTAAAAAATATTTTCATCAAAATTAAGTTGATTTCTCACTTATTTTCTCATATTTGATTGATAAGTCAAAATATTTTTGAAAAGTATATTTTAGTGTTTGATAAATAAAAAATATTCTCTAAAAAATATATTTTAAGATGAAAAAATAATAACTTTTAGTTTGTGGCTATCTTAAATTGTGAGAAAAAGGAGTAAGGGGTCAGGGTAGGGTGGGGCAAGAAAAAAAAGTTAAAACATTTTATTTATTGCTTTGGGGGTGGGGTGTTGAGCTTATAGGGGGTCAAGGTTAAAAAGTGGAGTAAAAAAGAATTTGAGTTTTTAAAATTCGAAATCTTTTCTAAATTTAAAAAGACATCTTTTGCGAGGATAGAGGTGGAGTGAAAAAAAAATTAAACTTTTAGAATTTGAATATCTTTCAAAAATATACTTCGAAAATAATTTTTTGTTTCT
>JAABOM020000007.1:6548408-6559106 GCA_011800125.2 Solanum clarkiae
CAGAGGAAACTCTGCCGAAATTTCGGTAGAATTATCTGACTCTAGTATGTTGTGTTGGGATTTAATAGTGGTCTAAGCGCCTAATCGGCACTAGTCATGGCCCGGGGTTTTGGGCCGTGACAAAAATCCTACCAAATATAGTATTAACTAATATCGTACTCTAATATATGAGTTATTTGTTGTAATACCTCCTATCAAACACCCCTAAAAGCAATATTATAACTTCTGTACAGTATAGAGTGGTGATGACACCAACACTGGTACATATACAATGGAAAAATTAATCCGTCATCGGATGTATATATCTGATTAATAAAGTGTAATAACTCTTCAGGTTATTTTTTTTCACTTTCCAATCTTTTTAGCATTCAGAGACTTTTCTGTAGCGACCCTAAGCCATTTATGACTTGCTAGCACCGAATTCTTTTATGCTTGTTTTTGTATTTTGGAACACTTGGAGTATGAACAATTGAATTCGGTCAAAACTTTAGGAAAGAACCTTAGAATGAAATTTTGTTAGTTTAATTACCTCCGTAACAATCATTTTACGCTAGGAGCATGATCAGCTCGATTCCCGAGGCTATCGGTCCAAGTTTGTGCCATTAGGAGTTGTAGTCTTTAAGTTTTAGTCTAAGTTTGACTTTGATCAACATTCTTGGAAATCATGCCCCATGAGAACTTTGCCAACACGATTAGCCCTAAACAACAACTTTGGTCTAGAACGACTTTTCTTACATGTCCCAAGGCTTCCGGTCTCATTTCGAGCACTCTTGTGTGTTTTGGTTTAAAAAAGTTCTTGGGTGTAGGATTCATTTTTTGTCGAGACAATCCCCATTGAAAATTTTAAGTGCATTCTTGAGTCCGAAATTTGATGGGATAACATATTTTATTTGTATGCACGAAGTTTCGAACAAATCTCGAGCAACCCATCGTAGATGTTACTGATAACATTCAAGCATACTCCTTTAACAGAATATAAACGACTGTTAGTAGTCTCTTTACTCAACTAAGGGTCGGGATTGATCCCACAAGGAATAGGTTAAAACAAGTTTACCAATTATCCTATCTTAGTCGTTGGTTTTATTTCTAGAAAAACAAACAACACTAAAAAGTTAAAATCGGGTTTTCAATACTACCGAAGATAATTAACTAGGATTGCGAATATGAATCTAACAAACTAGGGTTCTAGATGATATGAGAAAAGACTAGGGCTGTAGTTCCTATGGTTTATAACTCAGTAAGTGTATAACATTGGTGATATTGTTTGTTGTGTTGCATGCAAAACCTAGAAAGTTATGTAATATCTAGTTCATCTTCTGGCCCTTACTAGACATATCTCATTCACCATCTCTCAGTCTCAGAATGTATGCGTATTGACTTTTTTCTATTGATTTCGAGTTACTCTCCCTTCACAAACTCAAGTAATGTAGACGAAACCTAACTCTCGACCTCTGTATACTCTCCCTTCCTAGGCTAAAGCAACTTAGACAAAAGTTGAATTCACCTAGTTTTCGTTATGGTCATATATCTTTTCCTAATAACTAATTTTCTCTTGGACAAGTAACAAGTATGGAAAAATTTTCAATGCGTGCACTCATCAAGAAAGACTTTTAGATAAAGGTAATCATAATACATGTAACACAAGGCCCAATAAAATCCTGTGTTTGCCTACTTTGTTATAGCTTCATGGTTTCTACAATCCTAGTTGTGGATTTAACTACTCAAGCTTCTAAGAAATGAAATGAGATTAAAGCTTACAGTCATCTTATTCACAAACACAACATGCATTAAAGAAAGAACATAAATTTTTGCATGTTGTTGGGTTATTAAAATTTTCTCATATTTTAATTGTTTAATTTATTCACTAAAAATAGGACTCTAGACCTTAGTTAAGTTATCTACGAGTAACATAATGGGTTGAATATATACATTCGATATGGATAAGTTTTTTCTCATATTTATTACGTTAAAATGTACATGTCTAATTTCAAGATCATAATTCGTGTTTGCAGTAAGTAAAAAAAAATTGATAAGTTTACCCATTCTTGCAATAAATTTAAATATGTGGTGTTTAACTTGATTGACTCTATCACTATCAAAATTTGGTGTAATAACACTTGCCTTAGCCTACCTAGACAAGTCAACGTATGACGTCGACAATACAAATAACAGTGAAAGTAAAAAATAGAAATAACAACTCAAATAAGCCAAATAAACAGACAAGAAAACCACAACTCTGAAACCCCCCCCCCCCCTCACCACCACCACCAAAAAAAAAAAAAGGTTGGTATCACATTTACAAATAACTAAAGTATACATGAAATTAAAATAAATGCAAGTCTCAATTTCCTTGTGTGTCAAATAGAACAATAGTATAGTGAAGGAATATGAGGCCCACTAAAGAGACAAGCAAGTATCTCTCAATCATCCATCAAATGCCTCGGACTGAAAATAGGGATAAGAAAATCAATAGGTCTGAGCTCACAACCTGTACAAGTGTAGAAGCAAGGGTGAGTGCTAAACAACATGGTACCCAGTTAGAAGTCTTATTCATCCTAAGTAAAGCGATATAGAACTCAACCACCCCATCACACTCCATTCAAACTTTCATAACTACAAACTACATGAAATAAATAGCCTAACCTAGCATATAGTAACACAACAAAAGAAAGAACCAATAAAAAAGCTCAATATATCAGAGTAATCAATCAATTTCATCCACATAAATAATCAAAAGAGGATTTTAATTTACATCCATGACAAGATTCAATTACAAATGATGAAGTACAATGTGATGTAAATGTCATATAGAAATGATGCATATTTCTTCTAACAATATGTACCTGTTGAATCACAGTTCAAAATCCATAGAGGGACATATCTATCTATGTAATTTGCCGGCGAAGCTTGTGAATCAATCCCCGATATAGCACCTGCATAGAGCACGTGGCTCGACCCCCTTATATAAAACTTTCTAAGGAGCATGTGGCACGACCCCTCATATAGTACCTACCACAGAATGTGTGGCCTAACCTCTATTTCTCATTACTTCACCTAAAATATTTCATCATATCAGTGTCACAAAACTGATGTAAGTATAGCATGTCCATGAGAAGATGGGAATTATCAATATCAAATTATAATCCATATCAATATGGTTATGTTCAACATTAATAAGGAATCAAACAAGTGGTTCATCATCAATAAGGAATCAAACAAGTGGCTATCATTCACGACACATCCTACATGATTATATTATTATGTTGCCTTTCTAGTTCCCTTTTTATTCATTATTGGAGTCATTTAACAAGGGCGTGTCTCTATATAATAGAAACCCTTCACCAAGTCACATCACTCTCCAACAATAATATGGAAATACAGAATTCTATACACTTAACAAAGAGTCCTAAAAGTCATTTGCCTCAATTTCATCAAATTTTTACTCCAAAACTTGAGCCTTTCCTTTTCGATGGATCTGCTAATCAACAAGTCCATTCATCTTTGGAATCGCAATAAGAATACAAGCATAATGACATCCAATTTATTAATTTCGATGATCAATGAGTCAAAATTTCATTTCCAAAAATAGAAATTAATACATAATTACATTATCCAAAAAGTTTGAAAATTAATGATGAAAGCCATTTTAAAAATGGAGTTAAATTCAGGCCATAATTTGTAATTTATCAAAAGAATTTTGTCTTGAGAAAATCCATGAAATTTGAAGCTTAAAACCTAGAATTAATAGTTAAAATTATGATATACAACAACAACAACAACATACTCCAGTGCCTCAAAAGGCTCCCACTCATTGCGGGGTGAGGGGGGGTCGGATGTACGCAGCTTAACCCCTATGTTTAAAAACATAAAGCGGTTGTTTCCAAATAACCCATAAAGAGCGTCGAAAGTTGCATTGACTAACTGCTACTTCACAAATGAAAAAAACGCAGATAGTTAAAGAGCCATTTTGATTTATTCCATCATACTCCAAGGCCAAAAAATAGTCAATTTTTGGCTCCATCCGAGTTAAAATTATGATATAATTAACGAAAAATTGAAGATTTTAGATCAAAATCACTTACACAATGAACTAATTTTGAAAAATCACTTTAAAATGGCTACCTAAGAGTTCTCAAAAACTTGAAAAATTAAAGAATGGAGAAGAAACCTTGAAATTAGTCTCAAAAGACAACTCTGATGTTGTTTAAGCGGCTTTGGGGCCCTTCTTGTAACGTGCTCAAAATAAGCAGGCTTCGTTTAAGCGACTTAGGGTCACTTTTGCATCTACCACTTTGCCGGACCCTAATCCACTTGAGGGATCCCCGCCAAGAAAGAGACCATAGCTTAAGTGATTAGGCCTCCGCTTAAGCAGTAGTCACTTTAATAACCATGCCATTGCTTAAGCAGAACCTGCAACACCAAATCACACAAAATAATACAACTCAACCCACAAAATTTGAAATGAATCCTCCGGATTCATTTGAAATTTCTACACACAAACCATATATGTTACCCTACTAAATTCAGATTGTAAAATAATCGGCTCATGGATCTGAAGTCTCTTCAATTTGAAATTCATTTAATCACAACAAAATTAACTTAAAGATCAAACAGATCAAAATGACCTCGGAGTTCCTAAAAAATAAGCTAAATCTCAACCTAGGGCTAAAATCACTCCCAAATCCAACAAAATTGTTAAAAATCTATTTCAGAGTTAATGAAACTGTTGAAATTTTATTTCGAGACTCATAGATCTGGTTGGTACCAAAAATCACTTTTGAATAACTTAAGCCTTGAAAACTCAAAGACTTCAAAATTTCTCAACTTTTCAATAAAATTCTAAAGCCAAACCCACAAAATAATTAAACATGACTCAAAACAACTATCAAAAGGAGTAAAACGATAATTTTCTAAAAAATTTTGAAATAATCCTTCGGGTCATTACCTCCTACTCTTTTCCCTGGTGAAAAGGAAAAAGTTAAAAAGCTCAAAACTATGGGAGGCAGGAGGCATCAGCCACTAGCTGAGGTACGTTGTCTTTGTTTTCGTTTTTCTTTCCTTAATTATTTGGGTATTTTTACTTTTTCATATCGGTTGTTAAATGAGAGACTCTCTAGTTTGTAATTAAGTATGATCTGGAAACTTATAAAATTGATAATTGATCCAACAAACAGTCTATGATGATAATTTTTTTTTAAGTTAATGATATGTGATTCATGAAAGATTAAATTATATAATGTTATAGATCTTGCAATTTAACTCGATTTCAAAAGTTAGTAATATAACAGTCTCCATAACTCTACTAAATGACCCCTAACGCTATAAGAATATATATATATGCATAGCCCACATTCTTAACACATTACTATTTTGAAGTGACTTGTTATCTCTTTGCGTATATATTGGTCCATGGGGACTTCTTTAACAGATCATTTTTGTCTAAAATATGCAAATATGACATGGATGGCACAGACTTCTTGAATATACTAATGCACAAAAATGTCCTTTGTTTTTCTGGAACCTCACACATCAAATAAAATATATCTAAGGTTCTTGCAATCTGGAAGTGTGATATACCTCAAAACTTCCGACCTTCTAGTTGGTGGAAGACCGTATTGATGAACAAAATTAAAGGGACAAAAATTTTAAATAAATAGTATCTGGGGTAAAAGAGTAAATTAACCAATGCATGATTAATCAGCTTTGATGACGCCCTTTTATGGGATAATTTAAGCCAGACCAAACTGTAGTACAAGGAACGACTCTATTTATTAGAGTACTAATCCTGTTTTATTAATGCTTTAATTAATCTCAATCAGCTTCCTACACATTGTCTCTTGTTTCAGCTCCTTTCCTTTGCCGTTTATAAATCTCTCTCCCTGTCACACACACAAATCTTGAGTAAGGCAAAACAACAAACACTTGAAGCACAAGAATCGTTAGCTATGGAGATGATGGTTGATGAAACCATCTCAGATTTTGATTATTATACTGGTTTAAGCACACCCACTACAACTATCACTACAACCTCCACCTCTTCTTCTTCTGAAGATGATCATGGTCGTACATGGAATGACTGGTCGCCGGTTTTCGATTGGGATGCTTTTTCTGGCGGCAATAATTTCCAAGATCTAATTGAATCCATGACTGGTAATTACTTTTACACCTCGGAGGATTCTGCTGGGATGTTAGAGGAGGAAGGATCACAAGACTCTAATAACAACCAATCGGAAGACATCACCGGGCTGAAGCTTGTCCACCTCCTCATGGCGGCGGCGGAGGCGTTAACCGGCGTGAACAAAAGCCGAGAGTTGGCTCGAGTGATATTGGTTCGGCTCAAGGAATTGGCGTCCCCAAACGGCGCCACCAATATGGAGAGATTGGCCGCGCATTTCACTGACGCCTTGCAGGCCTTGCTCGACGGCGCCGCTTCCGGAACCTTACATGCTAAGCACGTGTTTTCCCCTAATTACAAAGACGAGCAACATCAGGGAGATGTGTTGGCCGCTTTTCAACTACTGCAGGACATGTCTCCCTTTGTCAAATTTGGGCATTTCACAGCAAATCAAGCTATCTTGGAATCCGTCGTCCATGATAGGAGAGTCCATATTGTGGACTATGATATAATGGAAGGAATTCAATGGGCTTCCTTAATGCAAGCTTTGGTGTCCAGAAAAGATGGTCCCCCAACTCCTCACCTACGGATCACAGCATTGTCAAGGAGTGGCAGTGGCCGTCGGTCGTTCGGGACGGTCCAAGAGACCGGCCGTCGGTTAACAGCTTTTGCCGCATCCATCGGTCAGCCATTTTCTTTTCATCACTGCAGATTGGACACGGACGAAATATTTAAGCCAACAAATCTCAAGTTAGTCCGCGGAGAAGCTCTAATTATTAATTGCATGCTTCACTTGCCTCATTTTAGCTATCGGGCCTCGGATTCAGTGGCTTCGTTTTTATCCAGATCCAAGACACTGAATCCGAGACTGGTGACACTAGTGGAAGAGGAACTAAGGCCCATGGGAGAGGAGGAAGGGTTCGTGGGTCGGTTCTTGGACACTTTACATCACTACTCAGCACTCTATGATTCGCTTGAGGCCGGGTTCCCATTACAAAGCCGGGCTCGAACATTGGTGGAGCAGGTATTCCTCGGGCCCCGAATAACTGGGTCATTGGCCCGGATCTACCGAGCCCGAGGAGAGGAGGAAAGGTGGTCATGGGGGGAGCGGTTGGGTGCACTGGGTTTCTGTGAGAGTAATATAAGCTTTGCCAATCATTGTCAAGCAAAATTGCTGTTGGGGCTATTCAATGATGGGTACAGGGTGGAGGAAATTGGGACCAATAAGCTCGTTTTAGGATGGAAGTCCCGCCGCCTACTTTCTGCTTCTATTTGGACCACGACAGATACTGACTAGTAATAATAAAATGTATATAATTCTTGTAAACTTGCTCCTCCAACCCCCACCCCAAGTCTTTATCTACTATGCATGTATTGTTCTAGTCCTTTTCTGTTGATGTTATTTTGGATTAAAACTATTTTTCTGTGAGGCTTTTCTTCGATTCCTATGCCAAGTTGCATTGTTTAGTCCTTTTCTTGTGTTATTGGGGTTTGAAACTATTGTTTTCTGACGCTTTTCTTCGATACCTATTTTCAAATGTAGTGCCGAGCAATGGTTTACTTCCTTATTTCAATTTTTTGTTTGTTAGGTTTTTATTTGATACAAGGACTAAAAAGATTTTAAATTTTTTTTTTAAATCTTATGATCCACTAAAGATATGTGGAATCAAGAATGTATAAAAGTAACTTTTAATCTTGTGATTTTAAATATATCGTGTGAAAAATTGAGATAAAAATATTGTCAAAAAACATAAACATTCTTTCCAAACTAATTAAAACAAAAGACAAGACAAATAAATTTAATTGAATAAAATAATACTTATCAGCACCCGATGTTATCGTTGGATTACATCAATTTATCATACTCAAGTAACCTAATAAGGTGGGAATATGTATAATTTAATAATATTAAGTGATAGAAATTTAGATGCAAACACATATCATCTACTTGATTGTAAGGTGCGAAAATCGAGGATAGGTAAATAATGGATCGTGACAACCAAGCAAAATACTTTCACCATCAAGCATTACGTATTACAAAATTATCTTCCAAACTTAAAATGAATGATTAATTTTAGTGTGTGAAAGGGATCATTGAATTCTCCGAATATGTGAACTATCAAATTCCCTTGATAGTCAAAAGTCAAAACTATGTGGGGTGTTCATGAGTCAATTTTAGTTGATTATTGATCAAAATCAAAATAAAATAAAATTAACTTAATTTATTTTTAAGTTCTTAAAATCAAATCAACCCAAATATAATATACATTTATTAATTTGATTGCTATCGGTTTCGATTTGGTTTAGTTTGTTTATTCGGTTATTAATCATCTACAAAAATAAAAGTAACTATACATTTAAAATGGAGAGAAAGTGACAACAATCCATTTAAAATGAAAAATAGTTAGAAGATTGATATTATAGAACTTTCAATCACTAAATTTAGTGTGGAAAAAATTTCAAAATTCACCATTTGGCCTACAAGAAATAGAGAGTAACATTTTTAGTCCCACCAAGAATTGTCATATACATGAAATTAACAAGATCAATATTTTCATCTTGAGCAGTTACGCTTTCATAAGTAGATTGAAAAATAAAAAATATTTTATAAATAATATATTATATATGTATAATTATAAAATATATGAATATAATTTGTCGGTTCGGTTTGATTATTTCTTCGATTTTTCAGAACAAATCCAAACTCAAACCAAACACTATTAGTTTTAAAAAAAGTAAAATCAAACCAAACCCAAATCGATTAATTTAATCAATTTGGTTTGATTTTTTGATTTGAATCGATTTTTATCCAAACCATAAACACCCTTATCAAAAGTTAGAGCTCCTAAAAAAAGTAACTTTATTAAATTATTAAAATTTATTTTAAAAATAAATAATTATGTGTTTGAATAAAAGTGTCATAGTTGAAAAAATATTATTAATGTATTTGGTACATAAATATTGTTAACTATTTTTTTAATCAAAATATCTTAAACTACCATTAAAGTTATTGACATTATAAAAGTTACTTACTTTAATACAATATAGCTTTGAGCGCAAATATTTTATATATTTTTCAAGGAAAAACATAAAAATCCCAACATAGGAAAATCACTACCAAATTTGAATAATAAGATTTGTAAAAATAAATAATATTGCCAACTAGAGAAAGACTGATAAATTTACAGTTGTAACGCAAACTGATAAATAAACTCCATTTCTCATCACTTGAGCGCAATGAGAAGATTAATATATCTGTAGATGTAGGGCAAACCAAATTACCAAAGAGACCCAAAAGGAAAACAAGACAATTCGAAATCACTTGAAGGAAAAAAAAATTAAGAAGAGATATCAATCAGTGTTTAACCTTTCACCAGATTATTGAAAAAAAATAAAGACACGAAAAAACGCATGAGTAGAGAGGAAAAGGCAAAGATTGAGAAGAACTTACTTTAAGACCTGGTGACACTTTCGAGAAGAATTATTTAATATATTCATTACCAGAGATTTTAAATAAGTGTTTCAATTTTATGTAAATACATTTTAAAAAATTAAAATAAAAGATACTATTTGAGATAAATTTTTGAGACTTTTGAAATAGAAGAGGTAAGCTTTTATACGCATATATATCTTTTTTGGATAGTTTGGTATATGCAAACTCCTTACTATGTACTTATTTGACGTAAGTTTAAACATAAATTACTGTTTTTCTTTTATTCACATAACATAAAAATAATTTTGCAAGGATGTACTTGTTTTATTTTTCGCAAAAAGTGTAAACACTGCTCTAGCCATCTCATAATAATTACGTTTTATTTTTTGAGAGTCACTTTTATCAATTTTTGAGGTTTTAAAAATTAAATTAAACAATTAAAATATCGATATTAAAAAATTACATGAAAATATATGAGTTAATATGATAAAATAATATATCTTAAAATGTTGATCAAAGTTTAAGTAGTTTGATTCTTAAAAAGTAATAATCTTTTATTGAGTATAAGATATGGATGATTTAAGAGAGTTCAAATACTTCTCTTATATAATAGGCCGCTAAGTTGAACAACTTAAAGTTATCGTGCCTGCTTCAGTTGTTTCAAGCAGGTAACAGAAGTAGGCAGGTGACTATTGAGCCGTTTGGCTTAATGGTTCAAGCTCGACATCTTAAATCCAACGTTTCGAGATCAAACCTCAACAACGTTAGTATTGTTACTTAAATTTGTGGTGGCTATTAAAGTGTCTGCTTGAATTCACCATGTCATTTCTATTAATTATAAGCAGGTAGCTGAGCATTTCAACAGCTTGCTACTGCTTGAAGCAGGCAAGTGGTTACAACGTGTTTGCTTAGTGTTACGGTGGCTATTAAAGTGTCTACTAAATTTTATTGTGTCATTTCTATTAATTATTATTTAATTATTTTTCATCTACTTCAATTATGAAATTACAATAACATGACGACATAATTTTACAGTAGCTATTAAAATATCTAATTTTATTATGATATTATTTAAAGACTACTTACAAATATTAAAAATTTAAATAATTAAAAAAATTTAAAATATATTAAAAATTATTGACTTTTCAAA
>JAABOM020000007.1:6559206-6580674 GCA_011800125.2 Solanum clarkiae
CCTATTTAGGGAATTTACTCTTTCTTTAGATCTAAATGTAATGTATTTTGTTTCTTTTGTTTTTATTAAAACAATCACTGGACCACACCAATCCAAGCTCAGATCAGTATTCTGTAGTTATTAAATGATAGAATAAAAAAGGACAACAAAAACAAGACTTCTTTATTACGTATTCATCAACATATTAAATATGTTTCCACAAATAATTATATAAAACATAATCTTCTCTTTTAACTTGGTTTAGGTGATGTTTATAATCCTCAATTTTGAGTTTTCACAAGTAGGCATTTAAAATATCATAAATTTAAAAAAAAATTACTCGTTGTATATATAAAGTCCCACGTAATTTATCAGGTAGGATATGTATTTTTTTATCTATGTCTACTTATTTCATTTTTTGGCATTTTAAGTGTATTCTTGTATCCATTCAATGTTTGAAGTTATAAATATCAATTGCGATCAAATTAAAGGGAATATCTATTTATTATATCCAATTAAAATTTGCTTCTTTGTAAGAGTAGCGGTCGATCTCTCTCTCTCTCTTTTTTTTTTATCATAATTAAAGTTGTCTGAAATCTTTTAGTTTTACACAGAGTCCAGTTTTTTATTAGAGATTGATATAGAGAAAAAGGATATGCTTCCTTTGAAGATTTTCAGGCTTGCTCAGAAAAACATCATGCAGAATGTGTCACGTAGAAAAGCTATGTGTTTACCCTTAAATTTGTTATTAATTTAGAATAACAATTGAATTTGTTTTAGTGGTTCGACACATGGATTATAGTGACCAAATAAAGGATATTGTTATGACATATTCCTAGGAAACATAAGCGTATGAGTTTCACCCTCCTTCATAACCAGCAGACGTTGACTTAAATTTAAAAGTAAAATTAAATTAATTTTTAAATTATTAAAATCAAATCAAATCAAATATATACTTAAATTTTGATTTGCTTGTTATAGATTTCGATTTGATTTAATTTGATTATTTATCATACATAAAAATAAAATAGATAAATAATTCAAAAGATTTAAAAAGAAAAAAGGCAACAACTCATTCAAAAAGAAATGAGTTGTATTCGTGCCATTTTGAATCTTATAATTCTTATACTAGAACTTTAACATTCTACTTATATTATTAGTTAGTTTAATATACAAATTAACACAAACTTACTAAATAACGCATAAGTTATCGATCTTATTGCATAAAAAAAAGACGCATCATACCTTACTCTTTTTCATTAGAGCGATCATTTGTTTTCATAAAAAAATATTTATAAAAATAATATATTATGTATGTATAATTATATTAAAAAGTATATATATAATTTGTCGGGTCAGTTCAATTTTGATTCAGACATCTCTTCTGTTCATTAAACAAAATCAAAATTAAAATCAAACCATTTATTATTGATTTTCAAAAATATAAAACAAAATCAAACCAAATCAAATTTAAATTTTATTTATTTAATTAATTTGAATCAATTTTTTAATTTGGATCAATTTTAATCTAAATCATGAACATCACTTTTGAAAGTCCAAAAAATACGTGCTTGATTTTCCCTCTGAAGCTTTTTAACTTCTTCAAAATTATTCCTAACTATTGAAAAAGACTACAAGATTTAAAAAGGGATAATTATCTTTTTGAGTTTCTTTTATGAAATATTTATTACTTTTAAACATATTTTTTTTTATTTATTAGCTGTTGGAGCATAACAATTTAATATTAAAGTATATTATTTTAGTGGATATTAATTGACTAGAATGTGACCAATTATTTTTTGTGTAACTTATCTAATCAGTAGGTCATATTATACCTCATTATGTATTATAACTCAGATAACCTCAAAGATATAATTCCTCTATTAATTTAACAATATTATTATTCATTTTATTCCTATTCAAGACAAAGAAGAATTCCTCACTTATAAATAATAAATTTTTCTTTCTTTGTGAAAAGTAGATGAGTATGAAAGAAAGATGAGAAGTGCGGATAAATATCGTGGTGTATAGTGTAGTGAAAGAGTGAGTCAATACAAAGAAAAATAATCTAAGTCTCCAACTAATTCACTATACAATAGAAAATAATTATATGTTAAAGGAAAATGTTTCTTTTTGTGGAGCTTTAGACTCTTCAATTAATCTAGCGTTGTTTGAGTCACATAACATTGTTGGTTAAGGAAATGCAAGCCTGTTATGGTATGATCTTGTCATATCCAAGCCTAGGACCTAGGTGCAACATGGTAAATAGGAACCCAAAGGTTCCCAAACAAGCCTCACAACATACATAAGCACATCCTTAGTTGCGGAAACGTAGACCAAACATCAAACAATTCAATCTAGGGGAAATCAGGGCTATGGCCTCACGCTATGGGGATAGAAAGGGGATAGGAATTTTCATCATCCAATCACAACAAAGTCTAAGAAAAGGATTAATAAGACTCAAGCTATAGGGAAGAAGAGACTTAGCACGATCATCACTTGCCATTGACATCCAAAAAATAGATACATGGAATAGGGACTAAAGGAAATCTCCATGGGAGTGCAAATATCACATAAATAATACATAGCTTGAGTATCTAACAATGCCTCTAATCATGAATAGGAGGGAGGGCAAGATGTGTCCCGGGCTCACCCTCAAAATAAGAAGTGTATCTCAACATAACAAGCTAGGAAGATAAGGGTTATTGACCTTACACTAGAGGACTCACCTATCACGACCCAAGCCTAGGGCCTAGACGTGAAACGATGAATGGGGAAGCCGAAGGAACCCCAAACAAGCCTCTTAATTTATCATTACACATTGTTGGTCACGGAAACATATAAGAGACATAAAAGAATAAGAATAGGGGGCAAAGGACTAAGGGAGAGCTTGCATAATATCATAATCAAGTGACAAGAGTCAAAGATCATATCATACATACATAATATGTTAAACAAACACCTGTAATACATAGATAAGAGCGGGGTCTAAGACAAAGCAACCAGATTCACCCTCATTATCAAATTAAAACATAAAGAGGGATGTTTCAATACATAATAAGAGAACATAGAATAAGGTCCCCGAAATGGAGGACTCACCAACTAACTTGAGTATCACTGAACTAGCCACGTGGAGGAGAATGATCAACTTGGGCTTCGGTTCCTATATGGTGATATCATATAGGCAAGAATATGTGTTAGTACGTTTGAATGTACTAAGTATGTAGGATGCAATGCAACAAAAGATAGGCATCATAATCAAAATGCATAGCAATAGGCAATAGACAACATATAATGATACGACATGTATGCTCAATGCTAAAGTAAAACATGCTTAAATAACTCATGGTCATATAAGATATCATATGTATAGAATAGACCAAGTTAGATTACCAAAGTACAAACCCCTTGTTAGGTTAGCGGTGATGCCACCCCATTACTTAGGTGGTGAAGTACTAACCCTTCACTCGGTTGGTAATAATACCGCCCCATCACCTAGGTGAAGAAGTACAAATCCTTCACTCGGTTGATGAGTACAAACCCCCATCTTGGTTAGTGATGATGCCATCTAATCACTAGGTGGAGAAGTACAAATCCTTCACTCGGTTGATGAGTACAAACCCCCATCTCGGTTATTTGGGTTCCTAGACCCCCTTGATTGGGCATGGTCTAATGCAATACTTTATATAGGATTTATCATATATATAAGCTCATTTTATCATCATAACATCAATCATATAATATCTCATGCTTTGGACCTTCAATTCCTCAAGAAATCATAACTGCACGTTTTAACAAACACTTAAAGGGTGTGAAATGGTAGTATAAAATCATGCAATTTTGAAATGAAATCATGCAAGAAAATCCCATGTAAAATCATTAATCAACACCTTGCAACACCCTCAAGCAATATAGATCAAAACCCCTCATCAGATCTTACATTAAATCTAAGATTTGTAGCTCAAATATAGCAAAACAGTAACAACTTTACCCAACTTTAATATAATTTATAGACATGTTCATAATAGTAAACCCATTTATAAAATCAACTTTAAATCATGCAAATTGAGTAAAAAGGAGATTAGGGCACCATGGGTGAAAGGGACCAATGGCTAAAACCTACATACCTTAGCTTTAAAGAAGCTCTTGATGAATATTGAAAATGGAGGCTTGAAGCTTGAAGGAAATCCTTAGTTTCGATGAGGATTTTGAGACTTGAATTTTGGAGTGAAAATATGGCTAAGTGTTTGAGTGAGTATTGAGAAATTATTAGGATGATATGAGGGTAAAAAATGACTAAGTATGGGTAAAACACGTTTGGAAACACTTGAGCCCAACACTTAGAAAATTTTGGACGAAGTAAAAAGAACAGCTTCCAGTTTTACACTGGGGCGCATCGCGGAAGCGGCACGCACAACTCTATGGAATTTGCATTTTTGAAATTCAAAATTGTTAATCTTTCGCTCTTAAATCGGGGTTAGACCCTTTTTTCCCTAATTTTGACCCTCTGAACAAGAATATGAAGTTAGATTTTTGAAATAACGCATGAATTTTGAGACATATGGAAATTAAAATTTTGAGCATTTCGAGGCACATTTTTGGACACTTTTTGGGATCGTTTCAATATCTCCCCCTTGAGAACATTCGTACTCGAATGTAAAACAGACGTACAAGAAAAGAGTGATCATAAACAAATCAACCCCAACAAGAGTGCAACATTACATTTAAACACCATTTTCAAAATCTCAATATAAGTGTAAAATCATCATAAGTTTGATAACTTAAACATGAATGCATATAAATGATATAGAGGCTGAAATATGAGACTTGAAATTACATAGGGGACTTAGCGTTAGTACCTTAGGCTTGAGTGGAGTGGAAAAGATAAGGATACCACTTTAGCATGTACGCTTCGGCCTCCCATGTAGCACTTTCGACTTGTTGGTTCCTCCAAAGGACCTTAACAAATGCCACCTCCTTGTTCCTCAATCTCTTCATTTGTCTATCCACAATCCGAATCAGAACCTCCTCATAGATCAAGTTATCCTCAATAACACCCACAATATCAAGAGGTACAATAGCATTAGGATCACTAACACATTTTCTCAACATAGAGACATGGACACCAGGTGAACCAAATTCATTTCACTAGGCAACTTCAACTCATAAACTACTTTGCCAACCCTCTTTATCACCTCATTAGGACCAACATACCTTGGACTCAACTTACCCTTTTTACCAAAACGAACCACACCTTTCATTGGATAAACCCTCAAATAGACCTAATCACCCACTTGGAATTCTAGGTCTCTCCTTCTTACATAGGCATAGGATTCTTGACAACTCTGGGCTGTCCTCAACCTTTCCCTAATCATCCTAACCTTCTCAAGAGCCTCCACAACCAGGTATAGCCCAAATAAAGCCACCTCTCCGACCTCAAACCAACCCACTAGTGATCTACAACGTCTCCCATAAAGAGCCCCAAAAGGAGCCATACCAATGCTAGAGTGATAGCTATTGTTGTAGACAAACACAATCTACGGAAGGTGATCATCCTAAAAACCTTTAAGCTCCAAGACACAAGTCCTAAGCATATACTCAAGTGTTTGAATTGTTCTTTCGGCTTGGCCATCTGTTTGAGGGTGAAAGGCTGTACTAAGGTGAAAGGCAGTACCAAGACCCCTTTGAAAAGACCTCCAAAAGTATAAAGTGAATTATGCATCACGATCCGATATGATGGATAAAGGAACCCCATGTAACCTCACTACTTCATGGATGTACAATCTTGCATTCTCTTCAGCCCCATACGTAGTCTTAACCGGTAGAAAATGAGTCGATTTCATCATCCTATCAGCCACCACCCATATGGAATGAAAACCTTTTCTAGTCTTGGGCAACCCAACCACAAAATCCATATTAATCACTTCCCACTTTCAAGCAGGAATCTCTATTCCTTGGGTTAGGCTACTCAACCTTTGATGTTCGGCTTTGACTTGTAGACAAATATGGCAACTAGAAGCAAATTCGGCAATGTCCGTCTTCATGCCTCCCCACCAATACACAACACTCAAGTCTCTATACATTTTGGTGGAACCAGGATGGATAGAGTAAGAAGAATTATGGGCCTCATCAAGGATTTTCTCCCTCAAACCATTAACACAAGTCATACACAACTTACCTTGGTACCTAAGGGAACCATCTTCCCCTTGGCAAAAAACCTCTACTTTGCCCTCTTTCACCAAGGCCTTCAATTCAAGCAAGGGGGAGTCAAGATCTTGTTTTGCTATCACCTCATCAACCAATGAAGATTTGGAACCATCAATAGTCTCTATACATTTTGGTAGAACCAGGATGGATAGAGGATGGATAGAGTAAGAAGAATAATGGGCCTCATCAAGGATTTTCTCCCTCAAACCATCAATACAAGGCATACACAACCTACCTTGGTACCTAAGGGCACCATCTTCCCCTTGGGAGAAAACCTCTACTTTGCCCTCTTTCACCAAGGCCTTCAATTCAAGCAAGGGGGAGTCAAGATCTTGTTTTGCTGTCACCTCATCAACCAATGAAGATTTGGAACCATCAATAACAACCATACCATCACCCATTTCTTCCAACCTAACCCCCAATCTAGCCAATTGATGCACCTCCCTAGCCATCTCCCTATCACCACCATCAACATAAGCTAGGCTACCCATAGACACACAACTCAAAGCATCCGCCATAATATTTGCCTTACTGGGATGGTAACGTACACTCATGTCATAGTCCTTAAGAAGTTCTCGCCATCTTCTTTGCCTCCAGTTGAGATCCTTTTGAGTGAAGACATATTGGAGGCTCTAATGGTCGGTGAAGACATTAACATACACCCCATACGAATAATGACGCCAAATCTTTAATGCAAACACCACAGCGGCCAATTCAAGATCATGGGTAAGTAGTTCTTTTCATGCACTTTGAGTTGCCTAGAAGCAGAGGCTATGACATTACCATTTTGCATTGGCACACAACCCAAACCAACTCTAGATGCATCACAATACACAACAAAACCCTCAAGCCTATCCAGTAGTGATAATATAGGAGCGGACATAAGTCTATCCTTCAATGTTTGGAAGCTTCTCTCACATTCATCGGTCCACACAAACTTAATCTTCTTTTGAGTCAATTTTGTCATAGGGGAAGAAATGGAAGAGAACCCATTCACAAACCTTCTATAGTAGCCCATAAGGCTCAAGAAACTCCTAATATCCGACGGGGTCAATGGTCTAGGCCAATTTCTAATCACATCGATTTTCTTAGGGTCCACCTTGATACCATCCCATGACATGACATGACCCAAGAATGCATCCTCCTTCAACCAAAATTCACACTTTTCATCTTTAGCATACAATCTCTCCTTCCTCAATCTTTGCAACACTACCCTTAAAAATGACCCATATGCTCCTCCCTACTATGTGAATAGATCAAAATATCATCAATGAAGACCACAACAAAGGAATCAAGGTAGGGTTTGAAGACCCTATTCATTAGGTCCATGAAGATAGCCGGTGCATTAGTCAATCCAAAGGACATCAGCACAAATTCATAATGCCCATATCTAGTCCGAAAAGCCATCTTGGAAATATCACACTCCCTCACCTTCACTTGATGGTACCCGGGCAGAAGATCAATCTTAGAGAAAAAGCTAGCCCTTTTCAATTGGTCAAACAAGTCATAATTCTTGGAAGAGGACGTCTATTCTTTATAGTGACCCTATTGAGTTGCCGGTAGTCAATGCACATTCTAAGTGACCCATACTTCTTCTTTACAAACAACACTGGTGCACCCCAAGGTGATTGGCTAGGTCTAATAAATCCTTTCTCCAACAAATCTTTCAATTGCTTCTTTAACTCTTTCAACTCCGCTGGGGCTATACGGTAAGGAGGGATGGAAAGAGGTTTGAGTATCGGGAAGGAGATCTATGCCAAAATCTATCTCCCTTTTAGGAGGGACACCAGAAAGGTCATTTGGGAAGACATCCAAAAACTCATTTACAACTAGAACCGACTCAATGGAAGGGACTTTGGACTCCACATCTTTACCCCTCACAAGATGATACAAACACCCCATAGAAATCAACTTATCGGCTTTAATACAAGAGATGAACCTACCCTTTACCACCACATCATGACTTTTCCTCTCAAGGACGGGTTCCTTAGGGAATTGAAACTTGACCTACGGGTTCTACAATCAATAGAAGCATAGTATGCATGCAACCAATCCATCCCAAGAATAACATCAAAATCAACTATATCTAATTCAATAAGATCACAAGGTAAGATTTTATGAAAGATGCAAGCCGAACAATTTCTATATACTTTTCTAGCAACAATAGATGCACCAGTAGGAGTAGACACCTCATAAGACTCATGCAACAACTCCGACTCAACATGGAACTTTTTAGCAACAAAAGGGGTAACAAAGGAGAGGGTGGCACCCGGATCAATCAAAGCATACACATCAAAGTGAAAGATTTTCAACATGCCGGTAATAACATCGGGGATCTCACCAACCCCTTGCTTTCCATATGGAGTATAAAACCAATTGTGCCTTGGGGCACCACTTTGAGGACCACCTCTACCTAATGGAACTGCATTTGTACCCTGGACTTTGCCACGGTTTCTTGGACAATCTATCTTCTTGTGACCAAGCTCCCTACAACCAAAGCATGCATTAGAACCCTTCAAACACGGGCCATTATGACTCTTCCCACATCTAGGGCACATATCCATAAGAGCCACACCACCAATATCTTGAGGACTAGGGAAGTCATTGGCAAATCCCCTATTAGTAGCATGATAAGGACCTTGATCTTGATGAAACCTAGCTCCCCTTTGGAACTTACCCTTAAAACGGGCCCTCTTGGCCTCATGGACCCTCCTCTTTCTCAACTTTTCCTCCTCCATTTGCTCGACATATGTCATCAACCGAGACAAGTCCATGTCACCAATTAGTAAGGTGGACTAGCATTCTTCACTCACCAAGTCGGAGACCCCCATCATAAATTTATTTATCCAAGATCTAGAATCGACCACCAAATGAGGAGCATACTTTAAAAGTTGATTAAACTTGAGGGCATACTCCCTCATACTCATAGCACCTTGTTTCAAGTTCATAAACTCTACCAACTTTTCTTCCCTAAGCTCAAGAGGGAAAAATCGATTAAGGAAAGCCAATTTGAACTCCTCCCAAAGTATCACATAACCATTTCCCTTCTCCCCGTTCATTGATCATACCAAATTTGGGCTACCCCTTTGAGTTGGTACGACCAACTTTGCCTTTCCATTCGACCCAACATCCATAATTTTGTAGACCTCATCAATGAACTCTTGTTGATCTTCATCCACCTTTGACCCATAGAAAACCAAAGGATTCATACTCATGAAGTCCCTTACCCTATCTCCCGGGCTAGTAGCATGAGGGGCTTAGGCCCCTTGATAGTCTTGGTTGGCCACCAGTTGGGCAAGCATAATGAGAGCACCCCGGAGCTCACCATTGGTAGATTGCTCCTCAGGAGTTTGAGCCCGTCTTCCTCTAGTGTTTGGCATGATCTAACATAGCAAAGAACAATCGTTAGGGGGAAAAGACTTACCACAACTCTATAGCACGACTTAGAACATGAAAAAGGGAAACATTTCCTAAAATGCCTCATAGCCTCCTATATTCATAGTCATGGCTCACTTCACAACCATGAATAGGACTCTAATCAGCGCGGTGTGTTGGACTCCGAGGATCTATCAACCTAGTGCTTTGATACCAAGTTTTTTACAACCCAAGCCTAGGGCCTAGACATGACACAACGAATGACGAAGCCGGAGGAACCCCAAACAAGCCTCTTAACTTATCATTACACATCATTGGTCACGAAAGCATATAAGAGACATAAAAGAGTAAGAATAGGGGTCAAAGGGCTAAGGGGAGAGCTTGCATAACATCATAATCAAGAGACAAGAGTCAAAGCTCATATCATAGATACATAATATATCCAACAAACACCTCTAATACATAGATAAGAGTGGGGGACAAGACAAATAAATCGGGCTCACCCTTATAGTCAAATTAGAACATAAAGAGGAATGTCTCAATACATAACAATAGAACATAGACTAAGGTTCCCGAAATGGAGGACTCACCAACTAGCTTGAGTATCACCGAACTAACTACGTGGAGAAGGATAAGCAACTTGGGCTCCAGTTCCTACATGGTGATATTATGTAGGCAAGAGTATGTGTTAGTACGTTTGAATGTAATAAGTATGTAGGATTCAATGCAACAAGAGGTAGGCATCATAATCAAAATGCATCGCAATAGGCAATAGACAACATATAACAATACGACATGTATGCTCAATGCTAAAGTAAAACATGCTTAAATAACTCATGCTCATATAAGATATCATATGTGTAGAATAGACCAAGCTAAATTTTCAAAGTACAAAGTACTTGGTAGGTTGGTGATGATGCCGCCCCATCACTTAGGTGGTGAAGTACTAACCCTTCACTCGGTTGGTAATAATGCCACCCCATCACCGAGGTGGAGAAGTACAAACCCTTCACTCCGTTGATGAGTAAAACCCCCCACCTCACTTAGTGATGATGCTACCCAATACTAGGTGGATAAGTACAAACCTTTCACTCGGTTGATGAGTACAAACCCCCATCTCAGTTATCCGGGTTCCTAAATGCCCCGGATTGGGCATGTCTTAATGCAACACTTTATGTAGGATTTATCATATTCATAAGTTCATTTCATCATCATAACATCAATCATATCATATCTCATTCTTTGGACCTTCAATTCCTCAAGAAACTATAACCGGACATTTTAACAAACACTTAGAGGGTGTGAAATGGTAGTATAAAATCATGCAATTTAGAGATGAAATCATGCAAGAAAATCCCATGTTAAATCATCAATCAACACCTTGCAACATCCTCAAGCAATATACATAAAATCCCTCGTTAAATCTTACATTAGATCCAAGATTTATAGCTCAAACATAGCAAAACATTCACAACTTTCCCCAGCTTTAACATAGTTCATAAACATATTCATAATAGTAAAGCCATTTGTAAAATCAACTTTAAATCATGCAAATTGAGTAAAACGAAGATTAAGGCACCATGGGTATAAGGGCCCAGTGGCTAAAACCTACATACCTTAGCTATGAAGAAACTCTTTATCAAGATTAAAAATAGAGGCCTGAAGCTTGAAGGAAATCCTTTATTTCGGATGAGGGTATTAAGACTCGAATTTTGAAATGAAAATATAGCTAAGTGTTTGAGTGAATATTGTGAAATGCTTAGGATGATATGAGGGTGAAAAATGACTAAGTATGAGTAAAAACACATTTGGAAACACTTGGGCCCACCACTTAGAAAATTCTGGATGAAGTAAAAAAACAGCTTCCAGTTCTACACTGGTGCGTGTCGCGGAAGCGGCACACACAACTCTCTGGAATTTGCATTTTCGAAATTTATAATTACTAATCTTTTGCTCTTAAATCGGGGTTCGATCTCTTTTTCTCTAATTTTGACCCCCTGAACAAGAATATGAAGTCAGATTTTTGAAATTATGGACAAATTTGAGATATATGGAAATTGAAATTCCAGGCATTCCGAGGCACATTTTTGGGCACGTTTTGGGGTCGTTTCATCACCACAACAAGAATCTTCATGATCCAAACTAGCTACGCGATGGAGGATGGATAAGAGCTCTGATACCTATATGGTTAGATCCAATAAGCGAAAAATATGCTTTGTACTTTGAATTTACTTAGTATGTGTTATGCAATGCAACAATGAAATCATAGGCCATAACATACAAGATGCATAATTATGTACAAGAGAAATAAGTTCGATATGATATGAATGGTGATTACCTTAATTAAATCATGCATAGAGGAAAGTCAAATATGATAACCATGACACATACATATGTGGGAAATAAACCTTAACCGACACATAGAATCATGTGAGCTACTATGTGGAATTTCGATATTGCTTCTACACCAAAAAAAAGAGGTGTCTGCTTACCAAGGTAGACTACACCTCAGCTTATGGGATCTTACCCATTTCAGAGAGTGCCATATATGAACCTTACAGGAGCATACCCATTTCGGTGATTAAACATAACATGGAGCTATTTGTGGATCCACCTTCTAGTATATAAATCCTACGGCGGCACGTATTGAAGGAACAATAAAAATCTATGAAGGTCCTCTCGGAGCTAAGTCTAGTCCCACGAGATACATAAATATAAACATAGACATATCATATATAAGCTCATAAATCAGATACCATGACAAGAGTAACTTATTAAAATCATAATCATCATAAGAAGGGCTTCATAATTTTCATAATATTAGTAATATTTCCATGGAATCATAACATATTTGTTAGCTCTCAAAATTCATAATAAGAATAACTTACATATCATAAGGTAGAACCTTCCATCAAACTCCATCATGTAACTTTAGTTCAAAACAAGGTGGGTTCATGTATGGAGACTTAAAAATCATGAAATGGAAGAGCAACTTGCATAAGCAAGATAAATCATGATCATTTGAAAACATTCTAACAACCCACCATAGACAAGAGAAAAAGCTTAGTTAGGGAACCATTAAATCCTCATTTAAATCATAAATTTCTCATGGTTTTTCATTGCATAATAGCAAATAAAGGTAGAGTATCATAAAATAATTCATAATATCATCAAATGAAAAGAGTTCATGCAATTTCATAAACCATTACCATGACTTGTAATAGATGGAAAAGAGGACCAATTGAGTTTGTGGAGGAAGGCTCCACAAATCAAAGCCCATATACCTTGGCGTGATTTATAGATGCAAATCTTGTTGGAAATGGAAAAAAAATCTGAAACCCTAATTTGGACTCTCCTCTTGAATTCCTTGGGGGATCTTGGGAGTGTTTTAGACTCAGGTTATTTGGAAATGAGTGGGTTACGATAGTATAGGGATTGAAAGGGCTTATTTTGGGGGCTTAAATGATGTAGCATAGGCATAAGACATTAGGAATTATAAAAAATACCCCTCTTTAAAAATTTGTTGGACCAGACCACGAGACCCCAATTAGAGTTGTGGTCCAGTCCAATAGGCCATGGAATGTGGGTCTCGTCCTGTTAGTTTTTAACCCTTCTGAGGCCTTCTCTAGAGCTCCATCCACGATACCATATATGGCCAATATAATAGATTATGAACCTTTATATTGCTTGTGCCCTGTACTCCAAAAGCCTTGTTTTTCCATTATATGAGGCTGCCATTCCACAAGCAGAACTACGACTCATGGAATCATCTACGACTTGTGAACATCTTCGTACGTTGATGTTTCCTTCAACTTAGGCTACTGGAATTTAACCCCTAGACCCATAAAACCTAGGTACAGCCTGTATTACCTTTAATGGGCCATATACCTCACTCGTGAATTTCCACTTACACTTGCTAAAATTTTCAAACTTCTATTTCACCTGCACTATTCGTACCTTCAATTATGTGGGACTTTACAAATTTACACCGATTCAACAACATATCTACTAATAGTGATTTTTCTTTCTTTGTGAAAAGTAGATAAGCTTGAAATAAAGATGAAGAGTGATTTTTCTTTCTTTTGGGTGATTCGATGCCTCGATTATGGAGAATTATCGTGCGAGCTAGTTGGAATGATTGAAAAGTGTTGGAGAGCTTTCGTTTGAGGTAAGATTGTGCTTTTCTCTGTTGTTGTAGCTTTTTTGTTAGCCTTCTATAACGACCCCAAAAAGTTCCCGAAAATGTACCTCGAAAATGCACAAAATCATAATTTTTATATATCTCAAAATTCGTGCATGATATCAAAAATTCAACTTCACATTCTTGTTTAGGGGGAGAAATTGAGTGGGAAATGGGTCTATACTAAATTGTAGAGCAGCTGTAGCAAAATCCGAAATCAAGTGAGCAACAAAAACAGTGTGCGTGCGAGCCCCTAGCACAACGTGGCTGGGGCACGCCACTGCCTTATTTTGTGCCCATTCATTTTATTCTGGTCAAAGACTTTTGGATCTCGGGCCTAAGCCTTCCCATACAAGAAAATACCTATACTTAGCCATATTTCATTTTCATATCATACAAGACATTCCTCAATACTCTCTCAAACACTTAGAAAAATATTTCACCCAATTCAAGTGTCCCAAACTCACTTTCGGGCCTCAAGAAACCCATTTAAGCTTCAATCTCTCATTCAAATCTAAGTCAAGCTTATTCATGTCGTTTAAGATCATCGTGGGTCCCCTACATCAAACCAAGTTCAAAAGAATTTCCATTGGCTAAGTTTTGCATAAGTATCGGTAGCAGGGTCAACTTTAAATGGATATATCTCTTAGCACACAAAGAATTGGGTGTCCCACGACCTACCAAATAAAATCTCTTTGAATTAGATTTTCAACTTACTTAGTTTCACTTTATTTAGAGTTCGGATGAAGAAGTTATTCCCGTTCTTGTAGAACTTGTATATGTAGAGGTATATACGGGGTTTTGCCAATTCAGCCTCATTAATGGCATTCCATAAATTTAGTCATTTCTATTGGTCTTTTGGGAATTCCTATGCTATCTTAGCACCTTCTAAAGACCTAACCTTATTCCTAAAGATCGAATTCACTCCTCCCAGTTGGAATACACTCTCAAATCCTCTCAAGATCCTCCATCAAAACCCCAATACAAATTCAAGGAAACTCAAAAGCAAGCTTTAGATTCCAAGACCTACTTCCAAAGTACAAGTCTTTCACAACTCAATTTTAAGTAATTCAAGGTCTAAGGTATGTGGGTTTCATTCATAGGTACCTTTCACCCATGAAGCCCAATCTTTCATTTCTATGAAAATTACACATTTCCAAGTTGTGTTGCTTATGGGTATTATTTCATTAGAGATTATGATCATATACTATATTGGAATTTTATGAAAGTTTGGTTGAAAATACATTATTACTCATTTTAAGCCTATACCATGAGATGATTTACCTATTATGATTATGCATGTTTTAAGTTATATAACTATGATCTGTCTTAATATTTGATGAGGGTTTTCAATGTATTTTGCAAGATGGTATTACTAAGTATTGGTGAGTTATTTTACTTCATGTTTTCTTGCATGATTTCGCTCTTGAATTGCATGATTTTACACTAGTACTATACACCCGCCAAAGTATTTGATAAAATATCCGGTTATCATTTCTTGAGGAATTGAAGGTCCAATGCATATCTTATGAGTTGAATGACTATATGATGATGAAATGATGGAAAAATGAATGTATGTATATGGTATTCTTTATATAGTGTTGGAATGTGACCATGCCCTACTTGGGGGTTGCGCGACGAGTAACCTTGTCAAGGGGTTGTACCTTGATAACCTATCGAGGGTTTGTACTCCGGCACCACGGGTGGTAGGGTACGACCATCCATCAAAGTTTTTGGGGTTTGTACCCATCAACCTATCAGGGGGTTTGTACTCTAGCACCGCGGGTAGTAGGGTGCAACGATCCACCAACCCATTGGGGGGTTTGTACTTCGGCACCATGGGTGGTAGGGTGCGATGATCCACCAACCTATCGGGGGGTTTGTGCTCTGGCTCCACGGGTGGTACGACGATCCACCAACCTATCGGGTGCTTTGTACTCTGGCACCACGGGTGGTAGGGTGCGATAATTTACCAACCTATTGAGGGGGTTTATACCTCAATCTCCAAGGGTGGTAGGGAGTGACGATCCACCAATAGTTTAATGGTCTTTTCTTACACATATCTTATGTTCTATATAAGCATGTTTTACTAAAAGCAACATTCATACACACTATATTATTAGTATACTTTTCATTGTTTGTGATTATGCATTTTGCCCATGATTCCTATCTTTTGTTGCATTGTATCCTACATACTGAGTACATTGAAATATACTAACGTATGCTCTATGCCTACATGATGTTACCATGTAGGAACCAAGCTCCTATTGATTCTTCTCATGGCTAGACGGATTATTCAAGTTAGCTTTTGGTGAGTCCTCATACCGGGGGACAATATCTATCTTCTTTTATGCTTATGTTTAGACTACATCTTGTATATTTTAGAATACTTATGACTATGAGAGTGAGACCGGTTGCTTGTCTTCGCCCCCGCTAAGTTCTATGTCTAGAGGTGTTGTTGGATAAGTTATGTATTATGCTTGAGCTTGACTCATTTATATTATTCAAGTGTTTAACTCTTTCCCTTAGTCCCAATTTCCCTTGTTTATGTTTCTTATATTGTTTTGTCTTGCTTCTGCAACCAATGATGTGTGTATGATATGCTAAGAGGCTTGTTTGGGGTTCCTTCGGGTTCCCCATTCACCGGTCACATGTAGGCCCTAGGCTTAGGTCAAGACAAAGATGGTATCAGAGCACTAGGTTGTTAGATCCTCGGAGTCCAACACACCGCACCAATTAGAGTCTTATTCATTGTTGTATTGTGCACCACAACTATAAGTAGGAGGCTATGAGACGTTTTAGGAAATATTTCCCTTCTTCATAGTCTATGTCGTATTTTAGAAGTGAGATAGGGCTTTACTCTCTGACAAATGTTCTTTGCTCTTCTAGTTGATCATGCCGCTTCAAAGAGGGAGGCAAAGGAAGGTAATTTAAAGGTTTTGATTTTGATGGATCCGGGTTCTGCTATTCCTTTCATTATTACTTTTGTTGGCTAGTGGGCTTCTTGTGTGCCTAAGTTGTTATGTGAACCTTTGGTGTCTACCCACCTTGTTGAGTCTATTATTGTTAGAAAATTCATAGTATTGTCCCATGTTCATATTGCATTAGGTCTTGCATTGCGACTCATTGGATTTGATGTAGTGGATTTGATGTTATACTTGAGATGGAATAGTTGCATGCATGATGTGTCCCCATGGTTGGTAGGACCCTTAGAGTTGGATTTTGACACCCTAATAAACCCGTATTTGAGTGGGAGGTTGCAATTGGTAGCAAAAGAGGTAGGTCAATTCTTGTCTTAAGGTTTAATTGATCTCTAAGGGTTGCCCCATGTTCTTATTGTATAGGGTCTTGTCTTGTGATTTTGCTTGGACTTAGTTTGTTGGAATGGAGGTCTTGAGGTAGTTTGACTACTTGCATAACATGCTTTCAATGAGTGTAGAATCCGTAAGGTTATGACATGATGGTTAAGGATGGTCGATCTATTTGGTCAACTACAATGGGTTAGTCACTTCTCTAAGATTGATTTTTGGTTTGGATTTTGTCCCCAAGTGGGGATGAGAGTATGTGATGTCCCTAAGTGTATTTTTGGACTAGGAGTGAGCATTTTGAGTATTGGTGGAGTTGCTTGGTTGACTTATGCACCGTCTATATTTATGGGTTTCATGTGTAGGGTCTTAAAAACCTACCTTAACATGTTTGTGGTGGCCTCTAGTGGTGGAGTATTGATTTATTTAGAGCTTGTGAATCATTTGGGGGTAGTGTTGCAAGTCTTGGACGATAAGAGGTTGTTTGCTAAATATGATAGGTGTGAGTTGAGGATAACAAGAAGGAGGGCTCCTTAAAGATTGTGATATGAGTGTGCATTATTTCTCAGTTGAGGCTAATGTTGTGGTTGATGCTCTAAGTAGGGTGTCTATGGGTAACATCGCATATATGGATAATGGTGGCAAAGAGGAGACTAGTGGGTCCATCGGTTGGTTAGATTGAAAGTTAGGTTGAGGAAAGTTGAGAATGGTAGTATAGTGTTCATGGTGGTCCCAATTTTCTTTGGTTGGAGAGGTCTAGTTAAGCAAGGCCTTAGTTCTGCCTTATTAGAGTTGGAAGCTTTGGGTAGATGGATGGTGGAATAGAGGTTGTGTCCCAAGGGGGAGATGGTGGTTTGTGGTAATAAGTGCCTATATGTGTTTAAGGTTGACTAATGAGTTTATGGTTGACTAATAAGTTCATGGTTATGAATCCTTATAGAATGTAGAGGAAGATTGGTAAGGTTGCATACAGATGAGAATTGCCTATGGATAAGGGTGTGGTTCGTCCAACTCTTTATGCTTCTAGGTTGAAGGGATGTGTTGGTGACTTTAGTGTTATAGTGGGTGTTGTGGAGGATAAGTTAGCTTAGGAGAAGGTCCTGATAGGGGTATTGGATGGAAAGGTGGAAAAGTTGACTAATAAGGATGTGGTGTTCGTCAAGGACCTTTGGAAGAATCGTGAAGGCAAAAGTGTCTCTCGGGGAGCCGGAGCGGACATGGAGGAGAAATATCCGTACCTCTTTCATTCTATTCAAGCTTATGATAACATGTCAAACTCCTTTTGTGATTTCATGCCTCATATTCCAGTCCCTAAGTCATTTGCATGCATTCATGTTTACATTGAGAAGGTTCATGGTGATTTTACACTTATATTGAGATTTTGAAAATGGTTTTTAAGTGTATTATTGTATTCTTGTTGGGGCTGACCTCTTTATGATTACTCTTCTCTTGTACGTTTCTTTGACATTCGGGGAGGAATATTCTCAAGAGGGAGATATTATACCGACCCCAAAAGTGATCAAACCTATCAGGGGGTTTGTACTCCAGCACCATGAGTAGTAGGGTGCGACGATCCACCAACCTATCAGGGGGTTTATACTTCGGTACCATAGGTGGCAGGGTGTGACGATCCACCAACCTATCAGGGGGTTGGTACTCCAGCACTACGGGTGGTAGAGTGCGACGATCTACCAACCTATTGACAAGGTTTGTACCTCAATCACCAAGGGTGGTAGGGTGTGACGATGCACCAATAGTTTAATGGTCTCTTCTTACACATATGTTATGGTCTATATAAGCATTTTTTGCTACAAACATCATTCATACACGCCATATTGTTAGTATACTATTCATTGCTTATGATTATGGATTTTGTCTATGATGCCTATCTCTTGTTGCATTACGTCCTACATACTTAGTACATTCAGACATACTAAGCATACTCTATGCCTACATGATGTTACTATGTAGGAACCGAAGCTCCTATTTATTCTCCTCGTGGCTAGACTGATTGTTCAAGTTAGCTTTTGGTGAGTCCTCATGTCGAGGGACAATATCTATCTTCTTTCATGCTTATGTTTAGACTACATCTTGTATATTTTGAAATACTTATGACTATGAGGGTGAGCCCGGTTGCTTGTCTTGGCCCCCGCTAAGTTTTATGTCTAGAGATGTTGTTAGACAAGTTATGTATTATGATTGAGCTTGACTCATTTATATTATTCAAGTATTTAATTCTTTTCCTTACTCCCAATTTCCCTTGTTTATGTTTCTTATATTGTTTTGTCTTGCTTCCGTGACCAAGGATATGTGTATGATATGCTAAGAGGCTTGTTTGGGGTTCCTTCGGGTTCCCTATTCGCCGGTCACGTTTAGGCCCTAGGCTTGGATCGTGATACCTTCAATGTTGACTTTGGGCATAATCTATTTTGGGCTAATTTTGAGCTCTGAATATTCCATTTTAGGACATAAGTTCAAAAAGGTAATAGGAACCTTTTGACGGAGTCAATTTCGAAAATCCTGGCATAGAATTCACTTTTCTCATTTAGACTTCAATTTTGATTCGTCTATGATCAATTTAACTCTGTGTCTAAATGATTGTATTAATGTTGTGACCGTATTTTTAATAGTGTAACAACATTTGGAGGCCATCAGAAGGATAAAGATTTAGAATAGTGAGTTTGCAGCGTGCACATTTAGCCTTAAAGTAGGCTATGACTTTCGTTCCTTAGATTGAGCTTAAATATTTAAATGTCTGTTCATTAGTTGAAATTTGGGTTGTTTAGCTATTGGACTATGCTTACATGCTTAAAAATCATGTTTTATGTTTATTTTTCGGGAAAAGTTGGGAACTCGTGAGCATGTTACTTTTCATTTGTTGATCATCCTAACCTTATGGTATGTTTGATTACTTAGTTGTTTAAATTGTTTGGCCTTAATCCAGGTTTGAGTACTGCTTGCTTTAGAAATGCATGTTTCAACGCAATAGGTCTAAGCTTTGCCTGGACGTCGCTTTGATGGGTTAGATCCTTGTAGATTGGCGTAGCAGTCTTGGGTATGATATATTGAGCCTTTGCTAGCCAACAATTTTACTCTAATGATATTCTATATCTAACTCCCCCACTCTGTAGCCTTATGAGTTATATCCAAAATATATTTTATGATTTTATTACGAATTTGTTACGTGAAATTAAAAAAAATGAAATCGTCATGATGATTTTTAAAGAAGTAAAAATAAATTGATAATGAAAGGGTATGATAGGCATATTAAAGATTTAATAGAATAAAAAGAAGAGTTTAATTGTTATTCAAAATTAAGGAAAGAATTTGATTTTTAAAGCAAAATCCATGAACAAAGATAATTTTCACCTTTTATAAATATTACAATTTACAGTCCTGGTCCATTCTTTTTTCCCCCTGACGATGCACGTACATCAGCATGCAAAAATGTGTTGCACTTTACAACTCTTTTTCGTTTAAGCACTCTTTTGAAGACTTGCAATTTAATAGTTAGATTAATGAATTAATGTTGTCATGTTAGTTGTCAGCAAAAAGGTGCTAATAATCTAATAATTTGTCCAAGCTGTCCAAGTGGGTTGGTAGATGCCCTATCCCTCTCCTTGCACCTGTAAGCATGCCCTTGTATTTGGTATACATGCCAAGATTCCTCGAATGTGTTTTTCATCAAAGGAATTTAATTTAAATCTAATATTCTTTCTAAAATATAGTCAGCGATCTGAACAATTTTTTTTAAAAAGTGAATTATATATAAAACAAACATAATACATAAACATATTTCTTAATTCAGTCTTTAACTCATATCTATATTATACGCACAAGTAAGGACTTAAATTTATATAATCGAATAATTAAACACATCTATCCTATGTGACGTCCTAGATGACAGTTTTGCATCCTATGTGGCGTCTTATGCAGGGGCGGACCCACATGATAATTTGTGGGTGCTCGAACACCCAGTTACGTCGATGTAAAATATGTATTCGTATATTAAACGTACTGTTAAACTTATATAATTAATGAATAAGCACCCAATGAACAACTGTTGAGTTTAGCTTGTTGGTTGGAAAGTGGGTGCTAAAGCTTAGGTACTTTAAGGTCATTTGATCAATCCTCCTCAAGGGAACTTTCTAATTGTAATTTTCTTTCCCTAACTAGGCTTCTAGTTCCTCTTTAATAATTTCTAAACGAAATTGATAACTATATATTTATAATTAACAATTTATTTTAGTTACAAAATATGCATAACTACAAATTTTATAACTAACAATTTATTTTAGTTACAAAATATGAAAAAATCATTAAGTACATGTTCTAATTTTTAAAATTAATGCTCCACCTTTTCTTTATGGAATCACAAATTTTCTCATCCAAACTATATAAAAACTTAACAAGTAATTCTCT
>JAABOM020000007.1:6584526-6620739 GCA_011800125.2 Solanum clarkiae
TTTTCTTGAGAGGCATCAACACAAATTACTCTCCCTCTTTTGTCTTTGTTCACGAAAAAATATTTGGGAGGCGTTTATATAAACCATTGCTCTCTTCCTTCTTTGCTCACTCACCCTCTTACTTCACCAAAAAAAATAGTAATAATTCTTCAGATACGTTTGCACAAATCATTCTCCATCTTCCTTCTCTGTTCATGTACTTATTCTTTTTTTAAGTATCTTCTTGAAAGGTGTCAATATAAATCACTTTCTCTCTATCTTCTATGCTCACTCTTTCTTCTCTTCATAATGATGTATGAATCTCTATTTTTACCTCTTTCCTTATATTCAAGCCCAGGGGCGGATCTATATGGAGTAGTTCGGGGTGCTCGAGCACCCATTGACTCCGAAAAAAACTCTGAATATCTATAATAAAAATATGAAAAAAGTCATATAGAGAATAAATAAGCACACATTGAATAAAAGAAACTAATGAGCGCTTTGGTTTTGACTTTAAACTTAAGGCATGTAATGTGCCGTTAGTCACGAGTTTAATACTAGCTGACAACACTTCTTCTTTTTTTTTTTTTTTGCAAAAATTACTACTTTTCTTGTTTAATTTTTTTTCATACTTTTTCTCTTCTTTTATTTTTTAATTTCTTTTATTTTCCAAATTATACCTTTTCTTATTCCAATTATTTTCCCCATATTTTCTCTTGTTTTATTTTTATTTTTATTTTTCTCTGTTTTTAAGTATTTTTTTAATTTTTCAAATGGTACCTTTTCTTATTTTCAATTTCTTTTTTCATATTTTTTTCTAATTTTTATTTTTTGATTTTATGTTGTGTCATTTAGCTTTTTTTTTTTTAAAAAAAAAAAGTTGATCTATTTATTTGTAAGCATTCATGATTATAAGTTTTTCTAGGTAATGATAATTAATCATCGTTTATCATTTATTTATTTTTATTAACCTGCTCGAGTTGATATACATTTATACACAGTGAAAGCTAGCAATTTTACGTTAAAAGAAGTAAGCACCCAGAACCTTCAAATTCTGGATCCGCCATTGTTCAAGCCTAAGTATCCAAATTTGAACTATTCCTCCAAATCCCCACTCATCCATTTTCCTTGTCATATTTCATGCATGCATGATCATAATACTATTTTCACATGATATTTAATGCATAAGTTTGATGATTTTATGAAATTGATGTTTTAAGTTGTATTTTACCTTCATGCTGAGTTGTTGATAATGTTTCCACTCTACTCAACCTTGCTTTTGTCTCATTTGAGAATGAATGATCCCAAGAGGGAGATATTGTAATACCCCGTATGTTGAAAAATTTGGAAAAATGGTAAAGTTGTAAAAAAATTAAAATTGGTTCAATAAGTACAAGCCAATCTACGAATCATGGTGTGTTCCATGGATCATAGATAGGCTTCATGGTTGGTCCAGGACTTGGTAAAAATTTTGGAAACTAGAAATTGAGTTTAAGAGGCCAAAGTATGGGCCATAATTGAACTACAATTTGTAAGGGGTGTCGTGGATGAAAGTACTCAGAACTTGGAATTTGACTAAGTATAGATGGGAACCACGAGGGGTCCTTATGAGATAGTAGTCCATTTTATGGACCGTAAAGTAAGTCATTGTTGGAGCCAGTAAAATGAGATATTTTTTAAGTTTGGAAGGCATCTATGAGGACTAAGTATGATGCATAAAAGGAAGCACGAGTTGTAAACTTCGTCTCCTAAACTAAGGTTCAGAACTTATTTTTCAGAAACCAAATTCATCAGTACTAAACCCTAGTCTATGAGTCATATATCATTCTATGACTTGTAGATTAGATTCGTGCATAGTCCGACAAAATTTTAATGAAGAGTTTTTTGATCAATTTGGACTCATTTAACCCTTAAACTACATTGTTTTGATCCTAATAACTACCCTAGCCACCTCAGTTCTCTTAAAACTAACCTCAAACCCTTTCAAACTCATTCACTCTTAAAATCTCTCTAAAAATTCTAAGTGTTCTTTCTCAAGTGGAACCTCGATGAAGAACTACGAATTCAAGCTTTGTCAAGAATTTCAAGGTTAATTCATCTAGATTCCTTAAATTTCTCCTTTGAGGTGTATAGGGCTTCATCCATGGATTCATTCCACACATGGAGCCTAATTCAAAATCTTATTTTTCCTCAAGTTCAAATATGGATTTTTATGAGTTTTCATGGTTTCATTCCAAACGCTGGGTTTATGATTATTACATGATTAATTTACTTAATTATGCATGAATTAGTTAGATAAATCATGAATTTCATGATTTCCAATCAAGTTCAAGTGATTTGAAGTATGTATTGATTAGGGCTTGTTGAACTGATATGGGTTCCTTTATTAATGATTCAAATTAATTTCAATTGCATTAGTCTCATATGATTTCCATTAGAATTTTATGATATTAACTCCAATTGTTCTTCATGAACCCATGTTATTCTCTAGTTTTTTATGATTAAGCTATAATTTTTATGATGATGATTTTAAGTATGGATCTATGTTTTGATGATGAATATGAGGGTGACCTAGGACCCTAATGTTTATGCAATGCTGATAAGATGGGGAGTATATCCACACGTTATGCGAGTATGTAGATGAACTATTCTTATGGCATATTTACAAGCTATGAAAATATAATTTCTAAATATGATAATATCTATGTATATTACATGATTATTATTCCGTGGTATATGACTTAACACCGAATAAGCTTGAGTGAGGGGGAGGAGACCGTTCCTAAGGGTCCTTGTATAAATTCTCATATATCATAATTATATATCACCATAGGTTTATGATTATGTGCCTATAAGGTATTGAGTTAGTGGATCTACAAACTTAGGATACTCACCGCGTTGGGGTTGAGCCCATAGGATAGGATCCAAATATGTGACACTCACCATATTAGGATAGAACCTATAGGGTGGGAGTCAAGTTTATCTTGACAAGTACACTCTTTCTTCGATGTAGTGGAAACATCGATATTTCATATAATAGTACGCATGGTCTTATTGTTGGTTATGGTCCTATTTCCACATATGTATATATTCTATGTTATGAAATGTTTTATGATGCTTCTATTTATGATTTTGAACATACATTGATCATTCATATCTTTTCCTTATTCTATTGCTACGATTATGCATATTGTTATTATAATCACGATATTCTTTGATGCATTACATGTCTACATACTTATTAAATTTCACATACTATTGCATATTCTTTGCATCACACTATGTAAGGACGGGCAATGGCAAGATTACTCCTCACTTTTGTGGCTAGAGTTGGACATCACTCTTTGAAGATTTGGAGAGTTCCAATGCTACGGGGACAAGCCTTATTCATACTTATGTTTTGTTATGTTGAGACTTTATAATTTCATTTTATCTTCAAGGTGAGATAGTAGTATGTTCTAGACCCTACCAAGATCTATGATGTAGAAGCATGATTGGACCTATGTTTATGTAAGTTCCTAAAAGAGAAATTAGACTTCCATGTTTAGCTTGAATGAGATTATGTTTCTGCTAGCTTTACTTCTTATTATGCTCACTTGTCTTATGTATACTTACGATATGATCAAGAGTCTTGGATGGAGCTCCTCTTATGTATGCTTATGATATGATCAAAAGGCTTGGATGGGGTGACTTTGGTTTCCACATTTGTCATGTCATGACTAGGCCCTAGGTTCAAGTCGTGACAATATATCATCCTTTCCTTTTTAGTCCATCCAAAAGAATGTCACTTTACTAGAATCAGAAATAATTTATCTTTAAAATTTTCTTTTTACCCTTAATGAAATAATTTTTAACTA
Source organism: Solanum clarkiae (assembly GCA_011800125.2). Taxonomy (NCBI): domain Eukaryota; kingdom Viridiplantae; phylum Streptophyta; class Magnoliopsida; order Solanales; family Solanaceae; genus Solanum; species Solanum clarkiae. Next base: position 6,588,363 of record JAABOM020000007.1, read on the forward strand.
CACAAAAATCTATAAATAAATCCAAATCACAAGTTTCAAATAATATTTTTCTTAAATATTGTACCAAATTAAATGGTGCCACATAAAATGGAATTGAGGAGGGGGGGAGGGGAGGGGGGGGAGGAATATGAATCAAAATATAAAATTAGATTAGCCTAAGCTTTCCAAAGAAATTAGCTAGCAACAATACTTAATATAGTGATACAACTACAAAAATGTGAGACTTACTATTTTTGAGATTTTTTTTAATAATACAAGTGTAAAATAAACTACTAGATTGTTAGGTCTATTTATATATATAAATCAACAGAATAACACCACATAATATGCCTTATTAAATTCTATTTAAGACATGTTAATTATTCATTAATTTCTGATTAACTGTGACATAGTGTAACGATTGATATTGAACTTGGAGATTCACGTAACAAGTGATTGTTTGAGTTCTCTACATTCTAATTTCGTTCCTTTTGAGTTGGGAGGACCTTTGTTAGGATACTAGATGCTAATGAAAGTAGGTCAAGTTCTCTACATGTTAAAGTGTTTCACCTCCAAAGCCGATATTAGCTGACTCAGCTTTGATATGTTATTATTGCTGCACGTTTTCTCCAAAATTGTTCTCTTACTATGTCTGAATTTTGCCATATCCAAAAGTCCTTCTTTTACCTATATTGAAATTGATTAAAAATTCAAAAAAAAGTATTTATGTTCAATGAAGATGTACCCTACAAAATATGTGACTTTAATGTTTCATATCATTTTTATAAAATAATTTTTTGTATTAAAAATACATGAAGAATAAAGTTGGATAGTTAAAATGAAACTGACACTTAAACAAGTGAGAAAGTCTAATTTACCCTTCAACTACCCTTCTATTTTTATAAGCTAAAGAAAAGAAGTCAATGGACACGTAAAATCACACATGATTTTCACTCCATCATAGAAAGATTTGTTCTCAAGATGTGAGATGGTGCATTTTACACATTTCTAAAGTTGAAAGGGTGTAAACGTCATTTCGCTGTAACAATAGAAGTTGATCTCTTAGCTCATGGCTAAGTCAATGCACATAGGACCATTTTGAATTTTGCACCACTTACCAATAAAAACGGGTTCTCCGTAATACGAATCCCTAGGGCACCTCAGTATTCCAGTGCGATGCTTCAGCAGCCATTCAGAAGCTGTAAACCATATATTCTCCGCACTTTTCCGAGCAGCATTACCAGAAAATACTCTTTTCCAATGGCGACTCTGTCCGCTGTTTCAACCCAGAATGAGGCTGTTTCTACTCAAGATGAGTCAACCCAGATTGTTCCTAAGCCTGTTCAGGTAACCCCTTTTCTTTATTTTTTTTTCTTTCTCGGATTGGCTCTTTTGGACTTGGCATTTGATTGGCTATTCAACAGCAAAGTTATTTTGTTACTCTTCCAATTGATAACTTTAGGGATCCAAGAAAGTCGATTCAAGAGAATAGTTGTTTTGTGATTGATGGTGTTTAACAGCGTAACTAAAGATTGAAGCTTTTCCTCGTTTTGTTCCCCTCTTTTGGAAATGAAGAAACTTCGAGCTTGTTAGGTTTTTTTTTTTTTCGGGGGGGGGGGGGGGAGATGGGGATAAGGGACTTCTACAAGATCTGATGCAGTACTATACGTGGAGGCATGTTTTTTCTTACTGAAAATGTGCCTTTGATCATGGATGATTCATGAACTACTGTATTAGATAATAATAGTGGGATTTGTTGCTCACAGACCCCGATTAAGTTGATAAAGGTTATATAACTCCTCTATATATGTTGTTCAACAATGAACACAACTTTATCTAAAATATTATGTACCAGGGAATCACATTGTATACTTTTGGGTTAGCTTATCCATGACTAAGATAAATAAGTGTGGACTCAAGAAAAATTTGTGGTGGAAACCCATGTTTATGATATCTTTACTTTCTATTGTCTCACTTGTGACCACTTGGTCATACGCATCCACAATTGTCTTTATATATTAGATGTTAGTTCTTTGCATCTCAAGCACCAGATTTTCTTATTACTCATCATATGCTTTCTCAAAGACGAGGAATATCTTTATCACCCTTGTAATATTGAATTCATGCTCTATCTCCTTTTCATGAAGTTTTATGTGTGATTCATTAACTTAATACCATCAATATATATCTTTGAATATATCCATTGTTTTCATCTCAGAACTAAGGTGCTCTTTCTCTACTTGTTTTTTCTTCTCTCTAATATTTAATTAATTATATACCCTGATCTCCCGAGGACATTTACAAACTTAAGGGATATCATCTCTACCACATGCGGTCCTACATCTCATTTTTTCATGGCTTCCTTCTCTTGAGTTGTCTTAGTTCTATCAACGTAATTAAGCTTTTTGTCCATTTTGTATGTCAGAGAAAATATTATTTGTTCTCATGATGTGTAATCAACTTATCCTTCAATAGATTTATCATCTCCTATCAAAATTTGTTTGGTTGTGTTTTAAGTACACTTCTCTTGATTCAAGTCTGTACCCCTCCTCTCTAAGTCATATTTGTTTTTTCTTTTTGAGAATGTTAACTGTATATTCATATAAAACAATCCATCATCCAAAATATAATGAAGTTGGGGTTACAATCCACATTGTGTAAGACTACATTACTTAGTTATAGTCTTCACAAATTCTCAATGAACTCAACCACATGCACTGTTTCCACCACCCTCACATGCTTACATACAATAAATTATGGCCAAGACACTTTATCTTGACCTTCTGACTGCTATTTTCTCTGCCCTCAAGACATCTCTAAGTTACTTTTTCCATAGAGTCCACCAGATGCATGCTGGAGTGCTCCTCCACCACTCTTCAGTTGATCTTCTTCTCCCAATTCCATTCCCAACGTTTCAGCAGTTCCAGGGTAGTCCTTGCCATTTCCAAGTTCACCCCTAGTGTACAGAAGAACATGTTCCATTGATTTGCACAATGCAAGAAGAGGTGAGCATTGACCTCCGCTTGATTACCACACAAATTTGCAGCTGCGTTTCTCTAGGTCTTATGTCAGTTTAACCTGTTTTGCACTCTCTTTCCATTCTTAGCTTCTCTTTTTGCTCTCGTATACCTTTTAAAGGTTTCTCCGTCTTCTGTTGTTCGTAACTTCCAATTCCATTCTCTTTGATTTAAAGATTGTTTGTACTTCATGTTAGGTGCTTAGACACATCTATAACTTTATTTACTGTCATACTGCACATGTCATTTCCGTCAACAGTAGCTGCATTGTTTTGTAATATCATGCTTCCTCCTTCAATTGCTTGTTCTTAAAAGCTACTTGATCTGTGGTTTTTTAGTGTTCATGAATTTGAAAACTTGAAGTCTCAGTCTATATGGTAGATTTCATCATCTTACTACAAGAGTAATTTTTTTAGTTATGTGGAGTTTCGTCTCTTTTGTTTTTGTAAAGGGAATATCCTTTTTTTGTAGTTCATGGAGATTTCTTTTCCATGCTAGTGCATGATGATTTCATTTCATTTGATAAAACTCTTAACCTTTTAAAAAGGAAAAAAGAAAAAGAACAACTTGAAGCCTCAAACTATCAGACATAAAAGGGCTACCCTGTGAATGGAAGTCATTATTTTCCTGGACATCCTAGTTTGTATAAATGTCCCTCATTGTATTGTGTTCATTGGGTCTTTCCTACCTTGACTAAATTGGTCTATGGGAAGACCTAAATGAATCACAACCACGTTGTCTAAATCTTTTGTATCAAAGATGGTTTTTCATTTTTGAGGTGTTAGAACAAAGAAATCTGTTCAATGCCTAGGGAACATGGAGATATGCTTTTAAGCCATTAGGATACTCTTGTCAAATAATACCTCATAACTAATAGGCTTGGGCAATTTTCTTTGTTGCATGTTTGATGTAACACAAGATACAAGGTAGAGAGATTCAAGAGATAATTAAGAAACTGAGTGGAGATAGAGAAGAAAGAAAAAATAATCCCACAATTGAAGTAAATTAGAGACCCACAAATATAGATGATTTGCAATTCTCTAATTTGAACAAACAATTGCAAGACTAAATTCAAGGAAGAGGAGGATGGAACCGGTACATGGATATTCTTAACAAAAGATATTCAAGAGAGATCCAATGTAGAGATAAAGGGATAAACCCACAAAACTCACCAAAAGTATTCACCTAAAAATATCGTCCACCTAAATAATGTTCATACTATTCTATTTATACTACTAGGGTTAACTAAGATAAGAAAAGACACAAATACCCTTAATTACGTGTACATCATATTGTGATCGAAAGGATCCTAAAAAAACATAATGTTAATCTTTTCTTATATAGGTTCTTTGGTTTCCGTACCATCTAGAAACACTTAAGCTCTTGATATCCCATAGGAATCCTTCCATGCAATGAGTACTTTCTGAACTTGCATCAATGTTGGTTATAAGTTGTGATCATGATTGATATGTTTTTTTAATTGCTTAAAGGGATCTATAATGAAGTTGAGTACAGGGACGGCGATACGTAACGCCTGGCTCACTTAGACAAATACCACATCGGAAAAGAGAGGAGAGTCCTGGGCTATTTAAGTAAAGGACCGGTCTATATACTGTGAGTCGCCTTTTAGGGTGAGCCTAAAGGGACAAATCTGTGATGGGCTAGGCCCAAGAGCGGACAATACTTTACGGTGGTGGGCCAAATTGTTACAGGTGGTATCAGAGCCGACTCTCGACTAGTAAGGTGGTGGGGCAAACCTTAGCAAGGACTCTGAGTTCCTACGGGGGGTGAGTGAGGGGACGTTGATACGTAACAGTTGGCTCACTTAGGCAAATCCCACATTGGAAAAGAGAGGGAGAGTCCTGAGCTATTTAAGTAAAGGACTGGTTCATATACTTTGAGACGCTTTTTGGGGTTGGACAATACTTTTACGGGGTTGGGTGGGCCAGGTCGTTACAGGTGGTATCATTAGGTTGAAGCTTCATATGTTGACCTCTTTAGCGTGTAAAAGTCTGGAATTGTATCAGGAAGCCATTATTGGATGATTGGCTATCTGTTGTCGTTGTCTTGATCTGGAACTTTGCCTGTTGCCTAAGCACACAAACCTATATTATTTACCATTGGGTTTTTCCATCATTGGGTAAGTTTGAGGTTATCATCAGTGTGACTTGGGAGTTTGGAGCGCATTCTGGAAGAGGAGAAAGCATAAGCATCTTGACCATGTTGTCTAAGCGTTGCGAGTTAGGAGAGTATAATGAAAATTTTTTTAATCAATGATTGGCTACAAAGGGATTCTTTTGTTTTACTGACCGTAAGTCGTGGGTTGCAAGGTAGGAGTGTTTAATGTGTGTGCATTCCAATGATTTAGGATAATTGTCAGAAACAAATAAATTTAGCGCTCTCTGTTCCTAATTCCTTTTTCTTTTTTTTTTTTTTGGTTCACAACAAATTTCTTTAAAGAAATCATTAGCAATCATTATCAAAACTGTGAAAAGGTTTTACAAGTGTAGAAAACTTTTGTAGATACTACATTTTTTTTTATAATGGTAATTCCTGTTCTAGCTTCCATGCACCTAGACTAATCCAATAGGTACCTCCCCGCCAGCACTGATATCAAGGGACGCTGTCCCCCATGATTTTGAAAATTAGGAAGAAATCACAAGACATTTTAATCTTTACTGGAAATGTGGTCTCCCATCATTCATTCCATCTTCATTGATCGCTAGTTAGATACTAATTAATCCAGCATTTTCTCCATCTGTACCATTCCCTTTGTTTTGGTTCACGTCAAAATCAAAAATATGTTGACAACCTCTTCGATCAAATTACTTGAGTTATAATCAGAACTGTTGAAAGGTATTGTGATGTAAGCTGAAGGAGAAAGAATACTTGGGAAGATTTTGGCCTATTTGAGGAATCTTGTGACTCTTTATCTTCAATAAGCGAATTTCAGTTGTTAAATCTGTGCATGATGAAAGGTCTAACATTGTTGCAGAACATTTGTAAATTCTCATTGAAGGTAGTTAAAATATTAAATAATAAAGCTCCCTTAAAGCACAGTAGATGGAAAACCTGTCAAGAAAGTTGTGATATTTCTTTCTCATGAACAGCAGATAAAACAATCTCAACAGCTATCTGAAACCTATGTTTTCAGCACATGACACTGCAGTAGTATGCCCTTTTATCTAGATAGAAGCATCACTGTACCATATGTAACCATAAGTATCTTGGATTACATTGAGTTCTCTCCTTATAGAACCTTATGCTAGAATTACAGCCAGCTGTGACTTAAGAGATCTGGTACATCAAGCGACTGGAATATTTACTCTGAAATACACTTATGCTAGCCTTGAGGTCTGTCATGAAAGTATTCTGAGAACCTAGGATGCACAAAAATGCTTGTTTTGAGACAGCATATTCCTGTAGTTGGAGTTTAACACCACAAGTTGGAAAATATTTGGACCGTCTGATATGAGCTCACTAGTCTTTCTATTTATTCTTTTTGTATCTTATAATTGATTGCATACTTGTGTCACTTTTTGGAAACCCAGTATACAGAAATCCATAAATTTCTCTAGCAAGTGGTGGAAAAAGAATCTGATCTTTTTTGAGATATAGGGCGTCTTCCTTTGCCTTTCAATTGAGTATTTTTGCTGTTTCTGTTAGGTTGCCAAGCGCCTAGAGAAGTTCAAAACTACAATTTTCACCCAAATGAGTATGCTAGCCATCAAGCATGGAGCTATAAACCTCGGCCAGGGCTTCCCCAACTTTGACGGCCCAGATTTTGTAAAAGAAGCAGCTATTCAGTCTATTAAGGAAGGTAAAAATCAATATGCTCGAGGGTATGGAGTTCCAGACCTCAACTCTGCTGTGGCTGCTAGATTCAAGAAAGACAGTGGACTTGAGGTTGACCCCGAAAAGGAAGTTACTGTGACTTCAGGCTGTACTGAAGCAATTGCTGCAACCATGTTGGGTTTGATAAATCCTGGTGATGAGGTCATCCTGTTTGCTCCTTTCTATGATTCTTATGAAGCTACTTTATCTATGGCTGGAGCAAAGATAAAGGGTATTACTTTAAGACCACCAGATTTTTCTCTTCCAATTGATGAGCTAAAAGCAGCTGTATCTAAGAATACTCGAGCAATCCTTTTAAATACTCCGCATAACCCTACTGGAAAGATGTTCACTCGAGAAGAACTCAATGTCATTGCCTCTCTGTGCATTGAAAATGATGTTCTAGTTTTTTCTGACGAAGTTTATGACAAGTTAGCCTTTGAAATGGAACACATTTCAATTGCTTCTCTTCCAGGGATGTATGAACGTACTGTAACCATGAATTCTTTGGGAAAGACATTTTCATTAACAGGCTGGAAAATAGGTTGGGCGATAGCTCCTCCTCATTTGACATGGGGAGTAAGACAGGCACATTCCTACCTCACCTTTGCAACATCCACTCCGATGCAATATGCATCTGCAACTGCCCTTAGAGCCCCAGATTCATATTATGAGGAACTTAGGAAGGATTACTCAGCCAAAAAGGCAATATTGGTGGAGGGTTTGAAGGCAGCTGGTTTTACTGTGTATCCTTCGAGTGGAACGTACTTTGTGGTTGTTGATCATACCCCTTTCGGGTTGGAAAATGACATTGCTTTCTGTGAATATCTGATCAAGGAAGTTGGTGTTGTAGCCATTCCAACAAGCGTGTTCTATCTAAATCCAGAAGAAGGAAAGAATCTTGTCAGGTTTACCTTCTGCAAAGATGAAGATACTCTTAGAAATGCAGTGCAGAGGATGAAGGAGAAGCTGTTGAAGAAGTGAGGAGCTGTAAGAGACATCGTGCACTGAATAGCTTTTTATTCTTCTGGCATGAATTATTTGTAACTGCATTGTTTGCTGATAGATATTTTCTGAAAGGTGAGGCTCAATAAGAAGTTAGCATGTGTTAAACCCTTAAAACTTAGGAAAGGGAAGCAGTTTCAGAAATAAGCCCGTTGTGATATCATTAAACTCCCCCATCCCCACCTATTCAGCTCTGCAAAATCCTTGCGAGTTGAGATTTTGCGTAATTGCTTCTTATATATGATAAAGTAAAAGGGGGGGTTTCGTAGTTGTTTGATATACTACTATCTTTTAAAAAAAATTGTAACATAGTAAAGGATTTAAGTTGTATATATAATTGGACAAAGGAAATTAAATTTATGCAATCTGTAATTTATTCAGTTATTGCCGGTAATTTGATTACCTCTTATAAATGGTTGCATATAGTTGGTCTTTAATTAACTTGACACGTAAATCTTAAAAATGATTTCTGTAATCAGAAGCCTGACCAAAGAGTTAGTACGATTGCCAAGGCTTTATGACATGCTTGGTTTTGTTAAAATGGAGAATAAGTTAGAGATACGAGACATATCCTAGTAAACTTGTGGATGCAAGTTTAACAGGTTAAACTGGGCCAAATTTTATAACGACTGCAAAAGGAGAATATGTAGAAAAGGGACCAGGCCGAGGACCATTTTTTGGAAAAGGCAGAAACGATGGATTAGTTACTTTCAAACAGCTAAATTTCCATCTAATGTACAAACCAAGCAGTGACGATAAACAAAAAGCTTTTAGGTGGCTCACAAACAAGCTCATATATCTTCTTTTCTTGACTCGAAAAGAAGGAAGATCTATATGCAAGCAAGTAGCAACAGCCCTCTAGTCCTCGAGGGAAAGATCAAAGGAAGTACATATATACACTTCATTGGTGGAGTAGCTTACGGCAGCCAATTGTTCTTTGAAGCAATGTTTAGTGATGACTTTGCAACATATTTTAAAGTGATAGAAAATAAATTACAATCACAAATAAAATATGAAGAAACATAATTTTATTGATAAACAATATGGGTACAAATCTATTTCCCCCCTTGATTCTTTCTCCTAGGATTTCTCTGTGATTCAATTACCGCTAATGACATATTTCTCGAACGTAGGATGATTTTGACCTCCTTGAGCCACATTTTGATCTCTTTATGAATATCTCCACAGTTCATGGAATATTTGAGATGCTTTTTTACGAAAATATAATACCCTTTATAAAGGCATAGGCTAGGGTTTAAGGTAGAACCTCCAAAAGCCTAATTGAAATCAAACAAGTCTTGTAGAGTCTCATAAAATTTCAGTGTCTACAAATGTCCCTTATTTCAAGACTTGTTGGAGTGTAGACTTGATAAAACTCAAAGATGAGTCTTGAGTACTCATTCTTTCACCTTTGCGGTTTTGTGGCTTTAGGTTTGCAGACCCGACTTGTAAGAGAAGAGATGAACGACAGTTTTGGTTCCACTGGACATGCCAATTTGTTTGCAATATATTTTAATAGTGATAATAGAAAAAATACAATCACAAATAATAATAATAATAATAATAATAATAATAATAATAATAATAATAATAATAATAATAATAATAATAATAATAATAAAGTAACATAATTTTATTGATCAACAATGTGGATATAAATATATTTCTCCCTCGATTCTTCTCTCTTGGGATTTTTCCACGATTTCAGTGTTCTTAGTGACGTATTTCTCAAACATAAGATGATTTTGACCTCTTCTCGAGCCATATTTTTATCTCTTTATGAATATCCTGAGAGTTCATGAGATAATTGAGATACTCTCTTTACAAGAATATAATATGAAACGCCCCAAAAAAAAGCTCAAAAGTGTGTCTGAGAAGTGCCCGAAATCGTAATTTCCATATATCTCAAAATCCGTGAGTGATATCAAAAATTCGACTTCATATTCTTGTTCAGGGGGCAAAATTGAGTGGGAAATGGGTCTAACCCCCATATTAGAGAAACCGTATCAAAACTTGACATTCCAAAATGGTGATTTCCAGAAAGGACTTCGTGCCCCTGGCACGATGCGTTAGGAGCGCACCTCAGTGTTAAAATTCCCCAGATTTATTAGTTCGGTCCAAGGCTTTTGGATCTTGGGCCTAAATCTTCCCATACGTGAAAATACCTATACTTAGCCATATTTCACCTTCATATCATACAAGACATTCTGCAATACTCTTTCAAACACTTAGACAAATATTTTTCTCAAGATCAAGGGTTCCAAACTCATTCCGAATCTTAAGTATTTCACTCAAGCTTTAATTCTCCATTTCCAATCTTCATCAAGGAATTCTCCAAAGCTAAGGCATGTGAGTTTCAACCATTGGGTCTTTTAACCCATGGTTCCCAAGCTTCTATTTTACCTAAATTACATGTTTCTAAGTTGATTTTACCTATGGGTCTTCTATGATGAATTTGACTATGAACTATGTTGGGGTTTTGTGAAAGGGTGACTGTTTATGCATGTTTTGAGCTATGAATCTTTGACTTATCTTGAGATTTGATGAAGGGTTTTGATGTATATTGCATGATGGTGTTATCAAGTATTAGTGGATGATTTTACGTTAGATTTTCTTGCATGATTTCATTTTTGAATTGCATGGTTTTTTACACTAGCATTACACACTCGCCAAGTGTTAGATAAAATATCTGGTTATGGATTTTTGAGTTGTTGAAGGTTTAAAGCATGACTTATGATTTGAATGACTTTATGATGATGAAAGGAATGTATATAAGTGTCATTTTCCTCTATAGTGTTGTGAGTTGACCAAGCCTCACTCGGGGGGTTGTAGGCTCGGGTAACCACATTGAGGGGTTGGTACCTCGATTGCCTCACTCGGGAGGTTGTAGGCCCATACTACCATAATTGGGGGAGGTTATGTACCTCAATAACCATGTTGAGGGGTTTGTACCTCGATTGCCTTACTTGGGAGGTAGTAGGGCCGTGATACCATGTTGAGGGTATACATACCTTAATAACCATGTTGAGGGGTTTGTACCTCAAATGTCTCTCCAAAGGGGTGGTAGGCCTTGGATATTCTATATTGATGGTCACTTCTTGCACACGTATTATGTTCTATGTAAGCATGATTTACTCTAAGATTTCTATATGCTTATTCAAGACTATGTTTATGCATTTCGATTATGTTGCTTATCTCTTGTTGCATTGCATCCTACATACTTAGTACATTCAAACATACTAAAAAACACTATGCCTACATGATATTACCATGTAGGAACCGGAACTCCCATTGATTCTCCTTCACGTGGCTAGACGGATCGTTCAAGTTAGCTTTGGTGAGTCCTTATGTCTGGGGACAATATCTATCTTCTTTCATGCTTATGCTTAGACTACATCTTATATATTTCGGAATACTTATGGTCATTACTATGAGGGTGACTCCGGTTATTTGTCTTGTCCCCCGCTAAGTTCTATGTCTAGAGGTGTTGTCGGATAAGTTATGTATTATGCTTGATTTTGACTCATCTATGTTATTTAAGTATTAAACTCTCTCCCTTAGTCCCAATTTCCCTTCTTTATGTTTTCCCTTGATGTTTATTTTGCTTCCTCGATCAAAGATGTGTGTATGGTATGCTAAGAGGCTTGTTTGAGGTTCCTTCGAGTTCCCCATTTTCTGTGTCACATCTAGGCCCTAATTTGGGTCGCGACATGATACCGTTTATATATGCATAGGCTAGGAATTAAGATAGAGTAACATCTAAGAAACCTAACTAAAATCAAACATATTTTATAAAGTTCTATAAAATTTTAGTGCCTACAAATGCCCCTACTTTAAGGTTTGTTGGAGTATAGACCTGATGAAACTCAAAGGTAAGTCTTAAAGTGCTCATTCTTTCATCTTTGCAGGTTTATGGCTTCAGATTTGCTGATCTAATTTGTAAGAGAAGTGATGAAGACAGTTTTGGTCCCACTGGGCGTTCTAATTTGTTTGCAACATACTTTAAAGTGATAGAATATAAATTACAATCATAAAAAATATGAAGAAATATAATTTTGCTGATAAAAAATGTGATTATAACCTTAAATTTTTCTCTCATAAAATTTCTCCATGATTCAAGAGTTGTTAGTAGCGTATTTCTCGAACGTAGGATGATTTTGACCTCATTGAGCTATATTTTAATCTTTTTATAAATATTCCCAGAGTTCATGGAATATTTGAGATTTCTCTTTAAGAGAATATAATGCCCTCTATATAGGCATAAACTAGGGTTTAGGGTAGAGTAACTTCCAAGAAACCTAACTAGAATCAAATATGTCTTGTAAAGTCCCATAAAATTTCAAGAATATACTACTCTTTATATAGGCATAAGCTAATATTTTTAGGATAGAGTATCCTCCAAGAAACCTAAATAGAATCAAATATGTCATGTACAATTGCATAAAATTTCAATGTCTACAGACATTGTTGTCCACTATTTTCTCGATTTCAGTGACTTATTATTCAACAATAATCCAAAGTGGATTCACTGCAGAAACACAATCATGAAGTAGAGAATATTTTCCTAATAATAACGTTATGACCATTGCTTAGACACCTATTTAGTCCGAATAAGAAGGCACAAGTTTTAGCCCGATTGCTGTTCCCTTGACAGGAAGAGTGAAGGGCATGATCAACTTATCAAATAAGCCACTCAACAGTCCACAAGCTCCAAAAACACCATTGATTCAAAAACCATCCCTGTTAAGTTTTACAAGAATATTAATGGTCTGCATGCGACCACTACACTCATAGGCCAAGGTTTTTGACACAAGGACGATGGAAGAACAGAAAGAACAAGTAAAGAAGGACATGAGTATTTCATATGAAAACCCCCTTATTCGAGGGAGGAAAAATCATGATCTGTCTCACAGGATTTCAGTAAGATTCCACTAACATCAAGGAGCAACAATGATTAAAAACTCTTGCAATCTTAAGGATTAACCTCTTAATCCCTTTCCCCTTATAATGATACCTGATACCTTCCACCGCTAAGAAACACCTCTATTTCCCACTAAACACTCAGGTTGACTTAGACCTCAAAAAATAAACACAATAACTCTATTGGATCCACACATCAACTAACTCTAGTTGATATTCCTAGGCAACTCTATCGGAGAGAACACCAAAATAATGGTGAAGAGCATCTAGTTCCTTTATAGGTTAAGACTATGTTTACAGGATAAAAGTAAAGAAATTTGACTAAAAACAACACAAAATAGTGATGATAATTTTGAGCTTTACTATTGTTTCTTCATCATTATTTTCTGAGAGTTTTTGCTTATGAGATTATGGAAGTGATGAATGAAAAAAACCTCTAATTGTGACAATGTGAATGAGACATATTATTGGATAACCACAATATACTGGAACAATTTTATTAGCCAAGAGGTCTACCATACTGATATATCTCGAGAACTCACCAAAATAGTTGTTGGCGATGTACTTTTGCAGCTGTTAATTTAATTATGCAAATATAATTCTAATATAGGACCTAATCTCATACCAAATTCTAATTTGTCAAATCATCAAAATTATATTCTAACAATTTTTCTATTTTTGATGATAACAAAGTCAAATGCAAAAAAGTTATGAGGATTTCCCTCTTTCACCAACACTTTTTCCTTTTGATCAGTACTTTCCCCTTCGACCAGGTCTCCTACTTCATGTTCAACGATGACTAATAACCACATTCAGCCTACAATATCTCTCCTTTTTTAAAATTACTGAATGACACACCTCAATGTCGAAGTGCCTTGAGTAAGGAAACTTTCAACATTTTCGATCATGTGTTTTGAGCATTCATTATCCATGAAGTTGATCATTGAGGAGGCCAAATTATTGATTTTCCTTCTATATTTGCAAGAGCAACTATTTTTATAGGATTCTCTCTAGGTGTTAAAGTTTTAGAGAGTCCATACTTTGATATTAATTGATGGCCTACATGCAAAATGTCCCTTAAATTCCCAATTAGGTCCAGTCTTTTCTGCTATCTTTGAAGGACACTTTGATAGATATTTGCCTAAGGAAAGGGGTATAGAATCTAATTGGTTACAGAGGATGCATGGGTCATAAATAGTCTGACAAAAATGAAGGGTTATGAGTTAAAGACTCAATTCGCAGTCAAGGAAATAAAGTCTTCAAATTTGTAAAGTCAATTTTTGATAAAATTTCACAAGCAGAAATTGCTCAAACTCCCGGTTCAAGTGAGGAAGATGAATAAGATAAAAATGCCCTTAGTATGGAAAATCATAAAGGACAAGGAACAGAAAATTATAAAGAATCCTCCAAAGTGATTAAGATTTGTCAAACTAGGGGCTCTTAAAAAAGGTTATTGGGAGATGCAGTGTCTGGAAATAAATCTAAAATAGTAATAATTAGGAGGTAGATAAAGAGATCAGTTGAGGAAGTATTTCTACTAAAAAAGATTATAGATATATTTAAGGAGAAAGGTCAAGTGATCTTGAATAAGATAATGTAATCTTGGTAGTGAAAAATAAAGAAAGGCCGAACAAACCAAAAGAAATGATTAAGGAAGAAAGAATGTTGAAGGCAAAGAGACAGGGGAAGTCAAGACAAAATAAATAAAGAAAAGGAAAAGGTCAACGGGGAAAAGTGTAGAGCAAGATGAACTGTCCCTTGATGGTAATAAGGAATCATGATCTGTTTCAAAGAAGGCAAAGGTAGAGAAAGTACTGGTCAGGTCTGAAAGGATAAGCATTCCGAAGACTAAAAAAGTACTTAGTTGACGTTTTTGATCCCTATACAAGGGATAAACCAGGTATAAGGGACTTGATGGATATATATTGTAGAACTCAAAGCTAAACCCACTTATTTGAGTGGCTAGTTCCTTCATTATTTAAAAAGGAGGTATGAGAATTCTACTATAACATGAAGATCAAGGATGATGAGATTTTACACAACAAATCAAATGAAATTGGGTTCCATTTGAACTAAGAAATACTAGGAGAAATTTGGGAGGGGGGGGGGGGAGTTGGCAGAGAAGGTATCACTCTGCTAGAGAAGGCAGCACCTACATCTCTTTTCATTAAACAAACATGTAAGTTGCCTAATCTAAATACTGTGGGGGGGTCTCAAAGAAATTTTTTAAGGGAAAGTTTCAACTATTCTTTGAATTTGTTAATAAAATCTTGTTACCACGCACCGAAAAGAGGACATTTGTCTCTTCTGCTGACTTATTCTTAGTAGAGCATCTAAACAAGTTTGAAGCGATCAATCTTCCAACCATTACGCTAGAACACAGACACAAGACTATGGATGGTTGAGGATTCAATCACTTAAATATTCATACTTTTCAAAAGGCAAAAATACATTCTTGAATATTCTGAGCATTGAAAAGTATAACTGGTTGAGGGACCAGATAGAGTTTTGAATTGAAAAGAAGATCTTCAAATTGTTGTAAATGTGTCATTTTATGCTGTGTTGACTAAATGTAAGATTAATTTCTGGTCTTATAAAGAAATACTGATCATTCTCCTAGTTGTAAGTTATGTGCGTGGCTAGAGTTAGTCTATATGTTGCTTGAGAATTTGTGTCGGTGTAGTTCTATGAAATCTCATATGAGTTAGAGTTAGTTAACATTATAAAAAATAGAGTGGTTGCTATGAGTCCTCTAATATAGGTGTTGAGTTTAATTATATATTGCAACGTTATAATCTAAGCCTTGGCTCTTTTTAGTGATGCCGTTGGGAAATCTTAGGGATCAAGCCACTTTTTTTCCTTTCTTGAGTAAGGAGATTTCCATGTAATCCTGTGATGTTAGGATTTCTATTTACTGTTCTTCGTTATTAATGCTATAGTTAAGGACCTTGTCGCTTGACTTGTGTGAGCAGTTTTCAAACTAACAATCTTGAAATAAATTGATTTTCAAACAAACAAAGTTGATGGTTCTATAGCGAGTAATATAAACAGCCACAATATTTTATGTGAACTTCATTTTTAGACGTATCATATCTCCCCATTAGCTTTTCTTTTTATGTTATTTTTCAGACGTACTTCTTTTTTAATTCCTTTGAAAACAAATATTCCTTTCCTTCTTTAGCATTTTTCATTTCGACTTTTCACAAGACATGTTTAAGATTATAAGATTAAAAATTATTTTTGGTACATTTGAAATATTTTGAATTTTAAATTATAAAATTTAACAATCTTCTTTATTTTTTAAAATTTTCTATCAAATCAAACTAGACCAAATAAATTACAACGAAGCCACTATCATTATAAAGTAAGGTGTAAGGACCCGACTTTTTGTATAACTTTAGGGATGCTTGAAATTTGGTTCTAAAATATTTTGGGCCAAGGTGACATCATACAGAAGAAGCCTCCACTCCTTCGTTACTATTCGTTCTTATTCTAAACATTTATCTTGTCGTTCATTCGCTCAAACGCTTCCCGATTCCTCTTTTCAAACTCTAACTAGGGGTTTCCCATGGAATCTCCAAGTTCAATCCAAGTTCATTTTCAATCCCTCAATTCAAGCATATTTATGTTGTTCAAGGCCATCGTGATTCTCCTACATCAAGCCTAGTTCAAAGGAATTCCATTGGTTAAGTTTCTCATAAGTACAGGTAGAAGGGTCAACTTTAAAGGCTCATATCTCTTAGCACAAAATCTGGGTGGGCCACGACCTATCAGATCTTTGAGTTAGCTATCCAATGCACTTGGTGTCATCTCATTTCAAATTTGGATGAAGAAGTTATGCCCGTTTTCGTAAGACCCTTGCAGTGTTGCCACACGGGCACCTACATGGGCAGTGAGGCTTCTCACGATCCGTGGGAAAAATGTTGAGCCTGAAATGGCCATTTTTGCCTAAGTATTGGGGTACGACCAGCGGTACTAGCCGTATGGCCTTCAAGGGTGAGGAAAATCCTAAATGTGGTCCGATATTGGAGTGGAGGAACTATTTTGGCCAAGTATGGCACCACGGCTCACCATACGAGCCGTGATGAGGGTGAATAGACGTATGGGGGCAGTGGAGTCTTCAAGGTTGGCGTGGGGAGTTTTTGGCTAATGTTGGTGCCACGCCCAGCCCCACAAACCGTGGTGAGGCTCACGGGCCGTTTACTAAACCATGGGACTCACCTTGGTGTTAAAATTTTTTAAGTATTGAGCCAAGTTTTAACTTCCAGAGTTTTTTCTAAGTATAGGTTTATGGGAAAGTTTATGAACTGTGTAATGACACACGACTCATCAAGCCGTCAGTGAAGTGACTTCGACCAAAATTTCTATTCGATTCATTAATGACATTTTCATAAATTTGGTTATTTCTATTCATCTTTTGGGAATTCCTATGCTATTTTATGGTCATCTAAAGATTTAAAACCTATTTCAAACATTCAAAATCACTCTTCATGTTTTTAAAACCCTCTCAAAAGCTTTTCGCAGAAGAACTCGTGGAGATTTCAATATATGAGCTAGGGAACTCAAGTCTTCTTCAAATTCTTTGGGATTTCTTCATCTTGGTGAAGGTATGTGGATTTTGATCCTTGGTTACTTCCAATCAAGGAGACCCAAACTATTTTCAAGAAATCTACAGAATTTTGCTTACTTTAATTTGGGGTTTTAAATATTATGATTCATTAAATTTCAATAATAAATGAGTTATGTTTATCTATTGATTTTAAGATGATTTAAGCTTTGAAATATTGAATTTTATCATTTTTATGAATCTATGATTATGCATGGTCCCTTTAAGGCTTTGATCTAAGCATGAGTGATTACATTATGATTTTAAGTGTGGATTTAATTATGAATTTACTTCAATTTCTTGTCATGCTATTGATTTTAGATTGAATCTCAATTACCCATGTCATTCTCATATTATTCATAATATATATATATTCATGTTCATGAGAATTACGGAAATTATGATATGGGATAAACCCAGTTATGTTCTATGATATGATTTTGATAAGATATTGGTTATGACAAGAATGTGATCACATATATGTCTATGATTTTGGCTCTTTGAGAATTATGGGTATTATGAATTATGAATTACGATTTGACAATTGAGCCTAAATGTGCATTGGAATGATTTGAAAAATGACTATTTCCTCTTTTGAAAGCATGTATATATATACGTCTATGTATTTTTGTGGGATGCCGACTTAGCACCGATAGATTAGAGGTATTAGGGCTATCCCTAAGGGTCCTCTCCTTTTCTTTGAACTATGTGCCAACATTGGAATGGTAGTTATCACCGAAATGATCGGGTCGTAAGGAATGACTATTCATTTATGATATGATATGTTTTGATATGGAAATCCTTTCGAAATGATCGGGTCGTAATTAAGAAAGGTGGCCACCACATATGAAATGACCGGGTCGTAAGATGTGGTGTAGATTATCGTTGGCAAGTAATCTTCTCTTACTCAATGGGAGGTCAACATCAGGCAAATTCATGTAATAGCTAGCATGAATTTGAGATGTCGGGTAAGGTCACATCTCCAATATATATATGACTATTATTTGCATTTCATGCATCATGAATTTCATAGCATCTTGTTATGCTACATTCCTTGTATATATATATCTTTCTATATTATGTGCCCTTATCATCTAAAGTTGAAGTGTAGGTTTAGTAAGTTATATGCATTGCATCCTGCATACTTAATACATTCAAACGTACTAATGCATACTCTATGTAGGGACTGAGGATCCTATCTATCCACCTTACGATGTCTAGTTTGGATTCCGGATTGCACTAGTGTGGTGAATCCTGTCTTTCAGGGGCAAAGCACCGTTCCTTCTACCTATGGTATTGAGTAGCTATTTCACTTTCTTTAAGGATGAACCCAGGAGATGTCTTGGCCCCCGACCTATTTTATATTAGAGACATTGTTGGACATTTTGTAAAATTCCTTTACGTTATATGTTAAGCGTTTTGATTGAGACTTACGTTATGGCTTGGGCATCTATAGGCTATCATTATATGATGTGATTATGAGGCTTGTGGTTGATTATATGCTATGATAGAAAGATCCTAGGTCCCGAATCACCCCCATAGAGTGAGTTCTACTTACCGCCCCTAGGGATTATGTGCTATTTGTTTACTATTTATCTTACGCTTCCGAACCGATGATTAGATACTTTGAAGCTTGTTTAAGAACTCTCTGATTCTCATTTGCCATGTCACTCCTAGACCTTAGGTTCGGATCGTGACATAAGAAATAAGGAGAATTCTATACCTAAAAAAGGCAATTAAGGTGGAGCCGAATATGAATGTCTAGATATTGCAAAATTTGGAATGGCTAAAATTAGAGTAATTATTGAGCGGTAGGTGCAGCATAATGTAGAATGGGGCCCGAGGTGGGGTAGGTAATCTATATTATTGGGACACCAATATGTGCAAAAAAAATCGTATGAATCTTTTAATATTTAAAATTTTTAATCAAATAATTTTCAGTCATATAAATATTTGATGATTATATTATATTATAAATTTCTAAAATTTATTGTTTAAAATAATATGTTATGTTAAACGGTGTCACATAAAGTAAAATGAAAAAAGTATTAATTTGACATATCCCTTAAAAGAAAATAATTGGAATTACAATTTTATTATTTCATATATTGAATACTAATGAATTCAATGCTTTGGAAAATAACTGTAAAAAATTAATACTCTTTTTGTTTTAAAAAAGAACAACCTCGGTTGACTTGGTATGATGATTTAAAAAAATAAAGATGACTTTTAAATCTTATAATCATTAATTAAGATTATGTTCAATGTATCAAAATATCCTTTAATCTTGTGACCTTTAAATATGCCACATGAAAAATTGAAACTAAAATTTTGTTAATAATGAAATCAAATGGATCATTTCTTTGGAAACGGATAAAAAAGAAAATGGAGGGAGTAAGTAAATAATACTCTCTCTCTCCCATTTTATATGACACCCGTTCCTTTTTGATCCATTCCAAAAAGAATGTCACCTTACTCTAATTGAAAATAATTTAATTTTGAAATTTCCTTTTTACCCTTAATAAAATGATTGTCAACCACACAAATATCTAAGAATGAATTTAGACGACAAGTTTTAAATTTTTTTTTTTTGTTAAATACCATGCCAAGTCAAATGGTCACACATGAAATGAGATGGAGGGAGTATGATTATTAAAAAAAACACCTTATTAAACTAGAAATTAATTAATTAGTGTAATTTATAACTGACAAGTAGATAGTATAGTATTTGGCCATTGCCACTCTCTCTTTTGAAGTGGGAATTTTAAGGGCAAAACCCCAAAAATGGCAAGAAGAGAAGAAGGAGAAGAAGAGGAAATTCCTTTGCTTACCCCCTATAGAATGGGAGACTTTCAATTATCTCATAGGTACCATTTTTCATGATTTGGTCGAAAAGTCTATTTCAATTTTGTTTTCTATCAGTTTCATGATTGCTAATGAATGATGATACTACACGAATGACCTTTTAAATGGTCTTTCATTCAATAGTTGGAGTGTTTTCCAATTGTATGACTTAATTATATATTTTTATGAATATTCACTAACAATTTAATTCAAAATACTCGATTTATATGATATATCGCCACACAAACCTTTTAGTTAATCATGACTAGTAGAATCAATTAGACTCTGCTTGATCTGCATTACAATAAAGAAGGATAGTCTCCAAATGATTTAATTCCAATGTAAGACATGAACCATTATGTAATTCTTTTCCTCTACATTTTCAGAAATATGGTACTCCTATATATATGTTTTTCATTATAGTTTGTAATAATTAACATAAGCCATTGCACCCTCCAACCAAAATCAAACTGCAGAAAGTTTATGGTTACTACATTTCATATATATTCCAAATGGCACTGAAGAATGTTGTAAGGGAGATTAGCTGATCGATCACAAGTAGGTTGTACGGGAACTAAATTGACTACATTAAAATAGAGTCACAGTATTAGCTACCAATCATCATCTAATCTTCATCAAAGGATCATCTAATCCAAATGCTCCCTACATCGCCATGTGTATAGATGGTTACATGTTTCTGCATTTTCGGTGCAAGATGCTTCAATCTACTCATCATAAACAAATAATTTTGTCATTGTAAACTTATAAGGGTACAAAGTTAATCAGAATTGTTGAGGTGGTTTCAAAGTTTGGTTTTAATAAGTTCTTGTCGTGTGTGATATAATACATGTTCAAAACTAGAATTAGGTGGGGATTATTCAAATATTTCAACCAAACACTTGCTATTTCTCATTAAATTTCTTGCTTATTTGTGATTCTAAAAAGAAAGCTAAATATTATTACAGTAGATGTTTACATTACTTATGAATTTTGAAGTTTAATACTCCTATTTGGTAATGTGATGGGATATGAATATAAGGAGTTTCTTATATATCTACAGAATTGTCCTGGCACCTTTGACTAGGCAGAGGTCGTATAACAATGTTCCTCAGCCACATGCAATTCCGTATTACTCGCAGAGGACCACGAAAGGGGGTCTTCTAATAACAGAAGCCACCGGAGTTTCTGATACCGCCCAAGGGTAATGTTATGTGTTGCTCTTCTCGGAAAATGTTTATTGTTGTAGATGCTTATAGTTTTCATCAAACCAAGGTACCCCAACACGCCTGGTATATGGACAAAGGAGCAAGTTGAGGCTTGGAAACCTGTTGTAAATGCTGTGCATGACAAAGGGGGAATTTTCTTTTGCCAGATTTGGCATGTTGGGAGAGTTTCAAATAGCGGTAACTTCTTCACTCTTACCTCTCATAAGAAATGACCATATCGTGTGCTTTATTATTAAAGGAGGAACCAGTATTTCAATTTTATGATTTTACAATGACTATTTCAAGTGTTAACACCAAGTTCTAAAGTTAATATGTTTACATATCTGATGATTTTTACACAAATTCACTATTTGAGCAAAAGCTATTGATGATTTGGCTCCGCCCCTGTTTATTATGGCTGGCTACCATTTTCTTTCTTGATTTGTTTATTTGATTTTTTTTTTTTTAGATTTTCAGCCTAATGGACAGTCTCCGATCTCCAGCACAGACAAACCACTAACTATTGATGCTGAACAATTTACCCCACCACGACGGCTACGGACCGATGAAATTCCTCAAATTGTCGATGATTTTAAGCTTGCGGCTAGAAATGCTATGGAAGCTGGTAAAACTTTATGGTCAACTCAACTATTTTCATCTCTGTGTTTCAACTAAATGTAACTTCTTTTTCACTTTTTAGAATGACCAATATGTTTGAATTTCGAAAGTATTATAATTTGGATTATTCAAATTCATCAAACTAACTTTTCAATCACTAGTCATTACTTTTCTACTATCAATTTCCATGTAGGCTTTGATGGGGTTGAAATCCATGGAGCTCACGGTTATCTAATTGACCAGTTCTTGAAAGACCAAGTGAATGACAGAAGTGACCAGTATGGAGGTTCTCTGGAGAATCGTTGCAGATTCGCTTTTGAAATAGTTGCAGCTATTGCCAATGAGATTGGAGCTGACCGAGTTGGAATAAGGCTTTCCCCATTTGCAGAATATGCGGAATCAAGAGATTCAAATCCCAGTGCCCTGGGGCTTTACTTGGCTGAATCGTTGAACAGATACGGCATTTTGTACTGCCACATGGTCGAGCCAAGGATTAAAAATGAAGATGAGGAAAATTGTGATTGTTCAGAAAGTCTTAAGCTCATGAGGGAGGCTTTCAGAGGAACTTTTATTGCCGCTGGCGGGTTTCATAGGGATGATGGCAACAAAGCCATTGCTGAAAATCAAGCTGATCTTATTGCATATGGACGTCTATTCTTAGCTAATCCAGATTTACCAAAGAGATTCAAGCTTAATGCTCCTCTCAATCAGTATAACAGGGAGACATTCTATATATCAGATCCTGTTGTGGGTTATACGGACTACCCATTTCTTGAATCTGCTACATGAATTAAATAGACTAATATGTTATTTTAATTGTGAAGTATTGAACTTTGTATAGAGTATAAGGTGGAAAGAATGAACAGAGGAGAAAGATGATGATGAAGGAGAGAATTTAGAAAATTCTTATTAATGTTACTCAATAATTTGATGACAATATGAAAATAGTCATACATATATATATGGTGAGAAGGTGTATCCTTAACTTTTTAGGTGATAGTTATAACTTGTATCCTAACGTTTTAGGTGATAGCTATAACTAACTTAACTATTAGATGATTAACAATCTAGTTAGTGATATTACTCCTTTATCCTTCTAGTTTGTCTTTCTTTCAACAATCCCCTCAAGTTAGGTAGTGAGAAAATATTACAGGTTCCTAGCTTGGAGTTGAGATATAAATATTGAATAGTAGTCTTGCTATTTGAGTAGATATCCACATGTAGATTTATATCCACTCCCAGTTCCTTTATCAGACCTATAATCCATATTAACCCAAATACTATAGCAGTTATGCTCCTATATTCTGCTTCTGTTGAACTTCTTGAGATTATAGTCTCTTTTTTTTTTTTTTGCTTCCAAGTCATCGAGGATTCTCCAAACTTAACCAATTAACCTGTTACTGATCTTCTTGTGTGCGGGCATGCAGCCCAGTCTAAATCACAGTAGACAGTCAAAGTAGTGTTTCTTATTGCTGGACAGCAGTATGCCTAGACCAAGTTGGTTCCTTACATATCTCAAAATTCTGAGTGCAACATCCATATGAGATTTTTTAGGTTGTTGAAGAAATTGGCTTAATGTAATGGCCCCAAAGGCTATATAAGATATTTTCACAGTTAGCTATAACAACTTCGTTATCAGTCTTTGATATGCTCCTTGATCTACTAATGGATCATTTGTGTTAGGCTTTACTAAGCTTCCAATTCTGATGTACCCAGCATATTACTTGGTTGTCAATTTGGTGTTTGTATCCAATGGTGTTGGGGATGATTTAGCACCGCTGAGTCTTGTCTTTGATATAAGTTCCAATGTGTATTTCCTTTGATGCAAGTATTCCTTCAGCAGATCTAGCAAATTCAATACCCAAGCAATACTTCAATTCTCCAAGGTCCTTCATCTTGAAGATTTGTTTTAACTTTTCGTTTGTATCTTCAACAATCTTCAAACTACTACCTATAATTAACATGCCATCCACATATACAAGAATAATTATTGTTCCATATTCATCTTTCTTTATGAACATGGAATGATCATAGTCAATTTGTTTAAACTTCAGTTGTAGTAGTGCTTCTGACAGTCTAGAATTTCACTGTCTGGGAGCTTGTTTTCAATATATATAGTGATTTAACAAGCATGTATACTTTCTTCTCCCCTTGGCTTGTGAAATCCTATGGAAGTTCCATGTAGATTTTATCAAACAAATCCCCTTGTAGGAATGCATTAAACACATCCATTTGATGAACATGCCACTAATTTTGTGTAACTAAAGTCAATACAGTTCTAAAAAGTCTTCATCACAAGAGAAAATGTTTCTTGGTAGTCAATTCCTTCTTGTTGACTGTATCCTTTTGCAACTAGTCTTACCATAAACTAGTCTATTTCTCCTGTTGACTTGTATTTTACCTTGAAGATCCATTTGCACCCCTATTGGAGTATTGCCTTCAGGAAGTTTAACTACGTCCCAAGTATGATTGCCTTGTAATGTCTCTATGTTATATTTCATAGCTTCTACCCATCTTTGTATAATGACTCTCTGGGTCTTTTTGCCTTTACCACATTATTTTTATTGTTAAAGTATTTCTATAGTGATCTCAGGTCATTTATGACATGCTGAAATTAGTAGCACGGTCGCTTAGTCGTTCATTTGAGAGTTCTGCAATTTTTCTGTGTTTTGGAAGGCCTTATACCTTGAAAAATTAATTTTTTGCGCAAAACATGGGTAAAAAGACTTGGAATGAAATTCTAACGGTTCCATTAGCTTCGAAATGGATAAATTAGGTTAGAAGCATAATCAACTCCAGAACCAAGGCCTTTGGGATGAGTTTTTACTAAGCGTTGCATTTTAGCCTTTAGAATTGGCTAAAGGTTGACTTTGGTAAACATTCTTGGAAAACATGCCCGAATAAAAATTCTGATAGCATGATTAGCTCTGGAATGTCGAGATTGGTCTAGAATGACCCTTCGTTCAGTTCCTAAGGCTTCCAAACTCATTTTGAGCCCCTTGGTGAAAATTGGCTAAAAATGATCATGGGAGTGGGACCTACAATCAGTCAAAATGACCTTGTATGGAAATTTCAACGGTGATATCAAATCCAAAATATCGATTTTGGTAAGGTAGCATAGTTCATTTGCATGTGAGGGGTGCCGGATGAATTTTGAGTACCTATCAAAAATTTTGAAATTGGAAAATGCAACATTTTAGCTTGTTTTCTAGTGTAGGTCACCCAGACCTTCGCGAATGCGGGCCAAGTGCCGCAATCATGGAGGTTAGGTTAGTGTGATCATCATGAAAGTGGGGCCCTATTCGCGATTATGGAGGTCTAGCTAGGTTGGCCTTCGCGAACTTGGAGGGATCTTCTGTGATCGCGAAAGTCGATTCCTCTATTTTTCGCGATCATTATACAACAATCATGGAGATCAAATGAGTAGCATATATATATATATTTAGTTCTACTTATTGACTACCTCATAGTCTCATCTTCTAAGGGCGATATCTTCCTTGTTTCAGACACAGATCCAGTGATTCAAAAGTCTAGCTTAAAGGAAATTCCATGAGAAATGTGTAGGCAAAGTCAGAAATTAGAGTTGAAGCTCTGTTTATGGTAAAATTGTGTTATTAGCTGTTGTACGGTGAATTTTCAAATTGGATTTTTGGTTTGAGAGGTGATAACTTGAGCTATGGGACCTGTTTTCAGTGATCTTTGGGACTATTTTGGGTAGAATTTTGCAAGGATCGTCGAGTGGTTATTGGTTTTAGATTTTGGCACTTTGTTTATAGTCCAGGCTCTGTGACATGTACCTTTTGGGGTCACATCTGGGGTTCAAGTTCTCAGCTTTGTGTTCCTCTCCTTCCGTGCAAGTTCAGGTTACTTATTCAGACATAGTTGGTTATTTGGGATCGACTGGTATATGCTTAGTTGTTTGGTGCGAGAGTGTACCTATTAGACCTATGGGGGCTCGGTCGGCATATAGCGTTAGGATCGATAGTATCTTGTATTCATGTAGCTGCTTTTCCTACATCATTCTGTTCGGTGCTGCTTAGTACCATTATTCTAGCATTTCATCTAGAGGGTTCTATCAGAGTTGGGATTATGCATATGTGATCAGGTTATGAGCTTAGTTTAGACATGTCATCCAAACCTTACACCAGCCGACCCTAGTATTGCGCATGGGTGTATCAGTCAAGCATATAGGGGTTCGATTGGCATATAAGATTAGACAATAGGGACTTACACCCATGTACATCACTATCCAAACATCTATTCCTTGGTTACCATCATTTTCATCAAACTATATAGCAGGTTCGATGATTAGATGCTTGTGGAGTTATATTTGATATATCCCTGCTTTATTTACTATTCTTACTCAGCCGCCTATGACACCTACTAGGTAGCTTATCCTAGTACTCACCCCTATATTTTTGCATCTATTTCATAGTTCAGGTCCCAGCACGAGCCAATAGCGGTGATTCTTCCTGTGATAGCTATATTTGGAGACTAGTGGTGAATATTAGACGTCATTGGATCCTTCGAGTCTCCTTCTGTATTTGTGGCTGTCTTTTATGCTCAAGACTTGTCTTGTATATTATTTTGATTTTATATATGTATATAGAGATGTATTATGGTTAGTATGTTGTATCGTGTCTATAGTAGTCCTGTACAGGTGACTTTCAGGTCCTGGGAAGGGATATGTTGTTGTTATGTTGATGTATGCTTAGTATTAGCTTGTGCTTATATTAGTTTTGGTTAATTTGTTCTTGGATGTCTGTTACTACTTGTTCCAGGACGGGGTTAGGCTTGCCTATCAGGGTAAGATAGGTGCTATCATGACATATAAGTCGGGTCGTGACAAGTTGTACCCCATGTAGCTGCTGCCATTTCTTATCTGTTAGCTAAAATTTGGGATTTTATTGCGTTCCCCTTTCTTGTTGACTTTTAACCAGAATTATGTTTCTAAATTGCTAATTGAGCTGGGAGGGTCATTTGGACCAATTTTTGGGCTTAACATTGGAGTTCTAGACGTGAGTCCCACATTCCCCCCTTTTAGGTCCCAAAATTAGTCTATCTCTATTTCTTATAATTTTGGTGTCTAAATGATCATAGCGACATTGTGAATCTCTTTTTGATAGTGCGGTAGTGTTCAGAGGTCGTTTAGAAGGGAAAAGCTTTGGTAGAATAGGCTGGAGAGTGCGTGATTGACCTACATGTATGCTACGACTTTCCTTCCTTTAGATTGAACTGTATTGTGTAAAATCAAGATGAATTTGTTGAAATTTGGGTTTGGTAGGTCATTTACCTGCCTTAGACATTAGAATTAATAGTTTAGGCCTTTATGGTAATTTCGGGTAGTTATAACCTTGTATGTTATCCTATTAATTTTATTAACCCCTGGTTTCATGTGTTATAACATGATGGAAATGTTGGAATGATGGGGTTGGGTAGATTATCATGTGCCTTAGTATTAGAGATTATGTTTTAGGTTCTTTTGAGGGATCTTAGGGTTATTTATGAGCATGTGGTCCTTGTATTACTTGGTAGCTTCTGATTGATGGTTGTTTCCTTTATATTGATACTGTGGAGTATGTTGACCGTAGTCTAGGATGTCAAAACTTGCTTTATATGCTCCGATGTCGTTCAGCTAGCCTAGATCCATGTAAATGGCGTAGTAGACTAGTATTTGGTAGTTGGACCTTACCTAGGCAACAACTTGCCCAAGTAATGCACTGTTGTCCATATTTCTCTTCATCTATTGGCCCTTGGATATATTGTCAAAGTTATGTCTCATATTGTGTTGTTCCTGATTTTCGATTGATTATTCGATGGTCACACCAATTCCCATTTGTTGTGAAAGACGATCCTTGATAACTTTTAGCATAAAGAAGAAAGGAAACGAAATTCGACATCTTCGGTTACCCTATGGTGAGCAATCCGAGTAGTGGCAATCCTGACCTCAACCTCCTTCATAAACTAGGTGAACATCCGAGTAGTAGTAATCCCAACCTCATCCCTCCTCCTAAATAAGACAAGCATCCATGTAGTAGTAGTCCCAGCCTCGACCCCCCTATTGTAAATTTGGAGAGCATCCAGGTAGTAGTAATCCTGACCTTGGGTTCCCATACGACTCAAGCGAGCATTCGGGTAGCAGCAGTCCCGGCCTCAGCCTACTTTTTCTATTGCACAAGCATCCAGGTACCAGTATTTCTGACCTCGATACCTAGTTCCTACAAAGTCTTCTGTCCTCAGATATTCGTGGTTTATGGTTGGTTACGACCTCTCGAATTTCAGTATGGTAGATTTATTTACTTCTTGAATTATTGGAACTCTAGTTCTCGGATGTCCCGTTCGAGCTTGCATGGGACCGATTGGTGTAGATAGATTAGCTCTTGACTTAGACTTCTCTTACTTGTATGGTAGTTACTTGTGTTTGCTTTTGGCTTAAACTCCCCTCCACTATTGCTTCTTATTTAAAAAATGTAATAACCCTTCTCCTTCTGGACTTTCTTATAGAAAAACTCAAAATTCTTTAAAGTATCTTGTCATGATCAAGCCTAGGATCTTGTCGTAACACGACGAATGTGATATCCGAAGGCGGCCCATCCAAGCCTCTTGTTCATATCATAACCATACATAAGGTAAATAAGCAATCACAACAGTAAGCAACTGGGAACACAGTTTCAAACAAGCTAAACATAGGAGTCAACATTTCCTATTAAAGGGAATTACATCACCATAGGTCCAAAAATGCCTTTACATCATAGAACTTGGCGGTGTCTAGAATATGCTACTAGCTCACCCTCAAGATAAGAAAAGTACAAAATTCTTAACAAGATCAATCTAAGCAAGAACATAAGGTCTTGTCCCTGAAGCATGGGACCTCACCAAGTATTCAGTAGAAATGTCCAATAGCTACCACAAAAGTGACGAGTGGAATCGTCGTCCGTCCCTACATGGTGATATCATGTAGGAAAAAGTATACATTAGTATATTGGAATGTACAAAGTATGTAAGCATTCAATGCATCAATGAACATCATACATAATAGTAATATGCACAGACATATCAATAGAGTAGGGAGAAGATATGAATGATTCATGTATCTTTAAAATCATGGATGAAAGCATCATAAAATATTTCATAGCTTAAAAGACATACATATGTTGGAGTAAAACCGTAATCGACAATAAGATCATGTGGACTCTTACATGGAATCCCAATATTTCCTCTACACCGAGCAAAAAAGGAGTCCACTTTGCCAAGGTAAACTTGACCTTCACACTATAGGCTCTATCTTAGCATGACAAGAATCGCATGTACATAGAGACCCACCCTTTAGGCTCTATCCTAACAGGGTAAGTGTCACATGTATGAGTAAAGACCCCACTATATAGGCTCTATCTTTGTAATAGGTATCGTGACTTCATGAAAACATATAATAACATAGGAATAGTTCATCTCTATAACTTTGCAGATAGTGTAGGTATACCCCCAATTTTATCATCATTTCATAAATATTAGGGTCTTAGGTCAATCTCATCATCAAAACATACTTTCACACTTAGAATCATATTTATGAAATCATAGATTAGTCATAAGGAATTAGGGGACAACATGGGCTCATAGTCAATTGAACCAAATCATGTGAAATCGTGCATTTGATAGTAATTCATGCTTAACGGAGTAAATAGATCATAATTGAATAACTCTTCATGCAATTGGATGAGAATTGAAAAAAGACCTATTTGGAAATCCTGAGCCCTGACTTCACATGAGAGTATTCATGAAATCATAAATTTCATATAATTGACTTGAATTCACGTTAGAATAAACATAATATGAATCATAATTGAAGAAATTGAGTAGAAGTTGAGAAGAACCATAAAATTCACATACTTAAAATAATATAAGAATGGAGAATTTAGAAGGAGCTTCATGAGAGAAAAGATTCTATGGATGAAATTCACATAACTTAAGTAATTGTTGACACCTAATTTTTGCTCTCCGTATTTAATTAGCTAAGCACGCAGAAAAAAAGAATCTTTTCTTTTCAAAAATAAAATAAGATAAGATAAGATTTTTATGAAATATTTTTACTATTACTACTATTGTTATTATTATAATATTGTTATTATTATTACTATTATTTTAATAAATTTTTTATTTTTTTATTCGACAAATCATTTTATGGATATCATTTCTTACAAAGATAAATGTTTTTTTTAAAAATAAATATTTACTACTTGCTTTAGCATTTTTGAGAAATTTATGACAAACAAATATGTTTTAAGTGTTAAATCAATTTTTGATTAAATACAATTCCTCATTGTTACAAGTAATATTTTCATATGAAGAAGCTTAACCAATTAATTTTATTATTAAGAAAAAATTATAGAAATACACAACTTATGTTTACATAATTTCATTTAATCCCGACTCTTTTAAAAAATTACAAAAATCCCTTAAATGATACAAAACTGTAACACTTACAAATTACAATCCCTACTTCTTTATGTATCATAGTTAAAATCCCTTAATGCTCCTACCTTTTCGACATGTATCACTGGTTTCCTTTTTTGTATCAACAAGAAAGGATTTTTGATAATTTTGAAAGAAGTTGGTATTAATTGGAATTAGCTCAAAAAAGCGTGAGATCTGTGTAAGTTGGTCTATTATTAATCCATGTTAATTTTATTTTAGAATGATTAATTTTTGTCAAATAACTTAATCTTGCAAAATAACTATTTTAATTTGTTCAACTATGACTATTTAATAAATAATTTGATCATATTTTAAATAGACTATGTGGGCAAAACTTGACAATCCAACCCCCTCAAAATCAGCCAATTTGCGTGTGCCACGTAGGAAGCACAAGGATTGTGCTTCTTCAGCTCAAACTTGACCTTACAATTCAATCTAATGGTCCTAATTAATTCAGCTGTTTATTATATATATACACACACTTTTGATTTATTTCGAATCATCCGATCAAATGATCGAACGACTCAAAATTAATTAGCTTTTCTCTCTGATCTAGAACGCTCCAATGTCTCCCTCATCCTTCTTTCTCTTTTCCCCACGAAACAAGAACAACTTTATATGCTCTTTACTCTTCCCCAATTAGCGACCCATCTCCTCCAATTTCCCCAAAAACTCATAACCTAGCCCTTCATCTTCTTCTTGTTCTCCTTTCCTCACCACCAAAAATGGCAGCCATTGTGCTACCCTATACTGCCTTTGTTGCCCTCTCTGCCACCCCTAATAAGATTCTCAAACTTTTATTCCTCTTAACCATAGCCTCATCGAGATGTCCGTAGGACAAACATGAGAATAGAGCATTTTTTCGAATCTTCAACCTGAAAAGGAGATTTTCTTCAAGATTCTTACAACCTTGGTATGGCATAACGGTCCTCGCTAGCCATTAAGAACCAATCAAAATACACCAGAAAACATGAGAAACAAAAGAGAGAAAAAAATTAAAAAAACACAAGAAAAAGATCAGAAAAATAGAATTAAAAAAAAGAGCTTCAAATTCATAGTAAAAAAGCGAACTAGAAATATTTTCAAGCGTCCTGTCTAGGAGTTGTTTCATCCTCTCCGTTGGTCTGTTCTGGCCCTAAGTTCGAGTTTGGAACAGAGTTCGTGATCAAAATCCTTTGACGCTGAAGGTTTAGTTTGCTGCTCTACATAAGAATTTTCTTAACGGGTTCAAATAAACAAGGTATGTAAATGCATACGTCATACATAAGGTACATATTTTTATCTACACTTATATATTATTTTACACAAGTCGTATTACTATCCTTTTAGAATGTTAGTTACTTATAAATGAAGCATAAAAATTTTACATCTTATCATTTTATAACGTATAGTTATTGTCATTTTAGCACCATAAATAAAATAATGAACCAGCGTATATTTTTGAACAACATTCATAAGTATATTTTACTTCAAAACAAATGCATATAAGACAATAAGTTTTATATAAATTGTAACATTCTTTATATTGTAGTACTTTATGTTATTTTATTAATTTATTTATTAAAATATCTGTCATGACCCAACCCAGGGACCGTGATTAGTGTCGATTGGGCACCCAGACAAACACTATACCGGATTTCGAACTATAATAGCTAAGAAATCTATCGAAATTTCGATAGAGTTTCCTCTGTTTTACTGACTAACCAAACCTGCAAACAGCAACCCCAGCATACAGTAAATATCTATACACATATATATATGCGGGCCGATAAGGTCACCGCTGCGGTAGAACCGCCAAACAATGTATCATACATACGTAGTCATACCACATGCAATATCCCACACCCACATGTATCCACAAACCTCTACACATACGA
>JAABOM020000007.1:6620839-6635302 GCA_011800125.2 Solanum clarkiae
ATCGTTGCAATGTAGAGTTGGTAAAATAAAAGAAAAAAAAATTAGTAAAATACTTATTTTTCACCTAATTTGATATGAATCTCATAAATAGATTGATTCTTTTTCTAAATAATTCTTCTTACCCTTTGAAACACTAATTTCTCTTTTTATAAATTTTTCAATCAAAATGAATTTTTTCTTTCGACATATATGAATCAAAATTCTTTCAATATAATACTTATTCTGTTTATATATATTTGATTATGAGGGATTGAGTGTGGGATGAGGTAGCGGTAGGGTGGAATATAGGGTGAAACGGGGTGTATTTCATTGAGAAACTATATGATAGTTGAACTTTTTAAAGCATAATATCTTTCAACATGTTCGATAACATATCACAATATAAAATAGTTATAAATAATATTTTAATATTATCCGCGCATCGCGCGAGTATGTATACTAGTTATATATATAGAAGATGTGGGATGATTTTTCGTTTATCTTATTAGAATTTGGTGTATTGCATTCATTATGATAAACAGTTGATAATACTTTGATTATTATGTTGCTATACATTTTAAAGTTTGAACATATAACCAAAACATCCATTACAATCCATATATATATAATTATTTATTAATCTGATTATAAATATTATTGATAGTTGATGATATTATGGTGGAAGGCAGTATACAGTTGAGATATATATAACTAAAAATTTATTTCGTGTGAATTTTAATTATTTATTGGTCTAAGTAATTCATTATGGTTAAAAACAATTGTATACTAAACATAATCTACAATGTACATTATTTGAATTGTTTTCAAACTAAACTTATAAACAAAGCTTTGTAATCATTTATAATAAGAAAGAAATTCGATTATATTTTAGTGTAAGTTATTTATTATGATTTAAAAAAAAATTGATTACCAATGTTAACCCAAAATGTATACCATTTAATATACCCAGTCCCCCTTTTTTTGATTAACATATATAAAATTGAATCGAGAATTAGAAAAACTATGTCTAGAAGAATTAAAATAAAATTGAAGAGAGAGGAAAAATCTTTTTAGTTATATCAAATATATAAAGAATGTGACTACAAATGGTAGAAATTCTATTAATTAGATAATAAATTCTCATTCCCAAAAAAAGTTAGCATCAAATTCTAAAAAATCTCTATGAGAGAGAAAATATTTTTACAAAAAGTAAGAAAGACAAGAGAGAGAGAGATCTTTTATCCAAATATAATTGTGACTGAAATTTTAAAAAGTAAACAAAATTAATTATGATTCCCTTAAAATTAACTCACTAGCCACCAAAGAAATAGCCAGAAACATGTATAGCCTTAATGTTAAAAAAGTTGTCATATTTATAATTTAAAGCTTAATCTTATAAATAAATGGAGTAGATACATATTATATAAATTAACGTCTTAAACATAATATTCTAATAATTTCTTAGCCAAATGGTCATTCATTTAAGAAAATAATATATCCAAATTTTATCGAGAAAAGGGTCAAACATACTCATCAACTATTCGAAATAGAACAAATATATCCTCCATTACGTTTTGGCTCAAAAATATTTCTCCGTTATATTTTCAGATCAAAAATACCCCTTGTTATATTTTTGGCTCAAAAATACCCCTTGTAATAACAAAAGTGAAAAGAAAGGGCCAAAAATACTCTAACTATTAAAGTTGGAGCAAAAAAAATCCTTCATTAGTTCTTGACTAAAGAATACCCCTCCGTTAAAATTTTAAAGTTATTATTTAAAATATCTCTCTTCCATTAAAAATTCAACTTCAACTCATCTTCAAATCAATTTTTATCCGACTTTGAGTAGTCCAAATTCTTACTATATTAAAAAAAAAAAACTTTATAATTGCAGCTGAGTTATCTCTTGAAAATGATAACTTATATTAATTATGTTACATTGCTAACATGAGCACAACAATTTCTATACAAGATTCGTAGGCTCGGAAAAAATTGAAGAATTAAATCTTATTAAACTCGAGAAACTGATTGAAGAACGAGGCAATGATTATAACAAGGTTGAATCAATTTTATCATTCAAAGATCGATTTTTTGAGGCGTTTGCAAGTGAAATAACAGTCTCTTTTGACATGAAACGGCTAGTCTCGGATCTAATATTGAAGAAGACAGCCTCTTGGGTCCCTAAATGGGGTTTCACGTGGACTGATTATGTGTCATTTTTTGTCCACATAATATGCATGGTGTTATTTCTATTAGAGAGAGGGTGTTTTTTTTTTTGGGCAAAATTTTAAGGGAGAGGTATTTTTGAACTAAAATTTAACCAAGGGGTATTTTTACTCTATTTTTTATAGTTCGGTGTATTTTTAACTCTTTTTTGTTTTCGTTCGAGATGAGAGTATTTTTGAGCCAAAAATATAACGGAGAAGTATTTTTGATCTAAAAATATAACGAAAGAATATTTTTGAGCCAAAACATAATGGAGGACTATATTTGCTCTATTTGAAATAGTTGAGAGGTATGTTTGCCATTCTTTCTAACATAGTACTCCCTTTGTCCTGGCATCCCACCAAAAGTAGTACATTTTTTAGGGTTGTTATTTTCATTGTGAAACGGTAAGTTGTTTGATTACGCATCTGTGACGTACTCTGCTTCTACTTGAGCTTATCCCAAGAGTTCAATTTATTTTTATATTTATAAGTAGTACCCACTCACTTATTCTAACCCTTGATAATAACAACTAATTTCGGCCTCTCATAAGTCCCTTAGTGTTTTTGACACTTAATCCAGAAATTTCTTTTAATTTTAAATACAAATAATGGAGTAGAAATATTTGTATCTTTAATAAAATTAAGAAAGTAAGCAAAAAAAAAATTCACTTTGAACTAAAATAATTCTATCAAATACTTTGCTCCTGGAGAATCTCTCTTTTAGAACGACTGTTTCAATAAAAAAATCAAGCTAATTTTATCCTTGATTGTTATTTTTTGTTGGGGTGTTGAATGTAACATATGCCGCATTTAATAAAGTAATCTCCTAAAGTCGTTACTGTTAACTGGAAGAAAAATCATCCCATTTTGAATTAATAAATTATTGAGCTATTTGAGGCATTTTTTAGGGTTAAATCTATTTTCAAATAGTTTATTTGATGTAAAATAGAAAGGAGAAATCCGGTCTGGAGTGATAGAGACGCAGGAAAATTCGTATGAAAAGAGAAAGCCCTGACTTTGACTCATACACGATTTAATGGAATGGACAAAGTTACCCCCATCAAATGTCTCTGCCACTTCTCTGAAAAAGAATCATTTTTACCCTTATATATCAAAGCAGTCAAAGAAAGATACAATCTAACTGATCCCCATTTGTAACGAAAGAGCGACAGGCTAGGGACCAGCACAGCGCATCTATCCCCTTTCTCCTCTTTTTATACCAACAAATGCAACTTTCTTTCACGACACCAAGTACTCAACTCAACTTTATTATAAACAAACAACATCATAAATAACATATGTAGAGATGTATTTTCTTCATAAATATATTCACCTGTACACTTTTGATTATTCAAAGTCCTCTCCAACTTGCTCAGTTCCCTATGCTCAAAAAATACCTAAACACTAAAACAACTCATTTTCCCCCAATCCCATGGAATATACAGAACACTTACACTCAACCGCTGGCTGATCCATAAAATTCAGCCACTAACAAAAACCACCAACCAGGAATAATACATCCCACCCAAAAGTATCTTCGACCGGAGCCCAAAATATATATTTCTTCGATTATCACCACCGCGTGCTGCTGCCCATCATTCCAGCCACTTGGGATTTTTTCCAGATTCAATAAAGAATCTCTATAACTTGACAACCTTACTGTTTTGCTGTTGGTTCTTTTTCCTTCTCTTGCCCTATCACCTCTCTTCAACAAAAATTCTGCCTATGAAATTCCGAAACCTCTTCGAATAGAGTTTTGGATCAACAGCTGAGATGGAGGTGGGGTCAGCTTGCAATGATTTGTAAGCATGCTCAAGCTTCTTACTAATATCATAATCCTGCAGAATGTCAATGATCCCAAAGTAGAGGACTACTTCGTAGACTTCCCCACGGGAAGGGGGCAAATTACAGAAACCACCAGGAGTATACTGATCAAAATCGCTCCTACGTGCCACCCGCTCTGCTCTTGCAGGCATGTTAGCACCCAACTGAATCAAGGGTTTCCTGTAAAGATATAATTCAAGAAACTTAAAAGCCAGAAAACGTTTTTAGAAACAATACAATTTAAAACACCCACTAGTATTATTGAAACAAGGATAAAGCAAAGTTAATCAGCAAGCTATATTAGAAAACAGCGTCTTTGTGGCTGCAAAAACTCATTTTGTGATGTCACGAGGGAATCGGCAAGAAATTGCTTTTTGAATTTACCATAGTGATAAAACAAATACAAGCTTCACAACAAGGTTCAATTCTGACAGAAAACTAGTAATTTCTGATTATAATTGGGGGAGTAATAGCAGTTGAAGAGCAACATAATCAGACTGACTTCTCATCCACACTCATTAATAAGACCTTGCTCCAATTAAACCCCCATAAATGTTCCCTAATAAACTCCCTCAAAATGTTGCAGCGAGAAACCAAGTGAACTCTCACTAATTCCAATTACCAACCCCCAAATTCATGGAGAATCAACATATTTCCCAGTGGTATGCAAGCACAGATCTTAGGGAGCAATGGACTACTGTTTTCCTTCAAAGTTTCTAATATTAAAAAGGAGTAGTAAGCCTCGCGGGAAAAGGTGAAAGTCACAAAGGATTTGCGAATGAGAAAAAATAGAAGTCACATGCTCTCCATTATATTGAAATTTCTTCAATTCATGTCATAAAACAAAAGTAAATTCCAGACAAACAGCAAAATTAACAGCAGCAAAAAGGACCATTCTTACCGGCCAGCAAGAATCCTATCCCTATCTTGTAGCTCCGCTTCAAGGAAACGACAGCCGCGCATGAACTTCTCATTCTGGTATGAATCACTCTTTCCTGAAAGCAAGCAGAGCTTACTTTTATGTTTTTCAGGACTCCACATAGTTATATAAGCAAAGAATAAAACCTGTTACAAATGGGCAACCTACCATTACGCAAGAGAAATGGTGATAAACCCATCTTGTCACCCGTATTATCATCTCGGAAGTGAAGACCAACCAAAAGACTGTAATCCATGATTCGCTCAGCTTCTAGAAATTCACAATCACGATCGATTTGTCTGCAAAGAAATTAAATGAATTTAGTGATGCAAAAACAGACTGATGGAATATATTGTGTGACAACTCTTGATTAGGAAAATAGAAGTGATAACTCTTGATTAGGAAAATAAACTATGTTGTAACAAACAAATTCCTATACTTACTTGATCAGTTCTTCATACCAGTTCTGCTGGAGACGGAACACAAAGTTCAGATCAAGGTCCTTAAGGGTAGTGGTTTCATCAATTTCTCCTTCGGGTTTATCTGTTGTGCGTCCATGTGAGGAACCTTTCAGGTCAAACCGTCTGTGAATACGATATTCTGAGCAGAACATGTTGCCCATCACAATGAACCGTGTCTGAAGTCAATGAAAGAAAACAATGTCAGACATGTTAAGCCTTCCGCCAGATCAAAGATTCTAAGTTTGAAGTCAGACATACCTTGACACCACCAACTGGTTTGACGCAATGGACACCATAGAACTTTGTGACAAGGGTGTTTTCATAACGACAAACATGTTGATAGTAACTTGGAAGCATCTTAATAAGCACCTGAATAACAGATTGAAAAATTCAAACTTAGAAAATTAAGCATGTCATCACTGTCCAACAGAGACCGATATCGTATCTACCCAGGTTCAAAACAATAGAATAAGATATGCAGATAACCAACCACATTAAAATGACCTCAATTCAAATGCAAGTCAAAAGGTAGGCAACTAACCTTGACTTCCGATTTTTTCACAGTTTTGATCATAAACCTATCATCCTGCGTCAAATAAAAGAAGCTTCCGCTCTTCCCCGGAGAAGAAAGCTCTCTCAAAGCATCATTTCCACAAATTGCCAACATGTAATCCGCAGGATCCACTTGGAATAGTTCTCTTAAATGCCTGAATAACCATACACGTTTAGAGTCTTTCATGGTGTGTAACAAAGATCAAAATTATTCAATATCAAATTAACACCTAATCTCAAAAGACAACTTATCATGTACATGTTACAGGAAATAAATACCTAAACACCACTGGGCAATAATCCTTCCAACGGAAGTCAGTAGATTGATGAGGGGGTGTAAGCTTAGACCCTTCTGGTGGAAACCTGGTCCAGAACTTCTCGTTAGGATCAAAATCACTGGACTTAAGATCCCGCAATATGGAAGCATGCTTCCCAACTGAATACCTGTAAGAACCATCACTGATTCAGATATACAACAATTACAAAAAAAAATATCAAACTGAAATAGAACATCCAATATACTGGCAATAAACAACTTTATTCTATTAGTACCTAATGCCCAACTGGAGATTGAGCATCAAATCATAATTCTTATGCCCTTTGGATATAGTCTGGCCTGGCTTCTTTTCTTCTTTGCTAAAGCAACAAGGATTTCTCCTGAACTGCTTAAGTCCATCTCTACCAAACCCAAAGCCATCCCTGTAAAACATGGATGCCTCTACATTATCAATAATATCACAAGTAATGTCACCGGCTTCACCATCTGACTCCCAAATGCAAATTCTCGGAAAATTTCTTTCCGTCATGCTTCCCCTTGATCCATCCACCGATGACCTCTTCTTCCCCATATTCATCACTAGCACCCCACAATCTTCATCAGCCATTAAAGGTGCTGCTAGCTTGTGTCCGAAGAATCCCCCCAAAACATCTTCTTTGGCAGTGAAATCAACACTTTCTTTCTTAACAGTGCTATTGTTGCTAGTTCTACTGTTTGCCGGATAAAAAGTACCATTAAGAATTTGGTTATTGTGTTGCTGATTCTTAGTATCTCTACTCCAACACCCAATATAGCAACTCCCATCGGGCCAAGTGAAAACCCCATGACCTTTAGGAGCACCACCTTCCCAATTTCCATCGTACCTATTTCCATTTGCCCAAATCAAAACGCCTCTACCATGAATATCCCCAGCTTTCCATTCACCAACATACTCGTTACCATTCTTCCAAACATATCTTCCTTGTCCATCTTGCAAATTCCTTTTCCAGTGCCCTTCATAGTAATCCCCATTGCTATAGTGTTTCTGTCCATATCCATGTTTCCGATCAGCGGACCATGAACCCTTATACATATCCCCATCGGATCCAATAAAGGTTCCGGAACCCTCCATACGACCAGACTTGAATTCACCTTCAAATGTAGCTCCAGATGGCCAGGAAAACTTGCCCTTTCCAGATGCTTTACCTCTTTTCCACTCCCCTTCATACATACACCCATCTTTCCACAAATACTTTCCGGATCCGTGAGGCGAACTGCCTGAGAAGCTACCTATGTACAGATCTCCATTTGGAAGGTGCTTTTCCACTACGCCTGCGTTTGAGCTAGTACTAGTTGTACCAGACGCTGCGCAGATTGTACCATCCGTCGGAATGACTCTCCGGGATGTTGCTTGTGATTTGGTGCGAGGAATGATGATAACCGACCTTGGGGTCGTCGTAGTAGTGGTCGTTGTTTCTAGAATCTTCTCTTTGTCCTCCTCATCCACTTCCTTCGTATTTTCCTTCCTTGTGGTGGATATTTCAGGAATCTGGTTCGACAAGAAGAGGGTTTCAGGCATTTCACCTCAATGATGTCAAAAATGGTGTTGTTGCACTTCAAACTCGTCCACTTTGTTGAATTATAGGTGGAAATGGATACACCGGAACATCTCCGGCGACTTGGTCAGTCAATACTTTTTGCTTCTCTCTCTAGAGACTAGAGATGCAAGGAAGATAGAAGAGAGAGAGTGGCGATGGGCCTTGCGAGAGTAATCAAGTTTTGAGGGAATTACAAGAAAGAGAGAAACAAAGCGTTAAAATGGAAAAGAGATGAAAAATACTGTTTATGAGAAAAAGCTTACTAGTACAAAAGAAAAAGTAGACACGGAGCCCTAAGGAAAATGTGAACTGGTATGTCTATGAGGAAAATAATTAATTACTATAGTATTTTTATTAAGTTTTTCCATGGGAAGGTTTGCTTTTTGGTTTTTGGTTATAATTGGACCCTGATCTTAAATGACTCATGTGCACCAACTGATTTTGATCATATATGAAATCAGTGGCCAGTAAATGGGACTATTAAAAAGATTGTCGTAGCTACCAGATTTTTGTAATTATAAAAAGCATGATATTTAAAAATAACATATTTTAAAGTCAAATTATTTTTAAACATAAATTAGAATGCTATTCCATTGTAGTAAACCCTCTCTCCCTCTTTCTCAACAAATCCTGACCTTTGTACTTGTGATTTGTGAATCTACACAAGAGGCCCCATATAAATATATTTTGGAATACACCCCTTGTTGGTTGTTATATTGCCTTATTCAATGAAATATGTGGTTTTGTATGTTTTTAACCTAAACTATCCAATCAAATCATTTTTTTCCCTAAACTATAACTTTCTTCCCAAACTTGACATATAGAGAAGCAAATGGAGTCACAATAATAAAATTCAAGGAAATACCAGCTTATTTTCTAATGTAAATTAATATTGTCTTTTTGTATAATTACTCCTTTCTAATGCAAAAATGCAGACCTGATCGAACTTCAGAGTAAATGAAAAATAACTATTGAAGTATGCTCGTTTTGGAAATTAAATCCGAAATACTTTTCACTTGTCTAATATATTTTGTTGATTTAATATGAACCCTTGGTGAAAATATATTTTCCCCGAGAATACTTTGATCTATGATTCGAACTAATAATGTGGTCAAGGACTCGAGGGATCAATATATATAAGAATTATGGTGGACTGATAAATATTTCTTTCTTTTTTTTAATCAAGGAAACAAGCTTTGGTGGGTATGAAATCGCTTTTGTTTGGGAGCATTTCCCAAATATAATATTTTTTGGTGCAAATCTAAATCTATTTTAACTCTAATACGATTATAAAATGTCAAGTGAAATAAAATGATCAATGGAGAAAAAATCCATGTTGTCAATGCGTAGTCTATAACTTCCTTCTTGGCAAACGGAAAAGAGATGAAGTGTAGTTTGTAGAATGTATTGATTGATGAGATATGCAATAACATTAATGTTAGGCTAAAGATTTGGATACATATCCTAGAATCTAAAAGTTTTGAATTGAAATAAAATAGAACACTTGGAGTGTATATTCAGTGAAATAACACATGAGGTATATATGAAAGTGATGATTGATGGATAAGTCATCACCATAGATTGGAACTTGGAAGCTCAGTAGGAGATAGACGATGATGTCTCACATTGTATTGAAGCAATATAAATGAAATTGAGGCTTGCATCTGATGTCATATGTGATAGGAATGTATCACCGAAATTTAATGGAAGTTCTACAAAATGATTGTTCGACCAACTATGTTCATACATGGGGCATAGTATTGATCAGTCAAGAATTGACACATTGAGAAGATGAAAGTAGCAAAAATGAGCATGTTTAGAAGGATGTAAGGTCATAGAAGAGGAAATAAGATTCGATATGAAGATATACAAATTAAGTAAGATGTGAGTGACCTCTACGGCAATGACATGGTACATCTTCAACTCATCGAGGATGTGACTTTACATAGAAAAATATAAAAGTCAAAAATTAGGATAAAAAGTTAATTGATAGTTGGGAGATTTCTCTCTAGCTTGTATGATGGAGCATAGTTCTAACTTGGAATATCTTATTTGCTCCCACTTCTCCTTTTTAGTATTTGTATTATTATTTTACTTTTCAATTTTATTAATATTGTTATTATTTTTCTTTGATTATGTTACTAATTGCTTAGTTTTATTTTCTTAGTACTTTCCATCAAAACATTTTTCACCTTGTATTTTTTAAATTGATTTGATTTTTTTTTTCAGTTGAATATCTATCGTAAATTACCTTTTCTCAACTTAACGCCAGCGTACATAGATATAATATTATTATTTTCCCCGTAGTTTGTTGTACTAGTAGATATTTACAAGGATTATTCCTTTTTGGCCATATAATCCAAAAACTTTCACTAATATTATCATATGTTCCAATTATTGTTTTGAATAATCGTATGTGCTGGCATTTAATAAAACAATGAAAGCATTTGCTACTTTTTTTTAGTTGTAAAATATGTTAATTTTATTATTGAGATTAAATCTTCTAGTACCCCATTCGAATAACTCGTAACATTTCAGTATAAAGTGAATTAAGAATATTAGTAGTATTTAATAATGCATAAATTAGAAAGAAAAAAAGAAGAAGATAAATGTGTCTTTTCACTCTTCGTATTTATCTCCCTTTTAAAAAAAAAAATCTCAAATTTTCTGATATAAAGGAATTCTTGCATTAATTTATTCATATTATTAATTTCTTATTTTTGTACTACTTGTATTCAAATTGGGGGATTGTTCGGTAAGAGGTTGATGATGGGAGAAACTCCCACATTGATGAAAGGGGTCCTTCATGTCTCTCTTAAAACATAAAATCTTATTTTTTTAAAAAAAAAAATGATTTTGGTATTTGGATTAGGTCAAAGTCTAAATGGCTAAATCATATATCCGATAAGATAATTAAATTTGGACAAAAGGGGTCCTTGGATCTCTTTATAAGATTTGAACATTTCTCCGCCTTTTGAACAATTAACTTTTGTGATATAGGTTAGTCCTCCTCCTTGACAACTAATTTTTGGTAATTTGACTTAGACTCAAATTTAATTCAACGAAAATATTATAGAAAAAAATATTTGACAAGTATTATTTTAATTTCTTATTTGTAGTGTTTCTAATATATGTATAACTAATAGGTAATTAATTATTACTTTTCTAATACTATGATATTAACAATATTAACCTAATATGACTCCTATTATAAATTGATCCATCGATAAAACATAATATTAATATAATTAATTTCAAAATTAATATTTAATTTTTTTTATTCAATATTATTCTTATACACTCAATTAAATCACCCTAATAATTAAAAATATTAGATAATCCTTGAATATTTATCCCAATATTTATGTCATAATAATAAGATAAAATATCTCATATAAATAATAAAACAATTTATGTCGAAATAACTTATTTTAAAATACATAATCAATTTTCGAATAATTTATTTTCAACCAAACTATCCTCTGCTTTGTATGATGCCTCAATACGTAGCATGAAGACGGATATGCCCTCAATTTTTAGCTAGGATACTTCTTTTTTCTTACCAAACAGACCAGGAGAATCTAGTTTCCATCGTTATATGCCGGCATCGCTAGGGAGTGTAAAGGTCTATTCACTAAATAACCCTCCCCATTTCATCTTAATTACTACTCATGCTTTCATAAGTGGAACATAATTATGCCGCCCAAAAATCCCTTTAAAGCCCCCATTGTATTACAAAATCTTTAACTCTGTATGCAATTTTATGGTCCCTAACTAGCTGATTTTCCATCAACCAAAAAAAAATCCTCTTTTTTTGGAAAAAATACAAAATTAAAGTAATTTACATCTAAAATTTATATTTTCATCATTTTAGAAGTTTAAGATAAATTTAATTGTTATTATTTTTATTTTATTATTAGAAATAATTGTTTTAAAAATTATAAAAATTTTAATTATGACACATAAATAGTATTATCTCTGTCCCATATTATATAAAGATTTTTTTTATAAATATTTATCGTATATTATATTGACACTTACTAAATTAGGATAAAATTAATACTCATCTCTCACATAGTAATTATTCACTTTATTTTTTACCCGCTAAATCATAAATATGAAGGATATTTATACTAGTAATTTATTACTTACTATCCAACTTCTTAATGCATTTTGAATCGTGTGTCTGTTTTACTGTTTTATCACTATCAAGATTAATAATGGAGGAAATTCACGATATTTATACAATTTTTTGAAATAATTTAAGGGTGAAATGAAAAAGATTAATTATTTCTATTTTAATTTTGTAAATTGCAACTTACAAGTGATTCAAGCCAGCTATTTTTAGTAATATAGACAAATAATATGAGACATCAGAAAATATATTTTAAGACATAAATAAGGATAAATAGTTAAATATCCATGCTAACTAATATTTCTTTTGTCCCATTTTATTCGTTTATTATATTAAAAATAAACATTTCTTTTATTGCACAGTTTAGGAAATTAAAAGTTAATTTATCAGTTACTTTTTAATTATCCTTATTATTCATTGTAGTTAGTTTAGAAAAACAAGAATTGATTTATCATTTAGTTTCTAGAATCCTTATTATTCACTCTAGTTATTTTTCAATGCAATTCTCAATACATAATTTAATATACTAAAAGAACAATATAATAGATTTGTCATTTTACCATTACTTCTTAAATAGAGTGCTAAATCAAATATGTATTAGTAAAAGTG
This sequence comes from Solanum clarkiae, assembly GCA_011800125.2. Classification (NCBI taxonomy): domain Eukaryota; kingdom Viridiplantae; phylum Streptophyta; class Magnoliopsida; order Solanales; family Solanaceae; genus Solanum; species Solanum clarkiae. Next base: position 6,633,380 of record JAABOM020000007.1, read on the forward strand.
AATAATTTTTTTTGAAAAGCATGTAAATAAAAAGAGTGAAATACTCTAATGAACACTTGTATTTCTACAGGTTTGTATTATGACGTTTCTACTTAATCATTTACCAATTGAACCTTTACTTAAGTAAAAAAAAATTGTACATCCCTTCTATTATGTGCATAATTCATTTGCCCTTAAATATATGACATGTCAAATTCATGCCACATAAAATAATAAAATGTCATAATTATTTTATTAACTTTTTTTTAAAAAATTACTTATAAAAAATTATATTAAATAAAAATTTAATTTATTCTTTAAAAGTAAATTTGGGACGCCAAATCACGGGCCCTTTTCTAGTATTCATTTCCACCGTGAAACAAGCAAACCCCGTCGGAGAAAGCAGTTGCTGCTACCGCCACTCCTCTTACCCGTGAAACCATCCATACTCTCTCTCTCTCTCACCATTTTCTTTTCTCCTTCTTAAATCAGCCCCCTTTATAAGCCGTTGCACTACCAGCTCCGAAGGCAAAGCACCTGCCTCTTTCTCCTCTCCACTGTCTTTCTTTATCCCACCATCGAAAAATTTTCTTATTGCCTTCCCTTCTGACGAAAAAGGCATCATACCTGTAAGATTTTGGGGATCATGGGTAGCACATGTGGACCGATCCGATCCGATCGAAATCTTGACCCAACTCGAGTATGTGATTTATTTACGATGATGCATTTAACTGTTCAACCTTATCCTAAAGGATAAGGATGAACCGTTGTTATCCTTTAAGTGGCGATTGTAACCGCCCAACCACTACTCTTATAATGGCAAGGTGGTTGACTCCAAGTGAGAGTTAAGATTCCTAATGGGAGAGCGACTTCAACTGGGAGAGAGAAAGAGAAAATAAAGGAAAGAGAGTTGAAAGAAACTAAAATTACAGAAAGAAAGAAAGTGAGGATACTATCTTTGAATTTATCTGACTTCTAAACCGTAAGATTAAACTGAAAAGAACCAGTGAAAGATTTTGAATCCTTAATCCATCAAAGTATACAAGGGCATTTGGTTTGTGAATCAGTGTCCGTATGCCTAGAGAAACGGATCAGATCTTGGGCAGCAACAATGTTAGACCCTGTAAGTTAGAACTCATAAGTTCTTAATTGGTTCAATTTGGTAAACTTTCGGACCAAATATAAAATTTCTTCTAAGTTTAGTCCTTAAGATTTAAGTTATTAGTGGGGTCATGTGTGTGGCTCCTTTGGATTGGTTCAAGAGGATGAGTTGTGCCTATATATATGTATGCTTCTTGTGCAAAGAAGAGTTCCATACTTAGCCCAAAAAATAAGAGAGAGAGAGGGCCAAGAGCATAGCAGCTCTCGGCTGCTACAGCGAGGAAGAAAAAAATTACTTTTTTTTATTTTCGATTATTTAACGCTTCAATCTCGGTATACTGGATCCCCTAAGTGGCGTAGAGGCGTTAGTTGGTTAAGAAAACGCTTGATTTGACGGCTACGAAGATTTGAGTCTAGTAAGAGATTGAAAGGTATGTTAATTTCTAGTTTCATTTATGTAAATTAAAGGTTGTGGGAGTGTTAGGGAAGTATTAAATTGAAGGTAAAATATGAAAAGAGGGTTGGTTGTTAGATGAATTGTGAATTTCGAATTTGGGGTTTGAATTGGGGACAAGCTTGCATATGAGTATATATATATATATATATATATTGATTTATAGTTATGTATTTATGTGTATTTGAAGTGAAAATAGTCTTTGTAGGGTGAAAGAAGTGTTGGGAAATTATGTGAATGTTTTCATGAAGGCTAGCTCGAATTGGAGCCCATTGAAAGTGTAATGTTACGTTTTAACGTTGGGAGTTTGCGTGGGGCGTTGGAGTGTTGTATTATAGTTCTTGGAGTATATAGGAAGGATTGAATAGGGTAGATATGTATTTATATGT
>JAABOM020000007.1:6643139-6653655 GCA_011800125.2 Solanum clarkiae
TTTTAATTTGAAAAATAATGGTTTATATATAAATGGATGTAGTAGGGGTAAAAATGACAATTCAAGCCTTTTTTACTATTGAAATCTTAAAAAAAAATAGTACTCACGCGCTCCCTTTTGCATGTAACACACATGCTTTGCCATGTTAGCGTCTTGTGTTTCCTTGATTAAAAATGGATAAGTTGGAGTGCCTATTTGTTCACTTTGAAAGTTTGAGTTCCAACTTAAAATTTCACTCCAATTTATAGATTGTGCGTATAAATTTTCAAGAATCTGGATTCTAGAAACACCATAAATTACACATGTTGTAGATCCAGAAAGTACGAACCCAACCCAACTTCTCTTTCCTCTTGGGGTGTCTCTATGATCATTACCCTTTCAACGTCACATTGAATGTAGGTTGATTAAATCTCACTTGTATTATACAAATTCTTTCAAGCACGGAGATCAGTTTGTGCATTGATACCTGAACAATCCAACACTCACTGTCCAAACAGACCAAAAGAACACCTCAGAATATATGCTAAAAGAAATGAAGAATACACATCCATCTTTGAATCCTGAGTCGGTCTCTCATTGCAACCCATGATTTTATATGTAAATGTACAAAGGACAATCGGCCGCAAAAGCCAAAAAGAAAAAGAATGAAACCTTTATTACTTTAAGGCACTCAAAAGTACTTTACATATGTCATGAACAATTTGCAGCACCAACAAAACTCTCCACTACTGTATAATGATTTGGAAGAAATGAAATAATAAGCCGGAAATGGCTAGAATTCACTCGGCCTTTACATCTGATCAGAAGGAATATGACCAAAAATATTAGGACATGACTCCCAATTGCCCTTCTCCCTTGCTTCCCAATAACCACCAATGTAGCGGTAACTATCACCCCCTTTGTCTTTTGCAAACCACTGTGGCTTCCAACCCCTTTCTTGCATTTTCCGAGCCTGTATGCAAATAAGCAATCAATAATTTCCACCTACTCAGCTAGCCACATAACAAATCATGCTAGTTTAGGATTTCTTATTGCTTTTTAGAACCAACACCTAGAAAATGTACCTACTGTTTTCACAAGAGTAAAGAGGAAGTTTAAGCTGAAGCATGCAAAACATCTCCTTTAACATCTACTTCATTTAAAGTTCCTGACTTGTTCAGAATTCTAAGTACATTAGCTAAAAGAATTTAGTGTGTAGAAATCTGAAGCAACAATGGCGCCTGGGCAGGAGACAAACTGCAATCTGGTTCTCAAAAGTAAATCGACAAATAAATCAACAAAACAAGGACAGAAGAATTTCCTCTCATTTCCTAGTTGGCTCATGACCTCAATTTCTAACCAGAAAACAAAAAATGGATGTAAAGATTACCTGTCGCTGCCGTTCCTCAAGACGCAGCTTTTCTGAATTAGCCCTGTCATACTCGCCATTCTCCAAGCACCTTTGATCAGGTCTTAGCCTAGAATCTGTTGGTGGCAGCTTGTCCTATAAATGAAGTGATATTAAAACCAATATTATTCAGATCTAGAACGAGTATGAAGAGTCGATATAAAGTTTTCCACTAATGGTAAGAGCAAATGATATTTGCAGATAATTACAGATACTTTGTCAATACTGCCTTATTTTTCAGTGACCACAAATCTAACAGCACAGATATACAACAAATTTGCTCCCTAAGAATGCAATCATTCAAAGATAATAAATCTTGACACATACCTTCAGTCCAGGGATGAGCTCATTCATCGTAATTGCAAAGCGTGTCAGATTATATCTAGTAGGGTCTTTGGGAGGTTTGCTGCGCTTCCATAGCAAATGAGCTTCAGATAGAGAATCAAATCCTTTTCCTGGGGAGAAATCCCCATTCACATAATGCATACTCTCATCCCACTTCCCAAATAATGTAGCTACAGTCTTCCCACTCCTGTCTTGAACTATTCCCTGTACCTGCAAAAAGGAAATTTAAGAAGCAACATGCTCAGTCTGAAGCAATACTAAATCACCCAGACTTGTACAGTAAATGATTTCTGAAGAAAACGACGAAAACATCTTCCATTACAATTACACAAAATTGCCCTATCACAGAAAAGCCAAAGACATCAAATATAAGGTGAGAAACCGGGATCCAAGTACTTTGTCTACAGTTCTCTAAGTAAAGATGCAAGCTGCAAAAAATTCATCTCGCATAGGGTTCTTTTTCTCTATCCTCTCATTCTGTTGGTTAACAGCATATTGGTTATTCCCAGCTTTAGCTTTGGAAAAATGATTTGTGCGTTGTAAACACGATGATCTCAGTTTTCCCTTTCTGACTTACTTTATTAAATTACCTAACATCATAGCATCTTTGTGCTAGCACTTTCTTCTACAAAATGTTAACAATTCAACGAGACAATGTTAACAAGTCAACGAGCACAGGGTTTAGTACCCTAAGGGGATTTAACAAGGAATATTTTGCACCAAAACAAGGAATGAAATTTGAGTGAAACCACTTCTTTTTATTAAATTTAACTCCAAGGACACATGAATCGCACATAGACAAATTATACTTGTCATCTAATCTTTCCTGTGGCACATCCCAGTTCACAATAACCTCAAGCTAAGAGAATTGCTCACTCTATATGCACAGCATGTATATAACCATTATGTTCTCATATTAGTCTAATACAGAACAGCAGCCAGAGGAAGCATTCAAAGATGAGGGTTTCTGCATTTTCATGCAGGATAATGAGAATAGAGAGAGAACCTGGTGTGGATTCCGGTCTATTATTGATTGCTCCTTGAATTTCAGCTTACAAGAGTAATTGCGATTTCCTTGTATGCGCATTGTACCATAGTGATCGCAGTATAGTTTCCCCAAAATCAGATTGTATATCGATGTAGTTACCTTTTACATGAAGAAGGAAATATTAACTCATATGAACTGATTAAAAGAAGGATAAATATTCAAGTGTCCGCATGCAAATACCTTGCTCCACTGAAAGATTTCTCCATCATCAAATTCAAGAGTCAATATACCAACAGGATCCAGCTGAATTGAGCGACCCCAAAATTTGCTTTTTAAATTACTATCTCCCCAGAATTTCCATCCTGTACCCTCACAATGGCATGCTATTATCATGGGATGATGACTTACCTAAACAAGGAGAGAGATACATCAGACATCAGCAGCATGCTTGCGAGCAGCCTTGAAAACATTCCAAGCTACAGATTCTTGCTACTCCCCCCTTCTCCCAAATCTTTCTCCCATGACTTCTCAACTCAAGCCTGGCAAAAGATACAACCCACATTTAATCTCCCCCAGCTCCCCACCCCACCCTCAAATCATCAATTCTCTCATGATCACTCAACTCAAGACTGACAAAAGATACTTCTTAGTTACCACAAAGAACATAGAGTTACACACTTGTGCATCAAGAAATTAAAAGTATGAGAAAGACTAGAAAAACAAAAAGCGTAAATAGAGAGAAAGTGATTCCATAGAACACCAGTTCATGACAGATTTGGAGTTCGTAATATCATTCGTCTCTATATCCCTGCCACATTCCTCAAAAACTACAAACGACTACTCCAAAAAGTAAAAAAGTAATGCCACCTTTTCTGAGAAAAAGCGCAGGCCTTTATCTGGATACTCAGCCTCATAAGTCTCCCCTAACAACGGATTGAATGGTTTGCAAATCCTTCCTTCAGTAGAAGCATATGCAGATACGGCAAATGCTGCTACATTGAGAATCCTCATAAGATTGTCACCCTATCAGTAATGTAAAATTGAAATCAGAACTTCATGGATAGAGCAAATGGCTAGCATAGAATGCCTATGCGGACAAATGGAAATTAACACTGAAGCACTTGAAATTATGATAAAGAAAAGAACTCAATGATGAAGTATCTTTTCCTTTAATTTGACAACTACCAATTACGATGAACATAGACAGCACAGGCTCATATTGTAGACACAAGGATGAGGACAATGACACCTTAAAAGCTGGTAAAATGTTTGTCATGGCAAATCAGTAGCAAGATGAAGAAAAGTGATGACCATTAGTCTTGCCGAAGAAAAACAACCGAAACAGAGTGACTTAATTATAAGCATCGATTTGGATCAGATAGCATGACAGCTGTGTGACACATCAACCAAAGCATGAACTGTAGCTGCTGCAGAGACGCTTTTCACCAATAGACTAGGAAAGAAGGGACAAGTCAGTACACTCACTTCCGAGTGAAGAAAATTTAAGAAGATACCAAATCGCCATAACGTGACTAGGAATGATCATGCTTGCATTTGTAGAAACAAAAAGGTGACTTAGTTCATCCACCAAAAAAAAAAAGGGGGGGGGGGGGGGGGCACCAGCGCCCCCGTAAAAGAAAAGGAGGAAACAGCATATCATGAAAATCATAGAGTCAAGTGTGACAAATCACCACTGATTAAGCTTTTCAAAGATATTGCATCATCCCCATACTCGTTTCAGATAAATGCATGCCGAAAGTTCAAATAAATTATTCATAAGCTTAGGGAGCCACGTATGTTAGTTGTTTCATCTACATGAACAAACAGGATCTTGGCAGATAAAATATATATCAATCAATCAACTATACCTCGATCCAAACAAAGCTGGTTTAGTTAACACAAATCTTCTATAACCTTTCATTATATTAAAAGATGCTAAAAGATAATATATTTTTCAAAATACTTAAAGAAGGAAAAGGGTCAAGGTATTCAAACAGATTGAAAGAGAAGCTCCAGTGACCGGGGAGAGAAAAGTAACTTAATTACTATGGATCACTTTGAATATAAAATCAAAACAGATAACAAATGTCAAAAGAGAACATAAATTAGATATGTAGGTGATGCCCAGTGATTATACTAGGTTTGAACTATAGGAATTCTACCATTATACTCTAATTGCTGAGCTTAGTATGCATAATATAGGGGTAAGTCCGGTGCACTAAAGCTCCCCCAATGCGCAGCGTCCAGGGAAGGGCCTGACCTTAAGGGTCTATTGTGCGCAACCTTACCTTGCATTTTTGCCTAAGACTGTTTAACCCCTGACCCTCCTGGTCACATGAGGGAAACTTAACCAGTTACTCCAAAAAAATGTGAAAACAAGAACGGCTTTAAATAATACCCAAAAAAAAAAAATGTGAAAACTAGAACATATGAAGTGTCACAAAATGGAATGGCTTCAAAGAAAGTGTAGCACCAAGATGCAGAGGGCCAAGGGAAACCGCCCTCTCCTTCCCATGATTATTTTTTCCTCCTTTTTACGTTGCAAGGTGTGAAATTAATTTTAAGTACCTTAAAAAAACAATTAGTACAGATGGCATAAAAATTTTGCACGCAATATTATACTACTAGCAAAGTAGATCATGGCAAAAACTTAAATAACTTCAAGCATTTAGCAGACTAGAATAGATAATATAATATGATATATGTGCTATTATCCTTCCTTTGGGTTAGTTCGACCAATTTACACTGAAAGGTAAAAAGCGTTTTTGATCACAATCGTATTCTAAGGAAGTCTAAAGGACACTTTCATATAGCAGAGATGCTGCAAAAGATTTGACTATTCCCTACTAATAAAACATAAACTCTTCAACGGATCACCAAGATGTAGATGGCCAAGGGGAACCCCTCTCTCCTTCCCATGATTATTTCCTCCTTTTTTTGTTGCAGAGCGTGAAAATTAATTTTAGAGTATCTTCAAATTGCAGAGTGAAAAAGGCAAGCCCGGTGCACTAAAGCTCCCGCTATGCGCAGGGTCCAGGTAAGGGCCCGACCACAAGGGTCTATTGTACGCAGCCTTACCTTGCATTTCTACCAAATACTAGTGTGAAAATTAATTTTTAAGTATCTTCAAACTTTAAAGTAATGTCATAGAGCCCAGTAAGGACGGCAAAGGAGATCAAGGCCAAAACTTAAATAATTTCAAGCCTTTAGCAACTAGAATAGATAATATAATATGATATTAGTGTAATTATCCTTCTTTTGGTTTAGTTCAGCCAATTTATGCTGAAAGGTAAAAGGTGATAGAGGAACCTATCTTGATTATCCTGCGCTGCTGCGCATCAGCAATATGCCCCAAATAATTGTAACACTGTGAAAATGCACTAGCTTTATTAACATTGGGCAAATGACTGTGAATAATTCTAACAAATCTATCCAAAAGGTGAAGAGAACTTGTCTGCTTACCCTTCTTCCCCATTCAGAAGCCCGATCAAGAAGGTATGAGTACTCCAAGTCTTCAAACGACTTTTGCAAAGAGGAAAGAGGTTCATTGAAGTAGACAGGGAGGCACACTTTCGTGAGATCCTTCCCAATATTGTCTTTGATCATTGACCACAAACTGACTCCTTTCTCTTTTTCAATGGGATTAGGCAATTTCTTACGACGCTTAACATAAGGAAACTTGGTTCCAGCTGATCTAATAATAGGATCAACACTTTCATCAGATGCATATGCATATAAATCATCATCATCCGAGGAGAAAGATGATGTTCGAAAATCAGAACCACTGCTTTTAAAAGAACTTGACGAAAGAAAATCCCTAGTGTCAAAGAAAGTATTCTCTTCATCATCAGTATCTTCCTCGGCAGCATCAACTCTTTCATTGTCATCCTCTGATTCACTAGCACTTGCTTCTGAAAATACATCCAAGAGTATTTAAGAGCAATGATTAAAATGGCGAACAGAAATGCATCCATGCTGAATACACCAAATAAACCTCTTTGAGCTGCAGAAGTTCGATTCTAACAGATCAAAGAAACAAGACCAAATCACATAGGATATGAAACCATTCAGAATTTTTAATTACTCCGTCCATTCATTTTCTATGACAGTGTTTTTTCTGATGAAGTAACTATTTCTATTGCAGGCATCAAGTAGATGCATAGCAGTTACAAAAGATGATCAGCAGAAGGTCAGCTCTCCTTTCCATTGTCAGTTAAGAGTCGGGGAGCTGACAAAGTTCAGAAGTGAATCATGGGAATCTAGAGGGGACAAATAAACCCAACAATACAAAAACACAAGGCAATGAACTTTTAAAGATTGGTAGGCAGATGATACATGGCAGCATTTGACCGTGTACAGAGTTCAAGAAAGAACAGACTTTTGGCACATAACCAAAGTAACCTTAAACATGTGATCTTAATATGTCACGCAATTTCTATGACTGTAGGAGCATTTCATTAATAAAATGAAAAGTTTAAATTTGAAAAGTTTCAAATATAGAAGTTTTCTTTTAAATAGACTAAAAGGTAAGCATGTCATATAGACGGGAATAGATGGAGTAGCACTTATATAATATTAAAAAAAAAATCTTATGACAACAAATATATGACAATCTTGAATTAGTTATACCAAAACCAAACAACAAAATATCCAGTGTAGTCCTCCAGGTGGGGTCTGAGGTTTGGGAAGGGTAGAGTGTATGCAGACCTTACTCATACCCCTTGGAGGTAGAGAGGTTATTTCCAAAAGAGCCCAGCTCAGTAACATATATCAAAGAACATAAAAAAGTAAAGAAGACATAACAAATAATAGAGGAAGCATCACATAGCACTCAGGAAAAAGTTACAGAAAACAACAACAAAATAAGCAATAACCCTCGCAAGAAACGAGTTAGTTAAACCATTTGCAAAATTATTGTCATTGGTATAATTAGTTGTATCAATGGAATACTTTTGAACACTGTGTAACAAAGTAAAACAAAGACAAAACAATTAGAGTCATACCACTGTACTTATCCTGCCTTAACCGAACAGATGGTCCGACCTCTTTACACTGCCTTTGACTCTCATCAACCACAGTATTCTCTAAATCGACCTTTTCTGTCTGTAAAACAAAAATCCAGTATTTTTATCATGAAGGGCAAAGAAAAGGAGGACAAATCAGATCTGGTCACACAAATTAAAAGGACACAGAGCCTTTCTGGTTGGCCAATTTCTTTTTTGTTTTAATATTTTTATAAAGTGAAGTGGTTACCTACTTACCAGTGTTGGGGTGGTGGTTCTCAGACTTGTCGACGTAATTTCAGTGTTCCAACGTAAATATATCAATATTTGTTCTGTTTATTTCCCTTCTTTTTTTTTGGTAGAAAAATATATCATCTTCGGTATTGGTTGGGAGAAGAATTTCTAGTGAAGGACACTAGCTCAGGCCAATTTATACATTAACTTAATGCACCCAGCAAATCATACAATCTATCGTGAAAAATAACGGCGCATCATTACCACAAACAAGTCACTTCATCGCAAGTATGACAGTCTTGTTTAGTCGGTGATATAAAGAATATATAGGTCCATCTCTCTCTCTCTCTCTCAAATCCTTTGTTATTAAAATCCCCAATAAGTGCAAGTGAGCAACATATGAGCCACTTTTTCTGATAACGTTAGATTTTTCATTCACAAAAGAGCATCAAGTAGATGCATTATTACAAGGAAGAAAAAGGCATTAACAAAAGAAATAATTGAATTCCTTTCAGTGTCAATCTAAGACAAAGGAACTAACAAAATCCAACAATGCTAATAACAATAGTCATATTACTCCAACAAAAAAGATAAAGTAAGCACTTTGTTTGAGGGAATGACTGGAGTTGAGATTCTATACAAATATGTGCCACTTTATCATTGATCAAATGAAAAATCAAGATTGACAGAGAATCCCACGAATAACAAGTAGATAAGACACTAGCTCCCAACCTAAAAAGGAGTCAATTGAGAAGATCCCAAGTGGTTTCACATTTAGAATCACATAAACAACTTAAAAAGAACACTGATGCTTTCTACAAGTCATGTTAGGTACCTCTAACTGTCTCAAAGTGTCTATGAGCATCCGATGCTTCTGCTTGAGTAGCATCAGTTGATTCTGCAAAGACGCAAACTCATTCCTCATTATCTGCTCACTGTCCTGAATAACAGCTTCACTCACACCCTCCTTCAACAACTGTTGCCTCAACTTATCAGTTGAGACAGCTACATCGTCCACGGGAGCCATTAATTCACTGTTGGACATTCTGGGAAACATATCCTTCACAGCCTGCAATGCTTCCATCCATGCTATTCTATCCTCTCTCGTCTCAGCCCTCAGATGCAACCTCTTTGTTCCAGTGAAAATCGAAAACCTCCTGTCATCTGATCTACTCTCACGGATGGATGAGACCTAGCAAAGACTACTCAATTGTTAAAAAGCTATGCTATAGCAACAATAAAGTAAGCACATCCAGACGGTATTAGGGGCAGAGTTAGGGAAGAGTTTTTTTGTTCTTAATAAAGCATGTTGCTTTTAACAATCTAGATTTCAAATTCAACAAGTAAAACAGTAATTACAGAAGAATAACCTTGAGATGAACTTCACCAATTGGCTTGCGACGAGCCTGAGAAGTAGCATTAGTTTTGTTCCTCGATATTCTCCTAAGCGACTCTTCGCCAATAACTTTGGATCCTTTCTCAGTCTCCGAATTGACGACAATCCTATCGGGTCCATGGATCTTGTAATAGGATAACACTCCATCCTGCAAGACGAACCACCTAGGTCTCCATCCCTTGCCATAGTTCACCCACTTGTGTAGAATTCCGGATATACCATTCCCAACGATATCGTTGATCTTGACTTGATCGCCGGCGGACGTCAACTGAATCGCCTCCCTCATGGAAGGTGGCCGTGATAGAGAAGTGAAAATCGCCGGCGTTGACGAGGATGACTCAGTCAAACTGCGATGACGATGATGATTGGAGCTAGTTGCAGTCCACTTATGATTGTAATTACCGCTAGATGAGCGGTTTAGTAAGTCAGCTGATCTAGTAAATTCCGGCACCGGCATCGGCGGCGGAGGCAGCTGTAACGGTGAGGATTCGCAATTGTTGTTGATTGTTGGAACACAGCAAAATGGATGCATAGCATATCATATCATACTAGTATTTCAAAAATTACTTTTTATACATACAACTCTATGCATATAAAACTTCTTCTTCTTCTTTTTTTTTTGGGTGGTTTTTTTTTTCCTCCTTATTTTTTATATATTATTTTTTATATGCAGAGAAAATAATAACATATAACCTTTCTAGAACAAACAAAATTATTATTATTAGTAGTAGTACATAAACATAACAGTAATTGGTGATAAAAATAAAGTGAATGAAAAAGGCAAAACAAGTGAGGAACCAAGAAGAGAGTGCATACACGAAAGAAAAGAGAGGAATTGGAAAAACATAATAGATAAAAAAGTATTCTATAATTTGGCGCTGGCATTTAATGTTCTCTGATTTTTGGTGTGTATAAAAAATTAAAAAAATTAATTTTATATTAATAAAAGTTGAATAAGTGACAGTTATTTATACGTGCCTAAACATATTTTACAATCAGTAGTTAGATAAAAGAAAAGTGATTCATATAACAATTAAGAGTCTGTTTGGACTAATTGAAAAAAATAATTATTTATACTGTATAAATATATTTTACAATCAGTAGTTAGATAAAAGAAAAGTGATTCATATAACAATTAAGAGTCTGTTTGGACTAATTGAAAA
>JAABOM020000007.1:6654284-6674384 GCA_011800125.2 Solanum clarkiae
TATATGTTGTGGCATTGTCATGACCCGGGCCTAGGAGTGACACGGTAAATCGAAATCTGAGAGTCCCCAAACAAGTCTCAATTACATCTATATACACGTCATTGGTTCGGAAGCACATAATTAAACAACAAGCAAATAGTTCTAAGGGAAATGGAGCTTTGGACTCAAGCTATGGAAATGTCATAGGGATAGAGATTTGCATTGATTCACATAGCACATAAGAACTAAGCGGTGGGTAAGTATGACTCACGCTATGTAGATAGAAGGGTTTAGGACTTTCCACATTCCCATATTTCATCATAAACATAACATCATAGCACCAACAACATGGGTTAGACACAAGCATAGTTTCCATAAGCAATAAGTATAAGACATAACAAGCATGTACATAGAGTTTACACAATACCCAACAATGCTTTTAAGTCACAGAATAGGAAGAGGGTCAAGACATGTCCTGGGCTTACCCTCAAAGTAAAGACATATCTGGAAAAACATAATAGGTAGATAGAAAGTGGGTCTTGTCCTTGGAGTAAAGGACTCACCACTAGCAATATCACAATCCAATCTAACCGTCAAGAGGTGGATGATGATAGTCTCCGATCCTCACATGGTTAGATCATGTAGACAAACGTATGTGTTAGTACGTTTGAATGTACTAAATATGCAGACATGCAAATGCTTACGAATATGTTAACCTGCACTTAATGTTAGATGACAAGCGCACATATATAGAAAGAAATATATAGGAAAGAAGGTAATATCAATATACCATGAAATACATGATGTGTGAATGCCATAGTACTTCAACGTACGGGGATGTAATCTCAATCAACATATAAGACCAAGCGAGTTACTGCTTGGAATTCCAATATTCACCCTATACCAGAGGAAAGAGTGATCTACTTGTCAAAGATAGACCATATTTCTCCTTACATGCCTCCTATTTTGGAGAAGTAACCTTACTTTACGACCCTCCCATTTCCGTAACGATTTTCATAACATAGTTATCCCTTAAAGAGGCATAAACATGAACCTACGTTGGCATGTAGTTATGAGACTTAAGGATTTATATAAGGACCCTTGAGGATAGTCTCCCTCACAAAAGTCCAGTCGGTGCTAAGTCAACATCCCACGAGAATACATATACATATACGTGCTTGAAAAAGAGGCATAAGTATTTTCAAATCTTCATCATGCATACTTAGGCTTAAAAGCGAAGCACACTTCATAATCATGCATACTTGGGCTAAAAAGCCAAATGGTACATCAATTCATGAATGCATACATAGGAGTAGCTCATTCGTACTTGTACATGTTGGTATAAACACCCATAATGCTTTAAAAGTCATATCAGAAACATTATGTGATGACATGACATGTCATGTCATAACCATACTTGCTTGAAATCATAGTCATAATCATAATTGGGTCTTAGCCCACATCAAAAATCTCATAAAAATGCATGTGTATGCCATGATATATGAGAGAATAGTATGGGCAATAGAGATTCATATTTAAAATAATATAATAAGATGAATCCATATGAAATCCATGAAAAAATCAATACTTAAAACATACTTGAAATTACCCATGCATAGATTCATAAATTAAAGAGACATATATATTCAAACCTTCATCATATCAATGTAAACCAGCATAATAAGGCTTAGATCATATTAAAAACATCAATTAAACACAGCCCGTAACTCAATTTAGTCAAATCAACACTAATTTAAAAGACTCATATTCAAAGTAAGCTTAAAATCCATAAATTAAGAAGTAAGAAGTTTTTTGTGTTTTCATGATTGAAAGAAATCATGAATCAATCCCATATACCTTGAATAAGTAGAAGAAATAGAATGGAATTGACTGAATTGGAAGTTCACTTTAAATTTTATCTTAAATCCCCATACTAGACTTTGAAGAGAGAATTTAGGAATTGAATTCTAGAGCTTGAATGAAGAATAAGAGTGAATGAGTATAAAGAGTAAGTGTAAACTGATTTAGGGGCTTAGGATAAGTACCAAGGTCCTAAAAGACCTTAAGAATAGACCAAAATTATGAAAAAAAAAAAACCATTAATGAAGCAGGCTTTAAAAAGTGTCCAGGGGTCTGTACAAATGCACCACAGTCCGTAAAAGGTTCACTAATCGTACAATGGTCCGTAAAAATGCTTTCTCTAATACTTAGAAAAATTTAGGCCAAGAGCATTTTCATTGAAGGCTTCACGGTCCGTACAAAGGTTCACTAGTTGTACAACGGTTCGTGAAAATGCCTCAAAGTTCCGAAATGATACTTTCACACTTAGAACAATATTTTGGAGATAGGGCCTCACGAGAACCTACCACTGCTCATGGTAGGTTGCACGACCCGTACAAGGGTCTCCTGGTGGCTGCCTTAGCCAAATTCTTGGGTTGAAGGCTGGGGCACCTACCACGAGCCCCTTCCACGAGCCGTGGGAGGTGCCATGGAGAGCCACCAAGCCTAAAACTCTTTCTTAAGCCACATAAAGCCATAAACAAAGCCAACGGTCACTCCATGTTTTCCCCCACGGCTTGTGGGAGTGTCTCTGGAGGGGCACCTTGGTCAAAAACCTTCGAAAAGTCGATTTAAAGCATCGTGAAGGCCTCCCCAAGTCTGAATCATTACAGGCACACACATGCAATGCACATATATTTAACTCGTAAAATTTATATAGAAAGTAAAAGCATTCATATAGACTTTTTCATATATAATTTAAACACAAATTTGATCCTTTGTTCTTAAAGTAAAGAAGAGTTGTTCTCTTGGTGGAATCAAAATTCTGAGATAAAATATAAAATTATTTTATCTTATGTTTAATTGATAGATTAAAGAATAATCTCATGCAATATAATAAAATAATAAGATTATCTTATTTCAAAAAATATATCAATACTTAAATATTTTTATTTATTCTATCCCACATATTAACCAATCCATCAAAATTTCTAAATACTTCACAGAAAAAATGTAGTGACCTCGAAGTTGCCCTTGGATGGTTAAAGTTGTCACCTTTTTAAATTTCAACACTTGATAGGCACCATTACCTCAATTTTCGCAATACACCTAAATAGTTAAAATCCATATCAAATTATAGCCCCGAAAACCCTCGAAAGTATTTCCCTTTCTCCTTTTTATTTCATCTTCACAAATCTCCCTCATAAGCTAACATTTCATCTGATCTTGTGTGTTTTTACATGTACGGTGTTTTTTTTTTCATGTTCTTACATATATCTAGGCGTTTATCCAGGTCCTTTTTAATTCCTCTCTTTTGATTCATACTTTCGATGAATTTGCTCATGCCGTTAGATTTTCGATTGAGACAATTGTTGTGCAGTTTATTCCTGGGTATAGCTCAACTTGAATTGTTTGGATGATTTTGTGATTATAACTAGTTTAGGTGTTTAATTCAACTTTGAAAATATATAATTTGGTGCTTTACATTGGTTGAGTGATTTTGTGATTATGCTTTCTCTGGGATTTGATTTATTGATTCACCATTGGCGTGTACTCGTGATTTATGTGAGTTCAAGTCGTTGCCTCGCTGATATCGCCGGAGTGAGAGACTAAATTTAGTAGAAGGTCGTTTTGTTTAAGGAGTTATACACCCTCTCCAAAAGTTAGACGGTAAAGACTTCAATGTCCTAAAAATATTACTGAGGATATTTAAATACCATATAATTTCAAGGTATATTTATCCTTTTTCCCTAAAGATAAGATTATATTGTTAAGACACACATAAGAATAAAATAACAAAAATCCCTCCTACTTAATGTTTTGTTAAGAGAAGTGTAAAAGAGAAACATAACAGATAGTTTGAGATAGAAATCGTATCAATTTTCGCAATAACTGAAAGTAGAAATCGTAATCTTTTATTTCTTAGCATTTTGTTGAAAAGTAGTGCCTTGAAAGAAACCTTCACTGCAGTCTTCTGTCTAAAAGCAAACGTGTGGAGCTAGGATAAATGCGAAACTCAACACATATTCTGTCTCTTTCGCATAGCCTACTGATAGTGGACTCGTAGTGGTGCTCGATATTTGCAATGAGCAATCAACTCTGGCTATGTAAATTTTTACCGGTAACCAACAACATACGCGGTGGAAATCCCACAAGTAGAGTTTGGAGAGAGTCGAATGTACACAATCCTTCCTACTAGCTTATAAAGATAGAGAGACTGTTCCCGAAAAATCCTCGTCTCAAAAACAAACCCCAAAAAAATAACTCTTCACGACATCTCCGCAGAAATGATGCTGCTTATCTGTAAAAGAAAATCAAGATACTGCAGTCTTGGTTCCGGCTCAATAAAAAGTTAAGGAATCAATACAATAGTTTGAGGAGGACTTTTATGTGCAACAAAATCAGCCAGAAATAAGCAAATAAAAAGAGAATACGTAAAACTAAAACTGAACAGAAGAAAGGATAGACCAATTAGCTAGAAAGTGCCAACATGAATCTCCTTCAGCTCATTTTTCTTTTGATAAGCCCTTTGAAGAAGTCAAAACTGCATCAAAGGAATAAAAATTAATTGTTAACTACTAATCATCCAAGAAAACATACTAAGTTTATCGAAAACCTAACAGCTCATGACTGCCAAAAGTGGCCCAGACAATACAATTAGATATAACCAAAAACAGCACCCAATGATAGTTGTTATCCTTTTCCTTTGTCAGAAACAACAGCCCCCCACAGTAAGTAATGGAAGAACAGCTTATCTTTTCTTCTTCTATTCCATTTAAGTCACCCGCAAACTTAAATTTCCTAAAATAAAACAAACAAGAAAAATAGCACCCTGTTTAAATGAACGTGCATTTATCTTTAGCATTAAGTAGTAAAATATTGATTAGATAGTTCACGGGCTATCCATCTCTGTCTTCTAGTTTTTTCTTTATGGCATGCGGGTTAGATATAGAGAGAGGATGTTTTCACCATAACTTGCTTCAGGAAACCCTTCTTGCAATTCCGCATTTATACCCTTCTTGACAAAGAAAACTGGAGGGCACGAATTCTCAACCTAACATATCAGCAACTATTACAGTTTCTTCTTCTGACCCTTGGGTGTGAATCATAATTGTGGAACTAGCTGTGCCATGATGACTTCTTTATTTTTGGGTTTTTTTCTGGGGCAAGGTGTCGATCCTGGTAGACGTAAACGGATTTAGGAATTCATACCTGATTCCACAGAAAAGGCAAGGAACTTCCAGCAGGCATGATATGAGAGGAAACGGACCAGCCTTCCGCCTCTTCAGTTACTCTATGGCTAACCTCATATATATATAAGCAAAAAGCACTAGGACAATACCACAGCAAGGCAAATATGTGGACTGTATAATTGTAGTGATTGTCCCACATCCAATCAGACATTATAGTTACTTTAGTTACTGAGTGGAGGAAAATGAAAAAGGAAATGAGTAAATTTTCATTCAATTTCTCTGGGATACTACTCAACTATAAATTTCTAAGACTTCACTGATTTTGTTTTCAATAAAAGGGTCCACTTTTCATCATTTGTATGTCGTAATACTGTAGGTCCCAGCAAGAAGATGAGAGCTGAAACTTATGATATCCAGATAGAAATGAATCCCCAAAAAAAAGAGAATGTAACTTTCTATTTTGAAAATTTGAACTACTTAAAACTGAAGTGGACTCGATTACATGAGAAATTAAAATAACAAATTTACATCAGATTTATATCTGCTGACAGTTGATAAAGAACTCAGATATTTTCAGTGATGGTAACTGGAATGAGCAGTTCAGGAGCTGTAACGGTTGGGAGGATTGAGAGGATAAATCAATATTTAGAACTTCAAAATAGTGAAGCTTGCTGAAATTCAAAATGAATCTCTGGTTTGGGTGGCCCGAAAGGATGATATTTTCTCTAGAAGCTCATACTATCTTTACAAAGGGAAGCCTACTGGGGACAATCATAGATGGCCTCAGAGACAGATTTGACATAAAAGTAGTATGCTTTGGATGAAATGCATGTCTGACTCAAGACAATTGCAGCATGGATGATATAAGCTGTGTAGTAGATGTTACTTCTGTGAAGACGCTACAGAGCCTGTAAATCATATCTTTTGCATCCTATCCATCTCTACTGCTCTACATCTCTATCCAGCTTTTGTTTCTTGCTATCTTCTACCGGTGATGATTATTTTTTATCGTGCTTAGAAGTAAAAAAGAAGATGACAGTAGTTTCTTAAAAAATAAACAGGATTATAAAAACATTCAGGGTTACGTTATCAAGATTCACGATCACAAGCACATTTAATAGGATCCACAGTAAATCAGATTGGTATCCACTATTAAGTATTGGTTAAAGGCACACTAAAAATGGTCCAAATCAAACACTTTCTTTTACCAATGGAGATATTTTTGGCGAAGAATTTAAAAGATATGATGGGCTATGCTAATGATGTTTAGGTGTCGAGACAAACCTGTTGCCATCCGGGTGTAGCTCACACATTTGACCATCATCTGTGATTCCTAATAAGTACCCCGAGGATGTCAAACCCTGAAAATAGAATCGTTTGTTTATGTAGTCAATTACACAAAGTAGGCAGTTTACTAGAGCAAAGGCAACTAAAACAAGTATGAAAATTATATGGTCCTAATCAAAACAACTAAAATGAACTTCAGAGCATGCTCACTTCATGGGATTGATGATGTGCCAGCTTCATCTGAATGATTATCCGTATAACAATCAATAAATATCACAAGCATAAACTAAAGAGTGGTACACATCACATCATGCAACGGAAGAATAAACTATCAAGGATTCAACAGTAACATAGATCTTTTACATGTTCCCCTACCCTCTTCGGAAGAATAAGAAGTGGTATCTATTCATGACCTCTCTTTATCTGTTCAGAGATCCTTCATTAAACTTTTATTGGATATCAGTACTTCTATACTTCACTCTAACTCAAGATATAGAACCCAATTTAACTCACGGTTAACATATTAACAAAATCAAATTGAGAGCTTAAAGGAAAAAAGATTTTTGGTAACTGGGTACATCGCAATATAACTCCATATTTTCTTAAAAGAGTACATTATTCTTTAATGTGTCTCAGGAGAAAAATCACCCCTTACAACAACTAGGCCTCTAGCAAGTAAGTCAGGATCCACTATGAATCCTCACTGACCATGTTCCGTGTGAACTCATCTCAGACAAAAATTGCAGCTTACGCAACATAAAACAATTAAATAGAAATTAAAAAATACTAAAAGTTCTGTATTTGCTATTGGGAGAAAAATCTCTGACAAGACCAAGAACCACCTGGAAAACACACGACCTAAAGTAAGCGTATTGGTTCTTCTCTCCGTTGGAACAATAGGGCCATTATGTTCATTACTAAACTTGTTGAAGAAATGAAATATAACCAAGGTATATCCTTCTTATCAGATACTCAATCAATCTTTTCCCAAATCCCAACTAATTATATACACCTTTTTCTTCCATTGTACTCATTTTCCTTTGGCCTGATTTGCATGGCTTGTAATGAAAGATAATTGATGTGTTTATTCATTTACTATTCCATATTTTGAACAATATTAGGAAACTCATTGCGTGAACGGTTATTATAAATCCTTTAATAGTTTCAAGCACTTAATTGGCCATTATGGCTTTCAGTCTCCCATTCAGATAATCCCAAGAGGAAGATTGAATGGAACCCATCGATCTAAGACTCTAAGTCCTAAGCTCAGAAACACCCAAAAGTACCGCCAAAACCACCCAAATGTATCTTTCTGCAACACTCTTCCAAATTGATGACTTCACAATAATAATCTGGTGCACTCCTCTTTCCTTGCATCTTAATATGTCATCGTGCAATGTATACTATAAGATGTACCTGTTGGAATTTACATAACATATTGCCGTCAAGAAGCAGCCTTGCTAGAAATTGATCTTAAAGGCTCAAAAGGAAACCATATTATAACCAAAAATAAAGAGTGACAAGCCGTAAAACTGAAAATTCAATAAGAATAATCCTTTATATCTTAGGAAAAGTAACTGAGAGAGTCCACTCAAACCAACCTGAATGGTGACTACATTTTCAACGGGTTGGTCCTGATCATCGTCTCTCTCCTGCACAACAACCCTCTGTCCACTGCATTTACATGGCAGGGCAGAAAAATGACAGTTATTAACTGACGAGATAATATCTTGTTAGACTTAAATTCAGTACTCAATATGAAAATGAAGTGGACTTCACACAAACTCAACCACTATAATGGTGTTCATTGACCTTGAGAAGGCCTACGATTGAAGTCTGGAGGGAAGTCTTGTGGTGATGTCCAGAGACAAGAGGTGTGTCAGTGGCCTACATTAGAGCAATAAAGGACATGTACGAAAGAACTAAAATGTGGGTAAGAACAGTGGAAGGGGACTCGAAGCACTTCCTTGTGGTCAACTCTTAATCCATTTTTACTTGCCTTGGTGATGGAAGTATTGACACGAGACATTCAAGAAGAGATGCCATGGTGTATTTCTATTTGTCGATGACATAGTATTGATAGATGGGACGTGCGATGGAGTTAATGTTTCCTTGTGGAGATGGGGTTACACAAGGGGTCAACTCTTTATCCATTTCTACTTGCCTTGGTGATGGAAGTATTGGAGTGAAACGTTCAAGATGAGATGCCGTAGTGTATTTCTATTTATGGATGACATAGTATTGATTGATGAGACGCGCAATGGAGTTAACATTAAGTTAGAGATCTAGAGACAAACTTTGGAGACTAAAGGGTTTCAAGCTAAGTAAGACCAAGAAAGAATATGTAGAAAATGCAAATTCAATGGTGCGACGCATGAGGCGGTGTAAGTGACACTTGACAATTGACAAACAAAATATCTTCAAGAGAGATAAATTCAAGTATCTTGGGTCTACAATCCAGGGAAGTAGAGACACTAAAGATGATATCACACATTGTATTGGTGCGGCATTAATGAAGGCTTGTCTCTAGAGTCTTGTGTGATAAAAAGGTACTGCTAAAACTCAAACGTAGATTCTGTAGAGTGTTGTTTAGACCAACATTGTTTCAAGGGGCTGAGTGTTGGCCAGTCAAGAAACTCCCATGTCGAGAAGATGAATGTTGCAAAGATTATGATGTTGAGTTGGATATGTGGGCGCACTAGGAGTGATAAGATTAGAAATGAGGATATCCAAGATAAGGCGAAATAGCCTTTGTGGTGGACAAAATGAGGGAAGCGAAACTAAGATGGTTCGAACATATGAAGAGAAGATGCATAGATGCACAAGTGAGGAGGTGCAAGAGACTGGTTATAGAGGGTACGAGGAGAGGCAGAGATTGGACAAAAGTATTAGGGGGAGGTCATAAGATAGGATATACCACAATTTCACGTTGTGAAGCACACGACCTCAGATAGGAGGGTGTGGAGGACATGTATCAGGGTAGAAGGTTAGTAGGTAGTTTAGTGTTGTTTTGCTTACGATGGATGGTGTTTGCAGTGGTATTAGTCATATTATTGTAGTTCTCTTTTGTTTTTTTAATAATCTATCCTAGTATTATTGTTTTCAATAATTTATCCTGGTATATTATTTATTGTATTTTGATTATTACATGATTTATTATTGTCTTGGCTCCTATAGCGTAGCCTTTGCACTGTTTCTAGTTATTTGCTATATTCTCTTCATTGTCTCCTTCATATTTATACCGGAATTTGTTGCACTTGAGTCAAGGGTCTTTTAAAAACCATCTCTCTACCTTCACGAAGTAGTAGTAAGGTCTGCATACATTCTACTCTCCCCATACCTCACTTGTGGGATTTCATTGGGTATGTTGTTGTCACTCTTACAATATGAGGATTTCTACTTCCCCTTTGCTAAGGCCACAACTTTAGCTCCACAGAAGTACAGAACAATTTCTTCACGTCATAGTTTATGGGAGGGAGATTGGACTAACATTCACCTCACAGTTCACACACTTCTGTACATTCATGCAGGTTGAAGCTGTGCTAATTTTATTTTATATGATGGACAAGGAAGGTGGCCTTTTTTTGAACCTAGCAGTTCCATGCATCTCCAGCTTTGTCATGGCTATCGATCAGACATAAATCTACCATACAACCTCAATGCCACCAAAGAACCATGTTACCAATGCTAGGACATCAGTCCAGTACAACACTTTGAAATATTTGTGCATCATTACTGTGTTTGAATGATACAAGTGAACCACCCAGGCCTAGGTCCATTTAGTTTTGTTTAGAAGCCCCTCTTGTAGTAAGGAGAATGACACAACACAGTGATCCCCAATTGTTATATCACATGAAGTTTTTCTTTGCTCATCTAGGAGCTGTCTTTGTCCTACCATATGACATGGTAAAAGAATGTGACTTTTACCTACTTTCTCCCATCAAAAGCCCATTCAAGCACAAGAAGAGGCACATGTGTGATCAGAAGTGAATAAAGGATCAACTTTACAGGATTTTCATAGCATAATGTTTTCTGCTTGGTAAAGAGTTTCAAAGTGAAGATTAGCAGCAGAGCAAATGTTGGAATCTACAGTAACATGTAACAGTTTACCTGTGTAACCAAGTCTGATAATACAACTCTTCAAGAGCTTGAAATCCTGCATGCACACAGCAAAATGCATCACTCTTTTCATTACCATACCACGATATGCAGAAACTACATCACCAGGAGTGATTTCTAGGGGAGTGACTTCTAGGTACTTTAACGATTCTAAGGCAATCACAAACAGCAAAAGTGAAGTTGATAAGAAACAATAAAACCGACTCTACGAATTAGAACATTGCACGAGAATCTAATACACAACATCCCAGAATACCATCAAAACTACAAATCCCTACGGATCTCAGAGCTGCATAAGCACCTAATACCCTTGATGGCAAGCTCACCATTAACCAACAACATCATCAACAACAACAACAACAACACCCAGTGGAATCCCACAAGTGGGGTCTGGGGAGGGTAGAATGTATGCAGACCTTACCACTACCTCACAGAAGTAGAGAGGTTGTTTCCTGGGAACTCTCGTCTCAAAAATCCATAAGCAGAATAAAATAGATATGACAAAGGAAAGGAAAGGAAAGGAAAGGGAACAGAAAGAGCGACTAATAACGAAAAAACATGACAGTATGTAAATATGATAAAATTAACTCATATATGACAGATAATGACAACACATGATATAAAACACAACTACACCTGCTACCCTACTATACCCCAAGGCCAGACAACCACCTAACCCTACCAACCAATTAGCCTACTACTCTAATTCATGACCTCCACTCCTTTCTATCTAAGGTCATATCCTCAGTGAGATCAAGTTTCATCATATCTTGTCTGATCACCTCCTCCCAATACTTCTTCGGTCTACCTCTACCCCTCCGTGTAACTCCCAAGCCAACCTCTCGCACCTCCTAACAGGAGCATCGGTACCCCTTTTCTGCCCATGTCCAAACCATAGTCTCGCTTCTTATCAGCCATAGGGGCCACTTCTAGCTTCTCCCCAATGATCTCATTCCTAATCCTGTCACTCCTGGTGTGACCACACATCCATCTCAATATCCTCATCTCTGCGACATGTATCTTTTGAATATGTGCAATTTTTTATTGGCCAACACTCCACTCCATACAGCAAAGATGGTCTAACCACCATTCTGTAAAACTTACCTTTGAGTTTAGGTGGTATCTTCTTGTCACACAATACTCCAGAGGCAAGCCTCCATTTAATCCAAACTGCCCTAATACAATGTGTGACATCATCGTCGATATCGCAACTACTCTGGATGATGGACCCCAGATACTTAAAGTTTTCCCTCTTGAGGATAGGTTGAGTGGCAAGCCTCACCATTAACCAACCCAATGCAAAAAGTAAGAGGACTACTCTCATTACTGAACCTCCAATTCATTTGCTGAGACTGAAATATCATCTAATGGAAACAAAGGACACCAAAATAGGCCAGCTTAGGAATAGACACATGCGACTGGAATGAAAGTCTACCATATGATACACTCTTTTTGAGAGCGGTAACAAAAATGATAAATTTTGGTACTAGCACTGAACTAGCAATGGGAAGAAAGACCGGTATTGTTGACAAACTAATTTTTTTGAGACGTTTTAAATAAAACGGGTAAATTACAATCTCGTCACCATAAAAAAAATGCTTGAAATTACTGAAATCTTCCTCCAAGAACCAGCTTAGGCTTGCCAATAAAAATATATAAACAGCTCACAAAGACAAGGACACGTCACATTCATATTGGAAGTATGCGAACTACATTTCATTCTTTTTTCATTGCCCACCTAGAAGAAAAGCAAGGGGAGGGGAGAGGAGAAAGCATTATCTTCCTAGCAACAATTACTGGATGCTACTCAAAGTACATGGTATGCAAACAGCAATGTGATATCTCTTTTATTATTTTTATTATTTTATAACTGAAAAATCCCCTATGAGTTAGCAACTAACAACTGCTGGCCCACAGGTTTGATACACGGAGTATGGACCTGTCCTTCAACCTTGCTCCCAGTTAAGTTACCAAGTTTCACGTCAGCAGTGGCAGACAACAGCTTCTTATAGCAAAATGACATAAAAGAAGAACAGAAAACCCCAAAGCAAAAAATATGATAAAAAACTCTAATGTTGCAACGTTGCTCGTATGTTTTTTAAGGGTCAAAATTAAAATAATAAACAGGTCTTGTGAGACACTTAGCTTCAGTACTAATAGCTCTGTGTCACTTTAACCCTGCTCATATGTTTTTAAAATTACTCAATTCCATTTCAAAAATATATGATCAGAATCTCTAAATGAATTGATACAAAGTGTTAGCGGACAAGTTAAAGACTTACTAGTTGGAGTTCTTTTTAACATTGAGGTTTTAGGATTTTGCAGATTTTGAAGACTTTCCAATGCTTAACATGGCCTTTCTGAGTTTAAGACATTGAGAGCTACATGTGTTGCTAGCAGCAGTGAGAGTTCTCTTTATTTTTGTCATGCCCTAAGACTCTGCCTGGGAAATCTAATCCTCTATTTCTTCTGTCTCTTAGCCTTCGTTTCTGTTTATGATTGTCGGTCATTACTTGTTATACTGATTTATCCAGTACCTACAAGTATTTAATAGTATCTTCATTTCTGAAAAGCTTACCACATGCAACATCATGTTTTGGCATGTCGAGAGTCAGGACCACATAGATGAACGTAGCTTAGTCCCAACAAAGGCGAATTAACGTTTGGAAAGATCTAAAACCCAAACCAAAGATGAATACAAAAATAAGAAGCTAAATGTTTTGTTAAAGAATAAATTAGTAGAACTACTAGACACACGATAGCATGACTTGCTATTTTGCACACTGTCACTGGAATGGCTAGAGGGAGACCGAGGAAAGACACCATATGGAAGCCAGTAACGGAGATTCAACAACAATGGAAGTCTGGGAACCAGAAACAAAAACATATAGGACATGGGGGAAATCAACCATGGAACAGTGGCCTTCGCTAACTGTCAAGGAAGGGAGTGTCACTCCAAAAAACAATGGAACAGAGATGAACAGGAAGGCTCCAGGGAGTATGTCGTTGAGGGTTCCAAATATCCAAGCTAAAGGGCCAGCGGCACAGAGGAAATTAGATCTGCATACAGAAGGTGTGAAACCAAAGTGGGCAATCCTGTTCGATGGAAATCAACTGTCAGCCAGAGGTATGAATCTTGCTATGTTGCTCCAACCACGAAGAATGGGGAAAAGGTGGTTGAATTGAACAAGGATGAAGCAGCAAAAGCTATGGAGGAATGTACACAGGCCTTAATACACTGGTTTGGAAGTGCCATTTTATGCAGACGAGTGTACAACAAAGATGGATAGAATTTCCTGCGCACATGTCCTTATTGGAATGCATGTAGAAAAGGTGGTTGAATTGAACAAGGATGAAGCAGCAAAAGCTATGGAGGAATGGACACAGGCCTTAATACACTGGTTTGGAAGTGCCATTTTATGCAGATGAGTGTACAACAAAGATGGATAGAATTTCCTGCGCACATGTCCTTATTGGAATGCATGTTGCCAGAATTGCCTAAGAAGGTTTAAGTCATGGATCCTAAGGGAAGGGAATTTGATCAAGTAGTAATTTATGACTGGGTGCCCAAGTTCTGAACCATATGCCTCCAAGCTGGGCATAGATGTCAGGAAAAGAACCTCCCAAACACAAGTTGGCCCCAAAAATAGCTCCAAAATGGATGCAAAAACCAGCAGGAGAACAAACTAGAGGGGTCGAAAATGATATACCTAGGGCTCAAATGTTAGATGTGGACAAGCTGAAGGAACTGAAGGAAAGGTAAATTGGACTCAAGTTAAGGGGAAAGCCGCTGCCAGGAATACCTCAACACCAAGTAGCAAAGACATGGACCTGAATGTTGACGTGTTTAACTTACTGACTGAAGCAGAACCCAGTCAAACCAAGTTGCTTGAGACTCGTAGTAGCCACAAAGAACCCAACTCACTCTTCATGAAACTCATCACATGGAATGTAAGGCGGTTAAATAAGATTCACAAGAAGGAGTTAAGCTTGTTTATCAAGATGAATAATGTTATTATGTTAGTGTTATAGCTGTCTTGGAACACAAAGTAAAGGAACCTCAGGCATGGAGAGTAACAAACGAGGTGGTCCCTGGTGGAACTGGAAGGCAAATTAATATGAGCATTCTAGAAAAAGAAGGGTATGGATACTATGGGATCCTCAACTGCTGACCTGTATAGTATTAAGTCTGCCCAATGCATCCATGGTAAAATCAAAATGAGGATACAACAAGATTTTTTCTTCACTGCTATATGGCCTTCATACTTTGAGGACAGGAAGACTATGTGGGAGGAGTTGAATGGAATTGTTGCAAACCAACACGAACCTATAATAATGATGGGTGACTTCAATGTAATCTTGACAGGGGAGGATAGAATATATGGTAACCCAGTGCAAGAAGTGGAAATTCGAGACTGCAATGACTTCTCTTATCGAGGCTAGCATGACTGACGTAAACCAGGAGGCAGAAATTTTACCTGGTTGAATGGGCAAATATGTATCAAGTTTGATAGGGCGATAATAAATACTGAATGAATAAAAACTGTCTCAGATGATGGTTTTGGTAATGGACCCTGGTTCGTCTGACCATTCTCCTCTAAACATTACACTTGGGGAGGAGATTAGAGGACATAAGACTTTTAAGTTCTTCAACTGCCTAGCTAACCATCCTGATTTCCTATCTAGAATCAGAACTGGTTTGTCAGGAAATCGACAATATGGGACCATGAAGACAGCGAAGTAGAAACTCAAGAAGGTGAAGATTGAATTGAAGCAATTAACTAGAAAGGAATTCCAAGGTGTGGCAGATAATGTGAAGGAAATTAGGATTAAACTGCAAGCCATACAACTTAGAATGAGGGATTCTGAGCAGGTCCATAGCAACAGTGTGTTAGAAAAGGATCTAAAGATGCAGCTGGAGAAGTGGAATTTGGTTGCAGAGGGTGCAATGCAACAAAAATCAAGAGTTCAATGGCTGAAGCTGGGAGATGACAATACGGTCTATTCCTTTGCACATGTTAAGAACAGAAAACTACAGAACACTATCCTAAGCCTCAGCACCTCAGATGGTACTACTGTATTTTCCCAAGCAGCAATAGGGAAGAGATTATTGACTTCTATCAAGGATTATTAGGTGATGCAGCTGATCAACTGCCTAGTGTGAATACTAGGCTTATGAAGAATGGAGCCGTACTAAATAGAGAGCAACAACTCCAACTTATTGTTTCAGTGACCAGGAAGGAAATTGTATATGCACTGGGGGGATCAGCAATATGAAAGCACCAGAGTGTGGTGGTTTTAATGCCCATTTTTTCAAGAAATCCTGGCCTGCGATAGGGGAAGAAGTCACTCATGCAGTCTAGCAATTCTTCAATATCGGTAGACTGTACCCTCCTATAAATTGTATCTCTGTCACACTTATCCCTGAGTTGGCAACCCATCAACAGTAGGAGAATATAAACCTATTTCATGTTGTACGATACTTTACAAGATCATCTCCAAAGTGATAACTAGTAGATTGCAAAAAGTAACGAAATTCATAGTGGACCCTGGCGAATCAGCTTTTTTGCCAGGAAGAGCTATCAATGATAACATCACACTGAGCCATGGGTTTGTAAAAGGGTATGGGAGGAAAGGCATATCACCGCGATGCATGATGAAATGGATATGAAGAGAACATATGACTCCCTAGAGTGGAATTCTCTGGAACAGGTTCTGATTGACTTACAAATCCCCCGGCTCTTTATTCAGTGGATAATGCAGTGTGTTACCACTGTTACCTATTCCCTCACCATTAATGGTAAGGCTATTACTCCCTTTCTTGCAAAAAAAAGAGTGACGCAAGGTGATCCCTTATCTCCGTTTCTATTTGTACTTGCTGTGGGGCATCTCAGTAGACTTATGAAGACTCTACATAGTCAAGTAGAATTCCAGTTTCACCCCAAATGCAAAAAGCATAAAATTGTGCAGCTTAGCTTTGCCGATGACTTACTACTTTCTTGTAGGGGTGATAAAGACTCTATTATGCACTTATTTACCTGCTTCCAGATGTTTTTCCAAAGCTTCAAGATTGATAGCTAATATGGACAAAAGTAGCATACACTTTGGGGGAGTACCTGGTGTCAATCAGGATCAAATATTTGGCCGAACTCAATTTTGTTAAAGGAGAGCTACCTTTCAGGTATCTGGGGGTGCCCCTCAGCACTAAGAAAAATCTCTAATTGTCCAATGCAAACCCCTCACCGATAAAATGCTAGGAAGGATTACTGATTGGTCCTCTAGATTCTTATCATACGCAGGACGAACTCAACTCTACTGGTCTCAAATTTTTGCCATACCCAAAAAGATTATCCAGGTGATCGAGTCCTTCTGCAGAAGATTTTTGTGGACTGGCAGTGTTGATGTTTCTAAAAAAGCTTTAATTGCTTGGGATACATTGTGTCATCCTTAATCCGCGGGAGGTTTGAGTTTGCTAGATGTTTATACATGGAATAAAGCTGCATTATGCAAGCTTTTATGGAATGTTTGCCAGAAGAAAGATAAGCTCTGGTCAGTCCGGATTCATACATACTATGGGCAACATTGCATTATATGGGGGACAGCCTAAACAAGCCTCTTGGATTGTACAAAAGATATTAAAGGCACATCAATTCTTCACAGAGGCTGGAATACAAGAAGCTGATGTACTGAGCATGGATTCCTTTTCAATTAATACAACATATAAGAAAATGAGAGGAGAATCAAACAATGGTCTAATTATGGAGCACTCCAAAATGGAAATGTATCTTGTTTTTGGCTTTGCATAGAAGACTACTTACCAAATCCAAGTTAAGAAAGTGGGAATGTGTTGAATCTGATTTGTCCACTGATTGATCAAGATGTGAAGAACATTGATCATCTATTTTTTGTCCGCCACTACATATCTGCTATTTGGATGAAACACTTAGCTTGGCAGGGCATTAATAGACACAGTATGACTTAGCAGAATGAGGTGAACTGGGCAATAACACTCAGAGGGGCAAGAACATCAATGCTCAAATATATCGCATGACTCTTGCTGTTAGTGTTTACTATAGTTGGCAGGAAAGGAACTGTAGCGTATTCCAAGGAAAATCAACAAATGTAGAAGTGATTATCAAGAAAATCATTCAGGATGTACATGGCTGAGGATCCTTGTATCCTCGACTGGAGAAACAACTAGAAGAATTGAATATGTATCCCTGAGTTAAGGCCTACCCTATAGAGATTTAGATGTTAAAGCTCTGTAGCAAACTTGGGGCTGTTTGTCCAAGGTTGCTGTTTTTTCTGATTTGTAACTTGGTAAATAAAACGTATTCTTCACCCCCCCCCCAAAAAAAAAAAAAAAAATGAAGCTACATCGTAGTACTTTGAACTTACACAAGACTTCAATATTTTATGTTTCTCCCATGTTGATGAGTTAAATACTTGATTAAAGGCTATCAAGTAAACTACAAAACCAAGAAGCAGGCAGAAACTGAATGGTTGTTCTTTTGATTTATGAATAACCATACTGATCAAGTTGAACAAGCGAGTTGAGCATTCCAGAACATCCATATTCTTGACTAGTCCCAGAAGCTTGTATTTCAACAATTGAAAGTCGGACTGTACATCCATGATGGTTGAGAAGTTGAAAGGCAACTTACCTTGTTCTAAGAAAACATCATAAAGGTTCTCAAATTTATTGAAAAAGGCTGCAATGATATCTTCTCTTTTCAATTCACATGAGAGAGGATTCACTCTCTTCAAAGCTGCATTCAAGCAGGTGGTAGGCTTCTCATTCCCCACATTCAATCCAACTCCTGCGAAGTAAGTTTTCAACATCAAAAAACTATTGTAATTTCTCCAAATCAATACACTGAGAGGAGAAAGAAACAGATGCAGATGTTCATCAGTCGATTTAGAATGATTTGAAGAGGGTGTAAATAAGTTAGCTATGTTAATCAAGAATCCAAGAGAGAGAAAAATCGGTAACTAACTAAATTCATTAGGTTTGCAACATCTGAAACCCCGTCAAGGTTGTAATAGCATGCAAAGTTCTATAAATTGAAGGGGAGGATTGTTCTTTAACAGGCATGAAGAAAAATATAATGAATCAGTGGGACTCTATTCCCTTTTTTCCTTTTGGTAAGTTAATGAGTGAGGCAGTTTACCAGCACTAACATAGAACTTCTTTGACCTATATACCGATGTGCTTAGGATGCCTCCCACTTTAAGGCCACCTAAATATAGATCATTTGGCCACTTTATGCGAACATCAAGATGTGGCGTGCCCTGTAACACATTATGCAGCCAAAAACAAGAAGGAAGAAAAAGTTTAATATACCAACAGTTATTCTGAATAGAGTATATAACCTAGATGTTACATAAAGCTTCCATTTAGCACACATCTAATTTCAAAAAATCCCCTCCTATCACTCCTCTTTCTTCCATTATGTATCTAGATAGTATTTGAAATTGTTCAAATACATGCTACCAACTGTAATTATGGCATAAGCATAGCAATTATGAGTATAAATCTGCCAAATAGCGATAAGGTTCAGGAAATACTTTTCTGTTCATCAATACACCACATATACATGAAGATACAAATCATAATTATTTAGGCAAATCTAGAAGAAAACAGATAGTCAATAGAAATGATTGAAAGAGAATCCTGTAACTCGGGAATAACCAAAAATCCATGCCAGTGCTCCATATAATAGGGAGTTGTATTGGAAGGTAGTGAAGTGGAAAATTTCCCGGGCGCCAATATGCAATCTGACACACTAAGATGGAATCTTTCAAGGGATGCCATTTTCTCTGTGAATAAGATGTACAAGAGGGATCATAGTGTGATGCAAAGTGAGCGCTGAAGTATCCAGAAGAGAATCTAGAAAAGCGTGGCCCCCACCAAGGTTAAATGCTTAACTTGGCTAGTGGTGAAGAGAGCATGCCTGACACATGAGATTCTACAGAAGAAGGGTAGAATAGTAGTGACAAGATGTTTTTTGTGCAATGAGACTGGGGAGACAAAAATCATCTCTTTTTACATTGCAAGTTTACTTCACAGCTGTGGAACCTGTTCCTCGGCCTCACAAAGACTGAGTGGACAATGCCTGAGCATACTGCTGACTTGATGAGCTGCTAGATGAAAAGAGGGGGTAGCAAGAGCCAGAAAAAATGGTGGAGGACAATTCCTTTGGACAGTATGGAAAAAAAGAAATGTGAGATTTTTAAAGACAAGATCAAGTCCATACATGATGTGAAATGGAGTTGTCCAGTTTTTTTATTCTCATGGTGCAAAGGAAATTGTATAGAGGAAGTAGATGAGCTGGTAGATTTCTTAGGTGCTCTGTAAAGTTTAGAGTCTAACCTTACAACTGTGTAATTTTTTTGGAGGTGGCTAGCATTCCTTAATGCTGAAGAATACAACAGTATTAATTATCAAATAATAATAATAATAATAATAATAATAATAATAATAATAATAATAATAATAATAATAATAATAAATAATAATAAT
>JAABOM020000007.1:6677365-6720586 GCA_011800125.2 Solanum clarkiae
TATCAATTAATTAGGTAAGAATACTATTTCAATATCTACAAAATTGTCTTTTCATCAGTTCTCATTAAAATATTAATTAATTATATTTATAATACTAACTTCTAAAATATATGGAAAGAAGCAATAAAATTACGACTTCTGACCGTGCAAAGACCTTTAAATCTTCCTTATTTGATAGACTTCCACTTCTTCTTATTTGAATCAAGAAATCATATTAACCACAAAGAAAAATTTTAATTTACCATTAACTCTAATTAGTGATAGAATCTCTATATATCTGACCTTTATAAATTAATAAATAAATAAGTTGAATAGAGTTATATTGTTATTTTACATATAATTTGTAATATTTTTCTTTTGAAAATTTTACCTCTCTATATATATCTCACATTGGTTAATTTTTTTTCATGTTGTCGTATTTTGTATTTATCTATCTAAATTATTTATTTTCTAATAACGTGATGTTATTTTATTTTGCGGCATTCGTAACATAATTCGAGAACTCTACCTTTTCGAAGATAAAAAAATAAAAAAAGAGTTGACGGTGACAATTGATGATTTATCTTGTTGGTAAGTAATGCATTCATTTTTTTACATCAAATATGGATTAATAGTATTTATTATTAAAATAATATATCTAACTTGCTACAAATAATTATTTAATTTTTAAATAACTATACATATGTCACCCTCCGGGAGGGGACCCAAGACGTGGCCGGCACCTAGAGACTATTTCTAGTCCCCAAGCGAACCACTTGATCTCATCATATTCATTCAATCAATCACTTTACTAACCAGCGGAAGTTAATAGAATTTTAACGACCTGGCCCAATACTGTGAAGTATTGTCTGCTCTTGGGCCTAGCCAATCACGGATTTGTCCCCTTGGACTCACCCCAAAAGACGTCTCACAATATATAGACCAGTCTATGACTTTATATACCTAGCATCTCTCCTATATTTTGACGATATGAGACATCTCCTCTTAAGATGGGTTGTTGTATACACCCCCTCTATGGACTCAGCGTCCTCGCTGAGGTTTTCCCCACCGCATGGGATTTGACTAGACTCAGTAATGAGATTTGCCCCGCCTCATCGAGATTTGCCTAAACTCGGTTGAACTCTAGCCCCACTCGACAAGACTGACACAAGAGTGGCTCTGATACCATTTGTAACGACCTTGCCCAACACTGTGAAGTATTGTCTACTCTTGGGCCTAGTCCATCACGGATTTGTCCCTTTGGGCTCACCCCAAAAGGCGCCTCACAGTATATAGACTAGTTCATTACTTTATATACTCAGCATCTCTCCTGTGTTTTGCCGATGTGGGACATCTCCTCTCAAGATGGGTTGTTACATACACCCCCTCTATGGACTCAGTGTCCTCGCTGAGATTTGCCCCACCACATGGGATTTGCCTACACTCAGCACTAAGGTTTGCCCCGTCTTATCGGGATTTACCTAAACTCAGTTGAACTCTAGCCCCACATCGACAAGGCTGACACAAAAGTGGCTCTGATACCATCTTTAACGACCTAGCCCAATACTGGAAAATATTATCTGCTCTTGGGCCTAGCCCATCACGGATTTGTCCCTTTGGGCTCACCCCAAAAGGTATCTCACAGTATATAAACCAGTCCATTACTTCATATAATTTCTCCTATGTTTTGCCGATGTGGGATTCTTATCTCAAGATAGGTTGTTACATACACCCCCTCTAAGGACTCAGCATCCTTGCTGAAGTTTGCCTCACCGCATGGGATTTTCCTAGATTCAGCACTGAGGTTTGCCCCGCCTCATCGGATTTGCCTAAACTCAGTTGAACTCTAGCCCCACATCGACAAGGCTGACACAAGAATGGCTCTGATACCAAGTTTGTCACGCCCCGGGAGGGTACCCTAGACGTGACTAGCACTTGGAGACTATTGCTAGCCCCCAAGCGGAACACTCAGTCTCTTTGTCATCGTTCCATCAATTCATCAGTGGAAAAGAAAAGATATAGTGAATATAAATGTTATCCTCTCAGTGGGCTCATACTATCAACATCAGTCTATCATAAGAAAACAGAATAGATAATAAAAATCTCAAATATATAGAAAAAAGAATCAAATCGCACCATCTCTGTAATAGGTAAATGCTTCTTTTTCTCCTGAAGTTGTCGGAATTACTTGTAATAAGGTATTGGCTACAATTGAAAAGGTCTTATCAATAAAATTTCCATTTATCCGTGATCTAGGCATAGGTAACAATCCATTCTCAAATTCTTTTTATTACCTCTCATGGAAAAAAGATCCCACAAAAAAAAGAATTGCATAGTACGAAATAACATAAAAACTTTTTTTTTAAAGAAAAAAACAAAAGATATGAATCCTCTATTCCAATTATTCCTTTTTGATAGGAATCGAGAAGAAATAAGAGATATTTCAACGCAATTTGGTTTCATACTAATGTAATAATATAGAGAGTAAAAGGGAAAAGAACCCTCGATATCAACATCCACATCTATGTCTATGAAGCCTCTATACTATAATCTAAAGCAGTACCATGACAGGCCATGGCTACCAAACATCAAGGGAAAAAAAGGTTGTCCAACAATAAAAATAAATATCCTCCAAATGCTAGGGAGGACTTACCGCTATCAGGATTATGGAATTCTGAACCTCAATGATCGAGCTGCTGAAGTCCTCGGTCTACAGTAACTGCATCATAAAACGATGCAGCGCCAGTGGGGCATTAATACATGGAATGTACTATATGTAAAATGGGCTAAGAAAAACAAAACAGTTTAATCATCACCAATCCATCACTCAGCCTCACCTCAGATATAAAAGACAAGACTCTATCACCTTACTAGCTATCAAGCATCAAACATTCACTTCACATCAGAGTTCTATCATCATGAAACCTATATAGGAGTTTCTCTAATCGACAGCCACTACCTATGAGCCAGTAGTGATACAACAAAAAGATGTGTTTCCACATCCATCTAGTACCTTGCCGAGGTAAAGTACGAGTCTATCAGTAGATCCAATAGTCTATCAAGTCCTCTTTCGGGACAAAGGAAACATCCGCTTTCACGGTCCATTCCTCTCCTACATTGGCCATGTAGTAAAAGTTAATGGGTTCGAGTAGGACTCACTCTTACCCATTTCAATGTTAATACTCCTCCTAGGACTTAACATGCTCATAAATCTATCTATCCTTCAAGAAACATCATCACCCAACCTCTACGGGGAAGATTTTTTATCCATGCAAACACTCAAAGATCATGAGTTATATGCGAAATTCTTCAAGTGTGAGTTTTGGCTCAAGTCAGTGGCTTTCTTAGGCCATATTATTTCAAGAGATGGCATTCGGGTGGATACCCAGAAGATTTGAGCTAATCCATAGGGCCGTTGGTGCTCAACTTTCACTTTCTGATAGTTTGGGCACTTAAATTCAGCAATTTCCCGTTTCATTTCGCTCCACCAATAGACTTCTCTCAAGTCATGGTACATTTTGGTAGAGCCAAGATAGATGGAGTATCTAGTGTTATGAGCTTCGGCCATGATTCTCTCTCATATACCATCAACATCTAGGACACATAATCTACTCTAGTACCTCAACACCCCATCTCCCCCTTTGGAGAAAACCATCACTTTCTGTTTGTGGAGGGCCTCCTTCAATTGGAGTAGGACATGATCTTGGTCTTGCTTTTCTTTCACTTCTACCACCAAAGATGAAGCAGGCCTATTCTGGACATTTACTCCTCCTTCATTGTTCTCCTCAAGTTGGACTCCTAATCGGGCCAATCAATGCACTTCCTTAGCTAGCTCCTTCTTCCCTTCCTCAATATGGGTTGTGCTACCCATTGACAACCTGCTAAGAGCGTCGGCAACAATGTTAGGTTTACCTGGATGGTAGAGAATGCTCATGTCGTAATCCTTGAGCAATTCTAACCATCTTCTCTATCACAGGTTGAGCTCTTTCTGACTGAAGATATACTGCAAGCTCTTGTGGCCGGTGAACACATCCTCATGGACTCCATACAAGTAGTGGCGCTAGATCTTAAGTGCAAAAACCATTGCTGCCAACTCAAGATCATACGTTGGATAGTTCCTCTCATGAATCTTAAGTTGCCTAGAAGCATAGGCGAAGACCTTCCTCCTCTGTATCAAGACATATCCCAATCCAGCTTTTGAAGCATCAAAATAAATTATGAAATCTTCTATTCCATCGGGCAAGGTTAGAACTGATGCAGTAGTCAGTCTAGTCTTTAATTCTTGGAAACTTTTCTCACACTCGTCGGACCACTGAAACTTAACCTTTTTCTGAGTCAACTTTGTCAATGGTGCGGATAAGGAAGAAAATCCTTCAAAAAATAGACGGTAGTAGCCTGCCAACCCCAAGAAACTTCTTATGTCAGTTGGAGAGGTCGGTCCGGGCCAGTTCTTGACCACTTCAATCTTTTGAACATCCACCCAAATACCATCACCAGATACAATATGGCCTAAGAAAGCCACAAATTTAATCCAGAAGTCACATTTCAAAAACTTTGCGTTCAACTCATGTCCTTAACAATTTGGAGGACAATTCTAAGGTGATCTGCATGCTCCTTTTTGTATCTTGAATACACCAAGATATCGTCAATAAACACAATCACAGACATATCTAGATACTATCTGAATACTCTATTCATCAAATCCATAAAGGTTGCAGGTGTATTCGTCAACCCTAAGGGAATGACCAAGAACTCAAAATGGCCATATCTAGTCCTAAAGGTTGTCTTTGGAATGTCAGATTGCCTCACTTTCAACTGATGGTAACCGGATCATGGGTCTATCTTTGATAAACAAGAGACACCTGAAGTTGGTCAAACAAGTCATCTGTCCTTGGGAGAGGATACTTTGTTTTTTATGGTGACCTTGTTCAGCTGCTTATAGTCAATACACATTCTGAGAGACCCATCTTTCTTTCGCACGAATAGGATAGGGGCACCTCAAGGAGAAACACTCGGCCTTATGAAGCCCTTCTCTAACAAATCTTTTAATTATTCTTTCAATTCTTTCAATTTAGCGTGGGTCATCCTATAAGGTGGAATTAAGATAGGCTGGGTATCAGGAAGAACATCAATCCCAAAGTCAATCGCCCTGTCAGGAGGGACTCCGGGCAGATCCTCAAGAAACACTTCTAGAAACTCATTCATGATCGGAACTGACTCAAGAGTTTGGGACTCAACATCATCACTCTCACAAGATGATGGATGCACCCCTTAGCAATCATCTTTCTGGCTCAAAGGTGTGAGATAAACTTTCCTTTGGGTGTTGTGGAATCACCCTTCCGTTCTAGAACCGGTTCATTTGGAAATTAGAGTTTAATGGTTTGGGCTCTATAATCAACAAAGGCATAACAACTGTGGAGCCAATCAATGCCAAGGATCAAATTAAAATCAGTCATATCTAACTCAATCAAATCAATGATAGTATGCCTATGATAAATGGACACTACACAATCTCTATAGACTCTCTCAGCTCTAATAGACTCACCCACGGGAGTAGAAACATCAAAAGGTTCGGGAAGACTCTCAGGGATTCTATCAAATCTATTGGCCACATAAGAAGTTATAAAAGATAGTGTGGCCCCAGGATCCATAAACACATAACAAAAAATAGAAAAAACTCGAATCATACCCATCACAACATCTGGGAGTTCTCCTGATCATGTCGACTACCCATGGCGTACAAATGGTTTGTAGCTCTGCTTGCACCCCTCGTAGTACCTCTCTAATTTCCCTTTGCTGGAAGGGCTAATACAGAAGATTGAGCCCGGTCAACCCACTTTGTGTAATCTCTCTGATAGTGACCCGCTTGGACACACTTGTAGCATACGTCACTCCCCTCTCGGCATCTCCCCAAGTACAGTTTACCATACTTGCCACACGCTGGCTTACCCAATGAACCATGATCTACACTTGCT
The DNA here is from genome assembly GCA_011800125.2 of Solanum clarkiae. Lineage (NCBI taxonomy): Eukaryota > Viridiplantae > Streptophyta > Magnoliopsida > Solanales > Solanaceae > Solanum > Solanum clarkiae. The sequence continues at coordinate 6,683,320 of JAABOM020000007.1, forward strand.
TGGGACTGAGACCCATGGGCTCCAACATTCTAGGACCTCTAACCATTTCTGACTTTAGGTTCAGGTGCACTGGCAGATGATGGTGTTGGAAATCGATTCCCATTCCCTTTCTTTCCAACCTCGTGGCTGGATGTGTTTTAGTTTCTTACTTCTGAATTCCTCCTTACCCTGCTACCTCTCTTTATCAGCTTATTGCATAAAAGTCATCAATCTCCCTATATCCATGTCACTCACAAGCATAGCTCCCCTCCCATCTCTCTTTGACCGTTTATTCAACCCATCAACGTACATACCCATCCTCCCCCTCATATCAGCAACCATATCTGGAGCATAGCAGGATAATTGTATGAACTTTAACCTATACTCTTGCATAGTCATAGAGCCCTATTTCAAGTTCAAGAACTCTCTCACCTTTGCCTCTCTTCTTTTCTTGGGAAGAAACACCCTAAGAAAGCTTCCTCGAACAAAGCCCAAGTCATCACGGGGGTATTCTCTCCCCTACCCTTCTTCCATTGGTCATACCATAGTCTAGCCACACCCTTCAGTTGATAAGCAGCCAGTTCCACTCGGTCATCATCAGTCACATGGATCACTTGGAACACTTTTTGGAGCTCCTCCACATAGTTCTCAAGATCCTCAGTGGATGCGGACCCTGTGAACTCAGGCGGATTCATCCTCAAAAATTCCCAGACTCTAGAGGTGTCATGGACAGGCTATCGAGCCGGTCCTTGCCCCATAGTAGGTTCTGTGATAGCCTGGGCTAAATTTTAGATAGCCTGGCGAAGCTCAAAATTTGAGACCTCATCTTGCGGGGGCTGCACAACAGGGACAGCTTGTTCCACGGGTACCTCATGTCCTTGAGGCTCAGGTGGATTGACATTCTGTCTGGCGGGACATCCTCTACCTCTAACGGCTCTTCTGGGAGGCATGATCACAATTCAGCAATGCGCAAAGCACGAATTAGCATAGAACTTTCGTAGAGTATAACTTCATAGCAAGATTTAGAACATAAATGAAGGGAAACAATTCCTAATGTCCTATAGTCTCCTATTTATCAAGTGTGATCGACAACACACCTATAAATAAGACTCTACTAGACGCGACTTCATAAACTCCCTAGGACACTTGAACTCATGCTTTGATAACAAGTTTGTCACATCCCGAGAGGGCACCCAAGACGTGGTCGGGACCCAAAGACTATTTCTAGTCCCCAAGCGAACCACTTGATCTCATCACATTCATTCAATCAATCACTTTACTAATCAGCGGAAGTTAACATAATGTCAATGCGCACATCTATTATCTAGTCTCAAAGTAATAGCATAAATGAAAGGCTAGTAGAAGGAACTTGCTCACAATCTCAACAATCAATGTCCGACTCTAGTCTAAGAAGGCTCTATCACTATTAGGTGGTGCCAATGACAGACCCATGGCTACCTCAGTCAAAATAAAAGCTAACCAACTCTAACTCTAAAGCATGATGAAATAAACTAAATAAATCCTCCAAAGTAGGGAAGGCTCACCAATCTGTTGAACGTCCAAGGATCCTCAACGAAGCGACTGCTGATGATCTCTATCTCGTGTATCTACATCATAAAATGATGCTGAGCCATAGTGACATCAGTACGTGGAATATACAGTATGTAAAATAATTGAATGACACCATAACGGGTAGAACAATATAAAAATAACAATCAACTCAATGTAGAAACCAAACAATATGTCAAATGTCTATCTAAAGCAAGAATAAAGAGTACACATGTGACTCATCAATCAATCAACTCATCAATCAAATTAGACTCGTCTCAGAAGGACTCATCTCAACTCATCTCATCTAATCTCATCTCAGAGTACTCAAGGTAAGAACTTTCTGGGAGTTTCTCTTATCCGATAACAATCACTTATGAGCAAGTGATTGATCAACGATCACGCTGATGTTGCCACAACCATTCTGTACTTGCCAGGAAAAGAATGAATCGAGACCATAAGGACAAGTCCAAATAGAAACAATAAATCTATAAGTCCTCTACTGAATACACGGACTTCTAATCAGAGGGACCTCAACACAGTATGATGTGGTGGTCCTAATCCTCACCTATGCTTGGCTACGTAATTTGACAAGTGCAAGTTGGTTTGACTCTCACTCTTTCGGTGCTCAATACTACTCCCATGACTCAATGCTCATAAAACAATCCATCCAATCAAACTATCTCAATCCAGTCATCTCAATCAGTCTTATGGAGGCACAATCTTTCAATCAGCCTCATAGAGACTCTAAACATCTCATCAATCAACATCTCAATCAATAGCTCAAGGCCTAAAATAATCATTAGGGAACAATAAAATAGACAAATCATTAGAGCTCATTTATGGAGACTCAAGGGACTATCAAGTTCTATCAACTCATCATCATTCTTACATCACAATCACAATCGACTCTCTCAATCAAGGCTCTAGACTCAATCCCTATCTTCTTTCATGCATATTTTTAAAAGTTGACACATAGAATTTATGTAATATCTCATGAAATTATTCAATTCAAGAAAGCAAGTTTATGATGATCATCAATATATGAAAATACATGTAAGAAATATAATTTTTTCAAGAAAATAATCAAGACTCATGCATATAGACTCAAGAACCTTCAACTTTCATCTAAGACCATCTATGGGACACATGAGAGAACAATCTCATGTTTTTAGTTTAGCCTTACATAACTGGGATAAAGCTTTTCAAATCATCTGTCAAGAATTCTCCTTGAATTCTCCAATCTCACATTCTTCTTTCTTCTGTCTCAAGCCCTAACTTTCAAGTGTTTTCAAGAAGTACTTAGATGGGGTTTTAGACCATATTTACTCATCAAAATGGCCTAAATTGGTCGTGTTTTAGAGTTTAGAAGAGATTAGGAAAAGTCTAGAATGTCCTTCAAAAGATTTAAAATTTTGAAGATTAGTGGAACAAGTCGGGGTAATAGATCCGCGACGCGGACCTGTCATGCACCTGTGTAATTTCAAAAAAATCAGTCTCATCAAAAAATTGAAAAAAAGTATAAGTGTGGTTTGGCGACAGGTCCGCGTCACTCTCCCAATAAGAACTCTTACTATTTCGAATTTTGGATCAAAAATTATTTTTCGATCTGAATGCTCTAAAATCGGGTTGAGACCACTTCCCTAACCAGTTTTCGTGTTGATCGCAAATCCGATCTCAGATTTCCTATCTGAGCTTGGGAAGATGCATTATACACACAATTCTATTCTAGGGGCATTTCAGTAATTTCATTGGCATTACAACATACTTGAATTTTCTCTGAACAAATTAATTTCATATTTTTATTTCAAAATTGTAAAAAGTATCACACAACGAAGGGAAAACAGTCATTCAAAATAACACTCATGCTCGGAGAGAGTAAGCAACATCCAGTATCGAATGAGATCTGTTAAGTTTGAATCTGAATTAATTGGACTTAAATAAATGATTAACAAAAATGTATACTCTTATTACAATATTAAGAATTTTCAAATTTTTATCGTATATTGACGTGACATACACGTGCAACACACGGACATTAAACTAGTTTTAAAAAAAGTACAACTAGTTGACATCAAATTTTTACTGTTTTAGAAGTTTACAAAGTTACGTAAATAATTGCATTTAAATTTAAATGTAGAAATAGGACATACATTGAAACATGGGTTAGAATTTTTTTTTTAAAAAACAATTGTGGGAAGGCATCAGTTTTTATATTAAATATTTAATTTTTTTAAAATATTTAAATATCGATGTTTCTCATCTAATCAACCGAATTGGGCCGATGGGAGGTTGTACTGGGACAATAAGTAAGGGTTAGCAATGTCATACCGTGGGGATGGACCAAATCACATAGTGCAATTTGCCTCTCACCTGAGCCAAAGGGTTTGGTGAACTTAACTTACCATTTTGCATGATACACACTAGAAAAGAATTCAATTATCTTGATAATGTTGAGTTAGGAAATCATGGTGAATACAATACTAGTTCCTCTTCATATTGGTTTAACACTTATCTTAGCTTAAATTTCTTTTAGCAGTTATTATAAACCACCACCTCCCCTCTTTTGTGTAGATAAGTTGGTTAATCAACCCGAATTGCAATTGAATTCTTCAAAGTTTACCATATTCTCTGTGTAATTCGACCCTAACCTTGGTTGGGTTATATATCTTGATAACTACTATTTTAGCCTCAAAAAGGAGGCGTAGCTTGAACGACATCAAGATTTTAGCATCGTTGCTAGGAAATATGACTAGACTTGTCTAATTCAAGTAATTTAGGAATTAATTCATATTTTCCTCATTTTAAATCTTTGTTGTTTCTATTTTCTTTCAGGGTATAGGTGTAGTGTATACCCAACACACGAAGTTGAGGCATACCCTTGACTCTGTTGGACCCAAAGATCTAGAGAAGACTAAGATGAATGGCCCAAGATAATACAAACAATGTGGCAAATGTAGCTCTCAACCAGAATAAGAATGAAAATACAAATAATGACAATCCACCTCCTCTTGAGAATATTACTCCATAACCACAGGACTTCAATGCCAAAGCTTATTACTGGAATCAATATTGGTTGAACCGTATGACTATGGAGGTTACTGGAGCTATTACACCACTACCGGCTGACACAAAGTTTATGGTATCGAGTGGGTTGCTTCAGATGTTGCAGAACCATGGCTTGTTCACGGTCCTACCATCAAAGGATCTGCATAGTCATCTGCCTAACGTTGCATTTATCTGAAAGAGTGTGATAGGAACACATAATCTGTCTATGGATGTTGTGGAACTTTATGTCTTCCCATTATCTCTGATAAGCAATGCAGTGTTGTGGCTATCCCAGATCCTACATAGTTCGATCACCAGTTAGGCTGAGTTGCAGAGGGCCTTTTGGAGAGATACTTCCAGAGATCGAACAAGCTCAAGTTGAAAGACCAACTCAACAACTTTGAGCAACTTCCTGGTGACTCGATCAGAGTTACATGGAAGCAGTTCACAAAGTGCTTGAGGAGTGTCCTAGACCACAAAATTGCTGATAATGCCTTAGTAGAGATCTTTTATCGTGCCCTGGATGCAAATAGCCAAGCATATGCTGACACCATCTCAGGGAGAATATTCATAGATTAATCATTTATAGAAATTGTTGAGCAGCTAGATATACCAGCCAAGTTGAATCGCATATGGGGGCCAAGGAATAAGCCTCTCACCATAAACTTGGGTATGATTGGTATAAGCCCAGAACAAGCAAGGATAAATTAGGAGATATGTAAGTGTTACTTAGAATAATACCAATATCGAGGTGCTAATAAAGTAGACATGAGAACTAGTTAGTTTTAGAAGCATCCATGAAAGTTACCACGCCAGACAGAGGATATATAAAAGATGTGCAGAAGGGGAATGCAAAGATGGCTACAGGAGCGATTGTTATGTGTCTTCCTACAATCGTGATACTGTTACCAGTAATCCTAGGGTTGAGAGATGTTTGGCCAACTATTAGGGAAGGTTGCCGCACAGGATGAGACCTTGAGGGCGATTAAGTACGATATCTCCATCATAAATCAGAAAATCGAATCTCATTCTATAGCTATAAAATGACTGGAACTAAAGTTTGGACAAGTATCAACACATATTCAGTCAGTATCAAAAAGGCATAGTGCCCAGCAACACAGTGCAGAACCTAAAGAATACTGAATGGTGTAAGATAGTTATGACTAGTGGTGATGAGAGAACCATCGATCCTTTTATGGCAGCTGACAAGGAAGCATGGACACTGGATGAAGTCTGAGTAGTCAAGTTGTCTATGTCGTACCGCGATAATAAATCAGGGGCTGCTTGGGAGGCAACCCAAGGTACACACTGGTGCTTAGGCACTTAAGTATGTCCCTTTTGACCCAGGTACTTTATTTTGCATTTTTGTGTGTGCATTGAGGACAATGCACCTCTTTTTCGATGGGATGTGGGTAGTTATAGGCCTCAGTGAAGTCTAAGTAGCCTTGGCCTACAACTACCCAAAATTTTGAATTCTAGTTTTCTTGCTTGTGTTCTTTTTCCCATGGATTTTTAATTTCTGTTGAACTGACATGTTTAGGAATGTTTAGGTAGTATTGGTAGCATATAGTATAGATATTTGTGGCATATACGTGTTTTTGTGCCTTTTTATGAAAAATGAAACCTACCAAATTTTTTATTAGATAGTCCAAATAGAAACAATGCATGTTTAACTAGTGTTGACAATACTTGTTCTGATAAGTAAGGATAAAATTAAGATGAAAAGCATGATCTGAGAGTATGTATTGATAGTGTAATTGGTGCCATGTGAGTATGAACCTACTTTGCTAAATTCATGTATTTTGTATCAAGTTAGAACTTGCCCTGTTACTTTGACTTAGATGGTAGATTAATTGGTTAGGAAAGGATCTTAGGCCATTGTTCATAACAGTCAACTTAGCCTAAATAACCAACCATATATGTGAAACATCCCTTGATCCGAATGATTGAGTCGTACATGTACCTTTTCTTTGTAAAAACTAAGTGACCTAGCCTTATTAGATGTAAAATCCTAAAATTGACCTTGGTCCTTCTTTGAACATTGTACACCTTGACTGAGGCAAAAAGTCTAATTTGAGGGTGCCTACCTAAAGTGGACATGGTTTCGAGGTTGGATATTGTGCACATCAACTCAGGCCAAAAGCCTAAGTTAAGGGTGTTAGTTGTAAGGGTAAAACACAAAATAAGGGGAAAAAGTTAGTGATACATGGAAAAGGAGAGAAAAAATGTGTACTAGGTGCAAGAAAAATGAGTGATGCCTTAGCTACGAATTACAAAGAGAAATATTATAAACATACAAGGAAAAAAGTTGACAAATGATAATAAAGCACCCAGAAAAGCTTGAAATGGGAGAAAGGGAGACTGAGATGAAAATTAAAAGTATTGATAGGTCAAAAGTGTGGAAAACGTAATGTCAAGGAGGGCCTTTAATCACTATGTTCCCAAAACATCATACTGAAGCCCCTAAGCCTACATTACAAGCCTAGAAAGTCCTAAAGTGATCCTAGTCCAAGTGGTCAAAGGTCTTAGTCATGAATATAAGGGAAAGCATATGGTATTAAGCATGATATACAAATGTCTTTTGTGAAAGTGAGTGATTTTGCATAGTCCCAAGATTATACATTAAAATATCATTATGAGTGAGATATGAAACTTCTTTTTGTGAGGGTACTTGCATTGCAATCCTAATATTAAACTAATTCAGTGATTATGGCTTGTTGATGGTTACATTGATAGTCATAGAGTCATTGTCACATGCATTGATCAATGTTGGTTTGTTGGATAGCTACCTAATTATGTTTTGAAAGTGGTGTGGGTGTCTGTGCTTAAATTTGATGTGATGTGTGCCCCTAGATTGAGGTCTATGTGTTACTATGTTGCTTATATAGATTGAGTCCGTCTCTTAAGGAGATGCAACAATTTTAAGTTGAGGGTGTTGATGTACTGCCAAATATTACACTTTTGATACTTAAAACTCAGAATTTTATGTGGTCTCAATGCAACTTTAGTAGGTTTGATGTGTTTTATATTTGTTTTGCAGGATTTCAGGGTTGGCATTATTTTTTGGGCAAAGTGTGCAAAAGTTGCTGAAAGTGATGTTCTATGAGACCTTTTACAGGCCGTAGAGTATTCTATAAGCCATAAAGGGAGTTTTGTGTGCAATTCTAGTGAAGAGTATATTTCTGAAGTTGAGTCTACGATCATGCATACGAGCATAGACTTGGTATCGTACTCTGAGGATCAGAAAGTGGGGACTTGCTGAAATTCCATTAGATGAAATCCCCTATGGGCCATTGAATATTATATGAGCCATAGAGGGGTTTCATAGAAGATAGTTCCAGAATTGAAGCAACAGTTCACAAAAGCCGAAACACGAGCTGTAAACTATTATACGGCCCGTAGAGTACCTCATAGAGCCTGCCGACCTAGTTATCCTAATTCATTTTGAGTTTGTATTTTAAACACTATAAATAAGTTTGTAAGGTTATTTTTCACAGAGGACGAAGAGAGAACAGTTGGAAAACATTAGAGAGTTTGAGAAACAATTGTAAAAACTTTATTTCATCTTCTAGTTCAATCATGTGCTTCTCATTGAAGAGTTTGGATTTCTTATGCTTAATTCTCTTGTGTAAGTGCTCATTTATATTATTCAAATTCATAAGTCTTGTATTTACACTAATCATGAGTAGCTAAATCCACAACTAGGGTTGTGGTAACCATGAAGAACTTATAAGGTAAAAGTAGATAATTCGCAATTTTTGAAAAGTGTGCATGCATGTATTAATTAATTCTCTTTGTATTGAATGTTTTCTAATGGTGGCCAGCATTAGAACCCGCCTAGTGTTACTGACTGGATCAAGGTAGTAATGAATAGGAAAAGAGATTAATTAATAGTATTCAATCGATATTTCTCATCTAATCAACCGAATTGGACCAAGAGGAGGTTGTACTAGAAAAATAGGTAATGGTTAGTAATGTCACACTGTGGGGATGGACAAAATCACGTAGTGAAATTTGCCTCTCGTCTGGCCAAAAGGTTTGTAAACTTAAGTTAATGTTTTGTATGCTACACACTAGAAAAGAATTCAATTATTTGATAATACTGAGTTAGGCAATCATGGGAAATAGAACACCCGAGTTCCTCTTCATATTGGTTTAACACTTGTCTTAGCATAAATTTATTTTAATAGTTATTATAAACCCCCTTATTTGGGGAGATAAGTTAGTTAATCAACCCAATCAGTATCTGTACTGCGCCCAGCTCCTTCCCAGCACAACTTGTCATTATGATCCAGTTTCTTGAGTCATTGCCTAGCCCTCTAATTTGTTTACATATGACCACACCATGATCACAACCTTGTCTTGCCTTAGCTTTGCCCATCCCTTATTATGCCTTAGCCACGTATCCAGTCTTGCATGTCCTGGCCACCCCTAAGCTAAGGTCTTCCTTCCAGTGAAGTTAATCCTAATAGAATTCATTAGGCCTTGTCTAGATTCATCATATAAATCTTATCCAAGCCTGATCCATGCGAACCGACAAGCTGAGGGTTTAACAAACTTCCCCATCCAGATGAGCCCACCATCCTCGATAAGGCAGAATCTAAGTATGTCTAGATCTCATCTTATAACTACCATAATGATGATCCTTCCTCCTAGGCTGCATCACATTTCTGCTTTCCTTTTTATTGAACTAAAAACTTTGTTCGCCTATTCTTTTTCCTTTGCCCTAAAGTCCAATGATCCAAAAGAATTCTCAATCTATTCTTCAAACTGCGTCCACATAATAAGAGGAGCACATCTAGTCTCTGAGCTTCTTGTATCCTCAGTATCTTCATGAAAATGATTTAGATAGCTCACATGAAATGTGGGGTGAATCTTTAGTTTTTCTGACAAGTTCAATCGATAAGCAAATTCACCTACTTTTTCTAAAACTTAAAAAGGTTCATCATATTTTGAAATCAACCTATGATGAATAATCTTGCTACTGATTCTCTCCCAGATTTATGGAGTAAGGTTTAGCAACACTTTGTCTCCAACATGGAATTCTAAAGTACACCGACATTTGTTATCATACCTTTTCATTCGTTTTGTTACTTCTCTCAAGCTATATTGTGCTTCATTTAACAACTCTTAATTTTCTCATGCTTACCTATAAGTAATAGGTTGTTTATCTTGTGACTTAGATTTAGCAACTTTCAATGGTGTGTTAGGCTATATATCTAGTATCAATCCAGACAGACTCTTCTTTGTTGTTGAAAATCGGTACAATTTGTAACAAAATTGTGCACTATCTAACAACTTAACCCAATTTCTTAGACTTACAATCAGATAATGTCTGAGATATTCCTTACCTAAATGATTGATCCTGTCGGTTAATCCATCAGTTTGTAGGTGATTTGGGTTGAGAACTTCAAAGCAGGGCCCATCGTGTTGAACAAAGTAGTCCAAGATCGATTAGTAAATCATATGCAACACTAAACTTAATCTTATTAAGAAAGTCATTTCAAGTCTAATAATTGCATAAATAACAACAAGTACCTCTTCGTAACTGAATGCATCAGCCACTTAATTTTGCTTTCTTAGCTTATGTATCCACACGAAGTCATACTCTGTCAATATTTCTTGTCATCTAGCCTTCTTCAAACTTAATTTCTATTAAGTTTTGAAGTATGTATTACTCACATTATTTGTTTTGACAAAAATTTCATTCTGTGTATATATATTATTCAGGTTTGAAGACAATGGAGTACTACCACCATCTTCTTTTTGTGAATAAAATATCTTTACTTTGCAAAACTTAATCTTTTAGTCTCAAATGCTATAGGATGTTTTCCTTGCACCAGCATACCCTTAAACAACATAATCAGAAGCATTAGTCTACACTTCGAATGGAAAATCAAAGTCAGACAACTGCAATATTGGCTTAGAAACAATGACCTTCTTTAATGAGTTAAAAGTCTTCTCCCTTGGTTCTGACCAGACCCATTTTATGTTATTCTTAAACATGAACATAATACCGTCTAGATGAGGAATTAGATCAATTGATTCCTCGTAAAATTAATTTTCAGCAATATATTGAAGTCTTTAAGTAGTACCACTGTCAATGTATGCACTTCAGACCAGTGGCCATTTTAGAGGCATACCTAGTTGTGCAGTAAAATTGTTAGGCTTCATCTTTATTGGATATTTAGTTGCCTTCTCTCTATATTTTTTGATAATCTTTGAGGCTATGAAAGTGAGTAACACCACTTTCTACCATTGCAATCATATTCTTGCCTTCAATCTTCATATCAACATACATCGAAGTTTCGTAAACATAGGATAGATCATCCAACAACTCAGCAATACTTATATAGGCAATATTACCCGCACTATTTTATTCTTTTATGTCTATTGCACTATCATAAGATAGAATGTGTAACACCCTATAAAATTACTAAAATACTCCTAGAAGAGAGATGTGCATATAACGCATCTTCCTATGCTCCAATGACAAATTTAAGGTATGATATGCGATCAGCATAAAAAAATTAAGAGAAAGAGTGGTCTCGATTGATTTTTAGAGCAATCAGATCAAAAGATAAATTTTTTTATGCGAAAATAAATTCTTGTGAGGGTGTGCGACAGGTGTGCGACGCGCACTTGCCGCAGATCAACACTTAACTTTTGTCCAAAAATTTTCTATGGGATTAGAAAATTCGTTTGGAGAATTTGGGTGAACACCCCAAAAAGACACAAAGTCCACGTCGTGGACCCCATGTTTCCAAGGCGAACCTTTTTTCAAATTTCGTGAGGGGAAGTCCAGACCTTTCCCAACCCTTCCTAAACTTAAAACATGATCCAAATGGGTCATTTTGAGTGTAGAAAGGGTTTTAAACCCCATTCTTAAGTAATACTCTTAAAGAGAAGAGAAGAGGAGCAAGGAATTGAGGAGTTCAAGGAGAGTTCTTTGAAGCTAATTGTCCAAAAGCTTCACACCAGGTATGTAAGGCTAAACTTAAGTATGGAATTGTTCTCCCAAGTGCCCGAGTAATGGTAAAAGAGGAGTTGAGAATCCATGAGTCCCCATACATATTTTTTGAAATACTTTCTTAATTATTTCCTTGAAAACTATCTCTATTACATGCATTTTATATGTTGATGATCATCATAAACTTGTTTTCTTGAATTGGATACTGTAAACCCGATATGTTGATTTGTGAAGGCATGTATAAATGAACCTAGGGTCGGAGTCTAGAGCCTTGACTTGAGTATATTGATTGAAATTTTGATGTGAGTATTAGGTTGTGTTGATTAAGCTTTATGATCCTATAAGTCTTCATAATTGAGTTCTTGTGTTCTGTCTAAATGACTTCTTCTAAATGATGATCTGAGTCCTTGAGTTCTTAATGAGAATTGAGTTAATTGAGATGAGTTAAAGTCCCTGAAAGCAATGGAGGACTTTAGAGTTTGAGTTAATAAGATGATGAGAGTCTCTATGAGACTAAATGAGATGATGAGTGCCTCTACGAGGCTAATCAAGATAATTGATTGAGATAAGGAGGAGTCTTATGAGCATTGACCCTTAGGAGGAGTATCGAGCACCAAAATGGATAATAGTGAGCCCCATTCTCACTCATTAACTATGTCACCAAGCATAGGTGAGGATTGAACCATTACTTCTGATGGTCCCCTCTTGAGGTAAAGTCCCTACAAGCAATAGAGGACTTTAGAGGACAGATCTCTCATGGATAATAGGCATTCCTTACCTGGAAAGTCTGGAATGACTATGGCAAGATCAACAAAATTGTTATACAATCACAAGATCAAAAGTGATTGTTGTCGGATAAGAGAAACTCCCAAAAATTTCCCACCTTAAGTAATCTGAGTTGAGTTGAGTTAAGTTCCATTCAGTTGAGTTGAGTTGAGTTCATTGATGAGGTTTGATTAGCTCACTTGTCTACCCTTTATTCTTGCTTTAGATAGACATTTGGCATTCTGATTAACTATGCTCTGAGTTGTTGTTATTTTTTCTATATTATTCTACCAATTTCTATTTCATTCAGCCATTTTACATACTCATACATTCCACGTACTGGTGTCTCCTTTGTATTGTATCATTTTATGATGCAGAGGCAGGTACTAGAGATCGTCAATAGGTGCATCATTGAGGATCTGAGCATTCAGCTGAGTTGGTGATCCTCCTTTACTTCGAAGGACCATTCTTTATTTTTATTTAGCTATATAGAGTTATACTTGAGTTAGCTTATTTTCTTTTGAGGTAGTTATAGATCTGTCATTGGCACCACTTAATAGTGATAGAGGCTTTATAGACTAGAGTCATATTGAAGTTGACACTTGTGGAGCTAGTTTTCTTTTTACTGGGCATTTTGTTTATATTATCTTGAGACTAAATTGCTCATTTATCTTCTTAGTCTTCCGCTGATTAATAGATATTATTGATTGAATGGCTGTGATGAGGCCAAGTGGTTCCGTTGGAGACTAGCAATAATCTCTGAGTATCGATCACGTCTAGGGTACCCTCCCGTGGCATGACAAACTTAGTATCAGAGTTCAAGTGTCTTAGGGAGTCTTGTTTATGTGCATGTTGTGCACCACATTTTATAATTAGAAGGCTATAGGACATTAGGAATGGTTACACTTATTTCATGATTTGATTCGCGTGTTAGAGTTGAAACTCTATGATACTTCCTTCTAATTCGTGCTCTATGTGTTGCAGTATTATGATCATGCCTCCTAGAAGAGCCTTCAGAGGTAGAGGGCGTCCATCCAGGCAAAATGTTAACCCACCCAAGCCTCAAGGACATGAGAAGCCTATGGATCCAACTATCCATGTTTAGCGGCCACCATAAGCGGAGGTTTCTAATGCTGAGCTTCGCCAGGCTATTCAAACTCTAGCCAAGGCTTTCACAACACCTGCTGCGAGGCAAGGAGTGGGTTGACAGGATGCATAAGACACATTCAGAGTCCTAGAATTCTTGAGAATAAATCCATCTGAGTTCACAGGGTCTGCATCTACTGAGGATCCTGAGAACTATGTGGAGGAGCTTCTGAAGGTGTTCTAGGTGATGCATGTGGCTAATTCTGATAGAGTTGAACTGGTTGCCTACCAACTCAATGGTGTGGCTAGACTATGGTATGATCAATGGAAGAAAAGTAAAGGAGAGGAAGCCACATTGCTGACTTGGGTAGTATTGGAGGAAGCTTTCTTAGGGCGCTTCTTTCCAAGAGAATGAAAGGAGGCCAAGATAAGAGAGTTCTTGAATCTGAAATAGGGCTCATGACTATGTAAGAGTATGGGCTTAAGTTCACTCAGCTATCTAGCTATGTTCCTTATATGGTTGCTGACATGAGAGGGAGGTGGGGATGTATGTTGATAGGCCAAAAAAAGGGCCAAAGAAAGATGGGAGGGGAGCTATGCTTGTGAGCGATATAGACATTGGGAGGTTGATGACTTATGTGCAACAAGCTGATGAGGACAGATAGCATGGCAGAGAAGAATTTAGGAGTAAGAGAACTAAGACATCCAACCATGAGGTTGGCAAGAGATCTAGAGGGAATGGTAATAAATTATAGTAAGGGCCAGCACCATCATCTACTAGTGCTCCTATGCCCAGAACCAGGAATGATCAGAGGTCTCAAAACTTTAGAGCCCAGGGATCTCAGTCAAAGGCTAGTGTAGCTCAAGGTTCATAGGGTAAGCCACCATGTGTTAAGTGTGGCAGGTTACACTTGCGTAGATGCTGTGAGGGGAGTGATGCATGTTTCAAGTATAGCCAAGTGGGTCACTTCCAGAGAAAGTGTCCAAAGTGGGCTGATCCGGCTCAATCTTTTGCACCAACACCACCAGCCAAAGGAAATCAGAAAGGTACTACATCAGGCGCAAGCGGAGCTACAAACTATTTATATGCCATGGGTAGTCGCCATGATCAGGAGAACTCCCCGTATGTTGTGATGGGTATGATTCGAATCTTTCCTCTTGATTGTTATGTTTTAATGGACCTTACTGCAACATTGTCATTTGTAACTCGTTATGTGGCCAGTAGATTTGATATAACCCCAGAGAGTCTTCTTGAACCCTTTGATGTTTCTACTCCAATGGGTGAGTCTATTCGAGCTGAGAGAATCTATAGAGCTTGTATAGTGTTGATCCATCATAAGGATACTCTTATTGATTTCATTGAGTTAGAGATGGCTGATTTTGATGTGATCCTTGGCATGGATTGGTTTCACGCCTATTATGCCTCCGTCGATTGTAGAGCCCAAACCGTTAAGTTCCAATTCTCAGGTGAACCGGTTCCATAGTGGAAGGGTGATTTTGTTGCACCCAAGGGAAATTTTATCTCCTATCTTAGGGCTAGAAAGCTAATTTCCAAGGGTTGTATCTATCACCTCACGCGAGTTAAGTCTGATGATGTTGAGTGTCTAACTTTTGAGTCAGTTTCGATGGTGAATGAGTTTCTTGAAGTGTTTCCTGAGGATCCGTCTGATGTCCCTCCTGATAGGGAGATTGACTTTAGGATTGATATTCTTCCCGATACCCAACCTATCTCAATTCCACCTTATAGGATGGCCCTTACTGAGTTGAAAAAGCTAAAAGAGTAGTTAAGAGATTTGTTAGAGAAGGGCTTTATCATGCTGAGTGTTTCTCCTCAGGGTGCCCCTGTCCTATTCATGCCAAAGAAAGATGGGTCTCTCAGAAAATGTATTGATTATAGGAAAATGAACAAGGTTATGATAAAGAATAAATATCCTTTTCCCAGGATAGATGATCTGTTTGACTAACTTCAGGGTATCTCTTGTTTCTCAAAGATAGACCTCTAATCTAGCTACCATCAGTTGAAAGTGAGGGAATGTGATATTCCAAATACAGCCTTTAGGACTAGATATAACCATTTTGAGTTCTTGGTCATGTCCTTTGGTGTATTCGAGAGATGAGGAGGAGCATGTCAATCACCTTAGAGTTGTCCTTCAGGCCCTTAAGGACCATGAGTTGTATGGAAAGGTCTCGAAATGTAAGTTTTGGCTTAGTCAGTGGCTATCCTAGGCCATATTGTTTCAGGTGATGGTATTCAAATAGATGCCCAAAAGATTGAAGCGATTAAGAACTGGCCCAGACCGACCTCTCTGACTAACCTAAAAAGTTTCTTGGGGTTGGCAGGTTACTACCGTTGATTTCTTGATAGAGCTTCTTCCTATCTGCACCATTGAACTAACCAAATTGACTTAGAAAAAGGCTATGTTTCAGTGGTCTGATGAATGTAAGAAGAGTTTCCAAGAGTTGAAGACTAAATTGAGCACCAGTTTTAACCTTGCCCAATGGGACAGAGGACTTCGTAAGATATTTCCATGAGTCAAGAGTTGGATTAGGTTGTGTGCTGATGCAGAGAGGGAAGGTGATAGCCTATGCTTCCAGACAACTTAAGGTCCATGAGAGGAACAATCCAACCCATGATCTTGAGTTGGCAGCATTGGTGTTTTTCGCCTAAAATTTAGCGCCAGTACCTGTATGGAGTGCATGTGGATGTATTCACTGACCACAAGAGCCTACAGTATGTCTTCAGTCAGAAAGAGCTTAACCTGCGATAGATGAGATAGTTGGAGTTGCCTAAGGATTATGATATGAACATTCTCTACCACTCAGGTAAAGCTAATATTTTGGCTGACGCTCTTAACAGGTTGTCAATGGGTAGCACAACCCATGTTGAGGAAGGAAAGAAAGAGTTAGCAAAGGAAGTTCATAGATTGACTAGATTGGGAGTTCAACTTGAGGAGAATGCTGAGGGAGGAGTCAATGTTCAGAACAGGTCTGCTTCATCTCTAGTGACAGAGGTGAAAGAAAAGCAAGACCAAGATTCTGTTATACTTCAATTGAAGGAGGTTGTCCATAAACAGAAAGTGATGGTCTTCTCCAAAGGGGGAGATAGAGTGTTGAGGTACTAGAGTAGATTGTGCGTTCCAGATGTTGATGGTGTTCGAGAAAGAATCATGGCAGAAGCCCATAACTCTAGATATTCCATTCATCCTGGCTTTACCAAGATGTACCATGACTTGAGAGAATTCTATTGGTAGAGTGAAATGAAGAGAGATATTGTTGAGTTTGTTTCTAAGTGCCCTAATTGCCAACAAGTTAAAGTTGAGCATCAAAGGCCATGTGGATTGGCACAGAACTTTGAGATTCCTGAATGGAAGAGGGAGATGATCAACATGGACTTCATTACTTGTCTACCAAGGTCTTGAAAGCAAAATGATTTGATATGGGTGATTGTTGATAGGATGAACAAATCGAGTCACTTCTTAGAAGTTAAGATAACTAACACTGCAGAGGAGTATGCCAAGTTGTACATCCATAAGATTGTGAGGTTGCATGGAGTTCCCTTGTCCCTCATCTCAGACAGAGAATCTCAATTCAACTCCCAATTTTGGAGATCTTTGTAGAAGGGATTAGGTTCTAAAGTGAATCTAAGTACAACTTTTCATCCTCATACATATGGCTAGGCAGATCCTATAATTCAGACATTAGAGGACATGTTGAGACCTTGTGTATTTGATTTCAAAGGAAATTGGGATGATCACTTACAATTGATTGAATTTGAATATAACAATAGTTATCATACAAGCATTCAAATGGCTCGCTATGAAGCTCTGTACGGGAGAAGATGTAGATCACTAATTGGGTGGTTTGAAGTTAGAGAAGCTGAGTTGATTGGACCTGATCTTGTCCATCAGTTAATGGAGAAGGTAAAGGTCATTAGAGAGAGGTTGAAGACTACATAGAGTTGCCAAAAATCGTACACAGACGTGAGGAGAAGAAACTTAGAGTTTGAGGTAAATAATTGGGTATACTTGAAAGTGTAACCTATGAAGGGTGTTATGAGATTTAAGAAGAAGGAAAAATTGAATCCTTGCTATATTGGTCCCTATCAGATTGTGAAGAAAATTGGGAAGGTTGCTTATGAGTTAGAGTTGTCTTCCGGTTAGATGCAATTCATCCAGTGTTCCACGTTTCGATGTTGAAGAAATGTTTGGGAGATCCTGCCTTGGGGATCCCTGTTGACAGTATTAGAGTAAAGGATAGTTTGTGATATGAGGATATTTCAATCCAAATCCTTAATCATCAGGTTCGCAATTTGAGAACTAAAGATATTGCCTTAGTCAAAGTCCTGTGGAGAAATCAATTCGTTGAGGAAAGCCACATGGGAAGCTGAGAAAGGGATAAGAGCTAAATATATGCATCTATTCGTTCCTATTGATGAGAATATTGAAGTTAATGTTCTTACCCTTGACTTAACTGATGTTTCTATTCTTGAGTTGATGTATCTATTCATGAGTCTGAGTGGAGTTTGTTGTGGTTGATGAGAAGTCGAGAATTTGAGTTATTGAGTGGGTATTGAGATGAGTCTTGAGTCTACTCATGCATTGATGTCTACCTTTACTCATCATTCGAGGACGAATGATTCAAAGGGGGAGATTATGTAATATCCAATAAAATTATCAAAATACCCCTAGAGGAGAGATGTATGCATAATGCGTCTTCCCATGCTCCGATGGCAAATCCGAGGCCAGATTTGCGATCACCATAGAAAAAATTGAGTGGGAAAGTGGTCTCGGTTGATTTTTTAGAGTAAGTGGATCAAAAGATAATTTTTCAAAATGAAAATGAATTCTATCGAGGGTAGGCGACCGGTGTGTGATGTGTACCTGCCGCGAACCAACACTTAAATTTTATCCAAAAATTATTAGAAAACTCATTTGGAGAATTTTCGGCAAAACATCCCAAAAATACACAAGGTCCGTGTTGCGGGCCCTATGTTTTCGAGGCGAACTTTTTCTTTTATTTCATGAGGGGCATTCCACACTTTGCCCAACCCTCCTAAACTCAAAACACAATCTAAATAGGTTGTTTTGAGCGTAAAAAGGAGTTTAAACCCCATTCATGAGCCATTCTAAGTTCTTGAAAAAGACTAGGGCTAAAGAGAAGAGAAGAGGAGCGAGAAATTGAGGAATAGAAGGAGAATTCTTAGAGGTTAATTGTCTAAAAGCTTCATAACAGGTATGTAAGGCTAAACTAAAGCATGAGATTTTTCTCCCATGTGCCCCATTGATTGAGCTTCCTTGAGTCCCCATACATATTTCTTGAAAATACTTTCTTGATTATTTCCTTGAAAATTATATCTATTACATGTATTTTCATATGTTGATGATCATCATAAACTTATTTTCTTGAATCAAGTACTTTACATGAGATATTGTATAAACCTTATATATTAATTTGTGAAAGCATGCATGAATGAACATAAGGATGGAGTCTAGAGCCTTGACTTGAGTATGTTGATTGAAGTCTTGATGTGAGTATGAGGTCGAGTTAATATAGCTTGATGATCCTATGAGTCTTCATAATTGAGTTCTTGAGTTCTGTCTAAATGACTTCTTTTAAATAATGATTTGAGTCCTTGAGTTCTTAAATGAGAATTGAGTTAATTGAGATGAGTTAAAGTCCCTGAAAGCAATAGAGGACTTTAGAGTTTGAGTTAATGAGATGATGAGAGTCTCTATGAGACTAAATGAGATGATGAGTGCCTCTACGAGGCTAATCAAGATAATCGATTGAGATGAGGAAGAGTTTTGTAAGCATTGAGTCTTGGAAAGAGTATCGAGCATCAAAATGGGTAAAAGTAAGGCTCGCTCGCACTCATTAACTACGTCGCCAAGCTTAAGTGAGGATTGAACCATTACTTCAAATAGTCCTCTCTTGAGGTAAAGTCCCTAAAAGCAATAGAAGACTTTAGAGGATAGACCATTGTAGATCATAGGCGTTCCTTACCTGGCAAGTACGGAACATCTATGGAAGCATCATGGGTTTGTTGTACAATCACTGGCTCATAAGTAATTATTGTCGGATAAGAGAAACTCCTGGAAAGTTCCCACCTTGAGTATTCTGAGTCGAGTTGAGTTGAGTTGAGTTTCATTGAGTTGAGTTAAGTTGAGTTCCATTGAGTTGAGTTGAGTTGATTGATGAGGTTTGATTGGTTGATGGGTCACTTGTCTACTCTTTATTCTTGCTTTAACTAGACATTTGGCATTCTGATTGAGTATATTTTGAGTTGTTATTTCTATATCATTCTACCTGTTTCTGTTTCATTCAGCCATTTTACATACTCGTACATTCCAGATACTGATGTCTCCTTTGGACTGCATCATTTTATGATGCAGAGGCAGGTACTAGAAATCATCAACAGGAGCATCATTGAGGATCTGAGTATTCATATGAGTTGGTGAGCGTCCTTTACTTCGGAGGACCATTCTTTATTTCTTCTAGCTTTATAGTGTTAGACTTGAGTTAGTTTATTTTGTTTTGAGGTACTCATGGGTCTATTTTTGGCACCACTTGATAGTGATAAAGGCTTCATAGACTAGAGCTGAGTATTGATGTTGAAACTTGTTGAGCTAGTTTCCTTTCTACTAGCCACATTTATCTTCTTAGTCTTCAGCTGATTAATAGATATTGTTGATTGAATGGATGTGATGAGACCAAGTGGTTTGTTTGGGGACTAGCAATAGTCTCTGAGTGTCGAACATATCTAGAGTAGCCTCCCGGGGCATGACACCATACAAACAACACATGAAAATAAAAAAAAGTAAGAACTTTTTATAAAAAGGAACGTAAAAAAATAACTAAAACTTGAAAGAAAAGACGAAAGAGGAAAAGAAGTTTCAAAAGTTGATGCGCGGGGAAATAAGTAACGTAAAAGCAGTAGATATATTAGGATAAAGTTCAATAAAAAATAAAGGATAAATTAAAATTATTTAAATTAAAGTAAACGTATAATTGAAAAAAAAAAGTAAGAGAACCATGGGATACCATCAAATTGGTAGTTTCAAAAATTGAGAATTTTCATAATTACAGAACCATGAAATCAAACCATACCATATAATTAATGAAACAATAAAAACAAACATGGTTCTCTCACTAACTATACCATACCATACCACCAAAAACCACCATCCAAACCAAACAAGTTGTACATCCCAATTACGTAGTGACTTTTCAAACAATCTCTATATCGTCCAAATAATTGCAATAGTAAATATTGTTGGAGTTACTTCTTTGTTTAATCCAATTAACCATTTTTATCCTCAACATAGACACAGTAAACCCAATATTAAAAAGTACTTGCAGAATTGAATAATAGTTCACAATCTTAAAATAGTTCATGTTTTTAAAAGTACCCTAAGATTGTTCAGTAAAATATTTAAAGGGGTGAAACTACAACAATTATTAATTATTATATTATCTATATTTATAATATATTAAAAGTGTGAAGACTTTTAGAAGTATTATTTGAACCTTTTGTCCTACACTAAAAATCTCTTCTTTAGATAAAATCGTCTTTTCATTATTTTTCTTTAAATTATTATTTAATTATATTTATAATATTGACTTTTAAATATGAAAAGAAGTGATAAAATAAAGACTTCTATCCCATGGAAAGACTCTTAAATCTTCCCTATTTGATAGATTTCTATTATTTGACTCAAAAAAATGCCTTAAGAAATTCTAATTTATTATGAGTTCTAATTAGTGATAGAATCTCTCTATATAAAGGACATTTATAAATCAATAATTTATCAAAATTAGTGAGTTATTTTTTTTTTTAAGTTCATCATTAAATTTGATTTTTATGTAATATTTGTTATCAAATGAGATACACATTTTAATCACACGCAAAGCGCGTACAACAAGACTAGTAAAAAGAGATAAGTGAGAGTTATTAAACATACCAACAATTGTGTAGACAGCAGTAACTAATAAACACTAACAATAATATATTTCATAAGTAATTAATCATGGAGAGAATATAATGTAAGTAGATCTTACTTTTATTTTTATAATATAAAAGAAAATATTTTGGATAGATTCTAAATAGTAATAATCGGGATTAAAGTTGGCAAGGGTTAAGAGTTCACAAGAACCCTTTTATGAAAATTATATTATTTATGTATAACAAAAAAAAATTATGTAGGTACAATAGATTCTTTTGGATGAATGCGTATTAACTTTTAATAATTAATGAAGGTTCACGAAACCACAATCGAGAATTCTGCACAAGAAGAAAAGGACTCTTCCCTCTTTTACTCCACACTCCACTCCCCCACCTGTTTTCACATTTCATTATTCCAAAGCGCACACATAAAAAGGAAACCCCTCTCTCTGACTAAAGACTAAAGAGAGATGCCCATCTGTTATAACTTATAAAAACAAACACAGTGCCCTTTTACAGTATTGTTATCTACTCTGTTTCTTTGCCATGGCCAAAAGCAGAGGAAATCCCAGTAGTAAGCACTCCAAAACCATCAAGAAAAAAGAAGAGAAACCACATTCATGGGCAGTTGTAAGAAGCCTTTTTACTTGCAAACATCTACAAGTTGCAAAGGTAGACAACCAGCAAGTAATATCCAAAGAAGAGAAAACCCATGAAGGTGAACCCGACAATAACAACAAAAAATGCAAGAAAATGAAGTGTTCTGGCTCCATATGTAGTAACACAAAGGTCATGCATAGGCCGGAGCCATCGCCATCGCCTCCCAAAGGACGTAAAAATAATGGCATTGGCACTAGTAGTTTTTCTTCTTCATCTTCACTAGTCTCAAGTTCACCAACGACATCGTCATCGATTAGAGGAATGCCATTTAGGAAGCTTTCAGGTTGTTATGAATGTAGAATGGTCGTTGATCCAATAGCTAGGGGTGACCCTTCTTTGAGATCAAATATTTGTGGTGAATGTGGACATATTTTTATGAAACTTGAGAATTTGGAACTTCATCAAGCTGTTAGACATGCTGGTATGTATGTTACTACAATTTTTTTTGCTAAAAATTATTTTATTTTAATTCCTCTGTTTCATCAACACTTTATTTTAAAAAAGGAATCTCTTTTTCCTCAATTCTTTAGTCAAACTTTTCTATGTAGCCTCGAACTCCATGACCCCTGTCTCCCTCTGGTTGATTGCCATATTTTATATTGGTATAAGTTTTTGGGGAGAGAGTGAGAGTCTAGTCACAATTTTGTCCTTAGTTATGCATATTTCAAATACTATAATCTTCTCCATAATACCCTTCTTAATAAAAATATTTAAAGATAACTTTTCACTATTATTGTTTTAATTATTCTCTTAGAAAATTTAAAGAAGAATTTTCTTCAACTTTTAACAATACACTTACTTTTGAACTATGAGAAACTTCTTAATAATTTACTTATATGAATTAGAGGGATAAATGTATACTCGCTCTGTCCCATATTATATGGACACTTTTCATTATTATTAAGAAATCATTAATGCACTAGTAAACTTTATCATTTTATCAATGTGCATTAAATTAAGTTTAAAAAATCACTAATACACTAATTAATGGTTGGGGTAAAATGAGAAAAAATAATTAATTTTATCTTAATTTAGTAAGTTTCCATATAATATGGACAAATACTTATAAAAAGATGTTCATATAATATGAGACAGAGATAGTAACACTCATTTCACAGATTTTAATACGCTATCCATTCACTTTTATTTGCCATATTTGGACTATTTTGATAGACCCATTAAGAAAATAATGATTTATATAGTTATTTTACTACACTATTTCTATTAATTGATATTTAGTATTAATAGTAGCCAATTTGTTGCATGGAATGTAAAGTTTTACTAATAATATGGAGTTGCAGTATGTGAATTGGGTCCAGAGGACACAAGTCGAAACATAGTGGAAATCATATTTCAGTCGAGCTGGTTGAACAAAAAGACTCCAATATGCAAGATTGAGAGAATCTTGAAAATCCGCAATACTCCTACAACTATTTCAAGATTTGAGGAATACAGAGAGGCTATCAAGGTTAAGGCAACCAACCTTGTCAAAAAACACCCACGTTGCATTGCAGATGGGAATGAACTATTAAGGTTCCATTGCACAACATTCATATGTTCACTTGGACTAAATGGTTCCTCAAATTTGTGCACTCTCCCTAATTGTAACGTATGTACTCTCATCAAAAATGGATTCAAGCTACCTACTACGATTCCTCATGCTACAACCAAAGGTAATTTATTATATTAATTACTCATCCACTTTCTTTTTGACTTATAATGCTCGTCGGTCAAAATCACATCGATTCATACTTCAACTATCTCTTCCTTTGTATTAAAACATACTTCGATGCTGAGTTGTATCTGTTGTCGATTTAGAACAAATATTTAGCCAACTTAGCATCCAAGTGTGTTTTAATACAAAGCAGGGCGGAAGTACATTCATGCAAGAGTAACACTGTTCATCGGAATTTTTTTTCGAATATATTGGTTAAATATAGATATTTTGATATATATCCATTGTTGAACACCCTTAATATAAAAATTACCCGCCCATGTATTAGAAAGTGTTGGCTTCGCCACTGATACGGATAATTCAGGTAGTCAAAGAGGATAATGAAACCCACCAAAAAAATGATAGTTTGGTGTGTTTTTAAATATTAACTCAATACTTTTTACGCAAAAAAGTTATAATATGATGCAGGTATATTGACGACGGCGACGAGCGGGAAGGCGCACGACAACGTGAGAGTTGTGTCAGATGAGGAGAAGAGGGCAATGTTAGTTTGCAGGGTGATTGCAGGAAGGGTGAAGAAAAATTTGGATGGAAATAATAATAATAATTTGGAGGAGTATGATTCCATTGGTGGTGCTGCTGGACTTTACTCCAATTTGGATGAGTTGTATGTGTTTAATCCTAAGGCTATATTGCCTTGCTTTGTTGTCATTTACAAAAGTTTCTAGCTACTCACATTGTACTAACTAACTAGGATGTTGTTTTCCTTGCTATGTCACAACAATATTTTTCATTTGTTTGTTCAAATGAATGAAAATTCATGTGTCAATAAATTTCCTGTCTCCTCCTTAATGTGATATTATTTGACTCTATTTTACAAAGAAAGAAAGAAAGAAAAATAGTTTAAATGATTTCAACTTAAATTTTAATGTTAATCAATTACTTTCTCCGTCCATCTTTACTTATCCCGTATATTATTTTGGGATGTCCAACAATACTTGTCAACTTTACGAAATCAAGAAATAATTTTACACTTAGTTCCTAATTTACCCTTATCATTAATTATACTCATTTCCCTATTATTTTTTTCAAAATATTATATTTATTATATTTAAAAGGTAATTTGATAAAATTATCCAATGTCAAGTAAAGTTGGACGGAAGAAATATATGTAAAAATTGATTGTGTCCATATCAATCATTTTTACTTTTTTTTTTTTAGTACTCATGCATTTTCCCTTTAAGAAACACACATGTACAACATAGGTCAGACGCTCACCCCTTTAATCTTTATATTTGAATGGTAATACCACATAGTAGTGTGTAGATTTATTTAATTTTATATAAGTTTAAGTATTTATATGCATATATTTAAAGTTAAAAGATATTTATGTCAATCAAAAACAAATTAAAAGACATATTTATATATTATGGAGAAATAATTCACACCGCTAATTTGTAGTGGATAATGGTGTAAACTTTTGCAGGTCAAAATGGGACGTTAATGATGGGGAGACAGTTGATATGATTGAGTTTCCTTACATTAAAGAGAGTGTTTATGCTCTTTGCTTGTCTTTTAGCCTGAACTCATGGTCGCGCGTGGCTTCTTTGCTTTTTGTTACGTTCCCATCCTCTCTTGTTTTTTGGATTTGGGATTTTAAAAATATTTTGACTCTAGTTTTGTACTACTCATTAGCTCATAATTTGGACATAATGACTTGTTTGACTAAAGTAGAGCAACGCAGCATGGGCTCTCTTAAAATTCCTACCTACTAACTTCCTTGTTATGTGAATCTATTTATTTACTTTACATATTTTTTGGATTTAAACTCCATCAATAATGCAGTATTCCTTTATCAAATGTATTCTTTGTAGTTATCTTCGTAGGTGTTTTGGACATTGAATCGGTTGATTTTTCAATAAGAGAAAATATCATACATAGTTCCTTATTTATAAAAATAAAAGTAGACCTGAAATGGTCCCTTAACTATATACTACCCGGTTATAGACCTGTAAGTATTTAAATACTTATCAAGTTTGATCCTTTTAACTATACACTTAGTCTTTAAGTATTCAAAAACTCATCAGGCTTGATCTCTGTCCATTTCTTATATATATATAAATAACTTAGGTTTATAGAAATTCATATTTCCATAAAATTAAACCCTAAATTCATTTTTCTAGATGTTTCTCTCTTTTTACTATTTTTCTTCACATTATTCTTATGAAACAAAGTATAACCTCAACGATTCAAAATAAAATTTATCAGAAAAGAAGATATAAGCCCTAGTTTTATTTAATGAAGGTATAAAATCAAACATATTATTGATGGTAATGACTTGAATATGCTAAAATTTCAGATAAAAAGAAAAAAGTATAACCCATTAGATGTAGATAGAAATTTATTTATATTTATATTCAATACAAATGAATATCTTGCAACGAGAATAACATTTTAAGCACTTTACTCACAGGTTTTGATTAGAGTTGTTAATACAAGTTGGTCCATCCCATTCGGTTGGTTCATGCGGGCTTTGAAATTTGACGAGGCAGGTCGGACTGGCCATTTTTTTTGTGGGACAGAAAATAGTTACCCAGCCCATCAGTATGTGGGCTACGGGCCTTTTTGGGTCTGCTTATATTTTTACAAGTATATCTTTTTATATAAATTATTAAATTAAATAATTTAAAAATATTAAAAGAAATAACAATAAGAGAATATTACATTGTATTAATGTCACTATTACATAATATAAAAACATAATTTGTATCTAAATTTTAATATTTAAAAGTTTTAAATGAATTTTGAATTTGGACTTTTATTATTTTTAATACTTTATTTTATTTATAATTTTAATTATTTTTATTCAGCCCATGGGTCGACCCAACTCGTATTGCAAAAGTTCCACAAATTAGCAGACCTATTCGAGCCAAGCTAAAAAGTTCATTTTTTTTAAATGGACTTTAAAAATCTTTGCGCAACCCTGCTAAATTACAAATTAGGTTAGGTTGAATCGGCCCAATGGGCCTACCTCATATTGATGGCCTTAGTTTTGATTTTAAATTTAGTACTCTAGTGAAAAGAACTATAACTTCGACAACAACAACAACATACCCAGTGTAATCCCATAAATGGAGTCTGCGGAGGGTAAAATGTAAGCAAACTTTACCACTACTTCATAAAGGTAGAGAGGCATATATTGATGGTAATGACTTGAATTTGCTAAAATTTCTTATAAAAAGAGAAAAGTTACAACTCGTTAGATGTGGAGAGAGATTTGTTATAATGACCCTTCGGGTAATTTTGGTATTTCTGCGACTACTCTGTTGATTTGAGCTTCTATACGGTAACTCCGGACCATTTGTGACTTGTTGGGACTTTAGGATCGGTTATTGGTCAAATTGGTTGGCAGTTACGTGATTTTTCGAGATAATGAGAAGTTATAACTGTAAAAATGAGATTTCTGATAAAGTCCTACCAAGTAGCCACGGAATGGGATTCTGACAGTTCTATCAGTTCCAAAACAGCCGAATTAGGTAAGGAAAGGTAGTTGGCTCGAGGTTTGGGGGTCCCCGTATGTATTTGAGTCAAAAATTGCAAAATGAGTTCAATAGGAAGCTAAAAAAGACTTTTCTATTTTAAAAAAAAAAGGACCCAGCTAAATATGCTCAGAAAGGAAATCTGATGGCTTAGCCAACTCCGAAACTTGTAAAACAAAAGACTAGCAAAATATGCTCGGAATGGAAATCTGATGGCGTGGCCAGCTCCGAAACGTTGAAAATATCCTAATACGACCTTTCGTTGGATGACGAGGGCTTTCTATTGTATTTTGACCCTCTCAGTTCTTTTAGCCAAAATTAGCCGAAAAGAAGTGTGACTCTCATTTTTTCGTTAGATACTCCATTGGGAATTATGTCCAGAAGGTTGGATCCAAAATATCTAAATCCATGTGGTTGCACTACTATTTGCATAAATGGATATCGGATAGCCTGGGAATGCCTAATGCCAGAAAATTAACCCTCCGCGTTCGCGAAAGACAAGGAGGGCAGACCTCCGCATTCGCGGAGTCATGTCTGTGTTCTTGAAGAAAGCGGTGCCCATAAAGCTCCACGTTCGCGGAGTATAATGAGGCGATGGCCCATGTGTATATATCAGCTTTGCTAACAACAGTTATCCAAAACTTCAAACATGTGTAACTTTTACTCCGCAACTCTGACTTTGACGATTCAAAAGTCTACGTGACTCAGATTTTTACAAGGAACACTATGAAGGTACCAGATTCTAGTTTTGATGCATGTTTCGAGAAAAAAATACTATTTAGTTGGTTATATTCTTGAAATTTGTAAAAATCTTTTTCAAAATCTGAGTCGATTTTTGACGAAATTAAGTAAAACTTGAGTTTAAGTTGTTCAACTTATCGAGATGAACTTTCTGGTATTCTTGGATTCTAATAGTACTTGTATTCATGTGTTGACTATGATCATTCCATGTTGTAGTATCAAGGAGGGATTTGGAAAAAAGTGAATAGCTTACATGAAATCATAGAAAAAGATATGTTAAGTCTATTTCCTTTTTTGGCATGTTTTCATAAAGCTTAGGAGCAATATAATTGGGTTGTTATCGTTGATGCACTAAAATCCATAATTATTGATAGTTGACTACCTAATTGGTCATTCCTCTCAAGGTTAGCATTTGTACTGTGTTAGTAGTGACATTATGTTGGGTAGCGACACTATGTTGGGTATGACTTAGAAAGTGTTTGCATAGGTTGTTTATAGCTAAATTACTCACTTTTAGCCTGTGGAATTGCTACAATTGCCATTGGTTCTATTGTGATTTACTTCAGGAATGT
The DNA here is from genome assembly GCA_011800125.2 of Solanum clarkiae. NCBI lineage: Eukaryota > Viridiplantae > Streptophyta > Magnoliopsida > Solanales > Solanaceae > Solanum > Solanum clarkiae. Next base: position 6,711,845 of record JAABOM020000007.1, read on the forward strand.
GATCATTGCCTAAGAAGGCTATGTGTTGCCTATGGGGCTAAATTGTTGCCTACGAGGGGTATGAATTGCCGACATGGCTATATTGACACCTAAGAAATCTATGTGTTGCCTATAGGGCTATTTTGTTGCCTAAAAAGGCTATGAGTTAACTACAGGGCTATATTGATGTCTAAAAAGGTTATGTATTGCCTACAAGGATATATTGCTGCCTAAGAGGGCTATGAATTACCTACAGGGCTATATTAATGCATAAGAAGGCTATGCGCTGCCTACGAAGTTATGATGTTTCTGAAGAGGGCTATGAATTGCCTAAGGGGCTATATTATTGCCTAAGATGGCTATGGGGATAGGGGACTACTACTAAGGATATTTAAACTGAATTGATACCTTTTGGGCTTTTGGTATGCTCAGATTCAAGAGCAAGTAGATATGTTTATGTTATTCTTGACTTTGTTAACCAATTACATTTGAGTATATTATGACACCTGTTTATTTAATTATTTCCTTTCATACTAGATACATCATTTTATACTGACGCTCCATTACTTGGAGCTACTGCATTCATGCCTGCAGGACCTGACAGAAGATTCAATAGTCCTCCCCAATAAATTTATGGACTTCTAGAAGGTTAGCAAGCCCCTTTCTTTTTGAGCTTTCAAAGTTTTGAGATTTGTTGACTTTTGTTGTATATATTTCGGGTAGGTTGGGTCTCTATTTCATCAAGCTTTATCACTCTTAGAGGCTTGCAGACTAGAGTGGGTTGTGTAGTTATGTAAATGGTCATGCTGGCCTAGTTACCAGTTTGGTGTGTTTTTATAGCTGTGTTGTATTGTCTTGATATATATACCTACTTTTAGCTTCTGTGTAGCTATCATAGTGGCCTCGACGACCTAAATAGGATTTGTGTGCTAGTCGATTATTTCTTTATATAAACTTTTGAGAGTAGCTATTTTCTTTATAGAGCTATTGACGATGACCTTGCTGGTCGATTACTTATTTTTTAGGCTGGGATATACTTGTTTGTTTTTCTAAATATGTGTGGCTGCTATGCGCTCATGGCAAATGATTTAGCACAGTGAACTCTATCTTGAGTTTTGGCATTAGGTGTCAGTTGCGCCCATTGAGTTTGGGGTGTGATCGACTCTCTTTAAAAATAGTGTTTTATTTATGCAACTTATTTTATAAAATTCAATTTTCAACTATTTTAATATTATTCTAGTATACACCTGTTAAATTACTACAATTCTACAAGTTTAAAGCTTCAATTGCAAATTGAAAATTTTATAAAAAATTATAATTTTTTTGTAACACGCACTCTTATATATTAAGTTAATGTTTAGTAAGCATTTAAATATAGGGATTCAACTTCGGTACCAATCCGATCCTACTTCGTTCCAATCTGATATAATAGGACCAAAACTTCGAAAAAGTTGCGGTAAAATTGATTTCGGTATATGCGATTCTGGTAATTTAGAGAGGTTAATAGATTCAATTTTGATTCTTATAAAATCGATTCGAAAATTTTTTATTCGGTTCATTGCCAACCTTGGTAAGCAAGGGAATAAAAAGGTGAGGATTTTTAGGGAGGGGTAAAATAAATCTACATTATTTACATTTGCTTGAGGTTGTATAAATACTCAACGTGCCCATGTTTAGTGACAACATGGCTGGAAACTTCAAAAAGAAGGTCTAGTTTAGAGCAAACTTTATGTATTTTCTCTTTAAGTTGCTCTTAATTTTTTTTATTTCTATACTAGTTTTTGAAAATATGCGTGTCATGTTTACGTCAAATACTTGATACAAATTTTATATTGCAAATGATAAATTTTAAATGGTACATATATTATTGAATTTTCTCTATGCTATAAAATAAAAATCAAAATGTACAAGAAAAAAAAAGTAACTCGTAAACTGAGGTTAGGAAATCTTGCAAACTTGATGCTACTTTACTAATATATATAGTAATATTATTTAAAAATAAACACATTCAAAGCTATATAAATATAAACATATAATAAAAATATTTACCTTGTAAAATCAACTATTATGTATAAAAAAATAAAAACTAAATTGAAATACAGTCAAAGGTAATATGAATCTCGCTTTCAACTAAAATATATGAATGTTTGGGGGAAAAAAGGGATATGATTATATAGTAATCATTGCAGAGCATGAATTTTTTTTTTTAAAAAACATGTATTAAAAATATTAGTGCAGCAACTGAAAACTAAAAATATGAAAGAATAAGTTATAAATTATTATGCCTCATTAAGTAACTAAAATTAAATAAGATTGAGAAGAAGAGGTGAGCTAAAACAAATTTACGAAGATCGTGAAGAAGAAAAGAATCCCTCATCAACACAAACAAAAGTCATTAATAAAAATAATGAAACATTGAGATTCAAATGAGGAATCAGTGGAAAGAAAAAAAACGTGAGAGACATTTGTTGACATCCCGAAGGCATAATGTCGTGACAACTTATAAAAAATAATTAAATAAAAGAATTTAAAAGAAAAATAATTTAATTCAGAGTCGCCACCTAATTTTAAGGATAAGTAGGAAACCAATTAATTATTTACAAAATAGTCTGTGAACCAAAAATTCCAAGTAAAGGTTCAAATTATTCCAAAGGGAAGGTATCAGCACCCTTCAGAATCCATAATTGTACATCTCGGTTGAGCTCATTTTTTCAAATTGAGGAGGAGATACACAATATAACATAAGTATGATAATCATGAAATAAACACACAGAAATAATATACACAATAATGAATAAATAAAGAACAAACTAAATTGTTCTGTCTTTTTTAATAGGGAGCCCTTGAAAACTGACGGAGAAGTTTCGTCATTGGCCCAAGTTTAACAAACAGTATGCGTGAATTTAAATCAAAGTTTTTGAATTTTAAAATATAATAAATATCAATCTAAACTAAAAATTTTCAGCTTGTTTTAATGGGAAGGCCTCGAAATCTGACAGATAGATCTTTCATCGGCCAATTTTAACAAATAACGTGCATGTGAACTTAAAACAAAATCTCTGAATTTTTAAAAAAATAATAAGCATTAGTCTAAACTAAATTTCTTCGTCTTTTTGAACGGGGAGGCCTCGAAATCCAACCGGTAGATTTTTCATCGGCCAGATTTAACAAAAATAATGTATACGTAATTTGAACTAAAATTTATGAATTTAAAATACAACAAATATCAATCTAAACTAAGATTTTTTTGTCTTTTCTAAATGGGGAGGTCTCGAAATCTGACGGATAGATTCATCATCGGCCAAGTTTTGATTAGTACTTAAATAGAACTAACTAAAAAGATAAAGACAAAGTCATTTAAAATATCCCATAATAATAACAAAACAATAACCGAATCAAAAATTGTCATGACACACTTAAGAGCTAACAGAAAAGTAGAAAATTTATGCAAAATCATTCTTGATAACATTTATTAATAATGAAAATTTGTAACCAGCAAAATATATCAACAAAGATGAAGAAAATATAGATAACTATAGAAATTAATCAAAAACTTACCGTAATACCTAATTATCAATTAATCAAGTAAAAACAACCAAAGAAATCTAACATCTCTGGAGAATATCCAATAATAATAAAACCAATCCCAAAAGAAAATAATCAACAACGAATATAAACCATAACAAAGCTTGGCAAAGTGCTAAAAATAAAAGCAATCAATGATAAAAATCAGTCAAGAACCAAAACAACGTAAACTTAACAAAGTAAATTTTCAAACAAAATATCCACATAACCAAAATATTCAAGTAAAAACATAACATTCAACACTAATAATGAACAAAATCAGCAAGAAATTAGAAAATAGCTCAAAATTTCTACCATGAATTGCTGCAAATGAATGAGGTTTGCTGGAGTTGATGTCGAAGTTAGTGTTTCATTGATGGAGCTCTGATTCGGAGAGCTTCGATTGTTGCTGTTGTTTCGCCAGATCTGGGGCTGCATTTTGAAGTTGTGTGGTTGCTGATTTAGACCTTCTTGGCAGCTATTTGCAAGTGAAACCAAAGTACTGTTTTGTGCTGCGTTTTAGGGGTAATTTTGGTGGATTAAGAGGTTGAAATGGTCTCATATGTCTTTCTGTGGGTTTGTGGGTTTTTGGGGCTGTGTTTGGGCTAGTTGTTAGGTGAAAACAGAGGAGGTTTGGGTGGTGTGTGGAGTTGCCATGGGTGACCGGAAATGGAGGTTTTGGGGCTGTATTTGGTTAGTGAAAACAGAGTGTATTTGGGTCGCTGAAAAGGGGAGTTTGCTGGTGCATTTCAGGAGGGGTTTTGGGGTGATTTTTGGTGGAGTTTTGCTGCTGGTTCGGGGCTGAAATGGGGTGATTTCGGTGACATTTGGGATGGGGTTTTGGTGGTGGTTTGCTGGTGCTTGAGTGGCAGAAATGGAAGAGAAGGGGTCTAGTCCGGTGGCTGTAGAGAGGAGAGAATGGGGCTGGTAATGGAGGTTCTCCAGCGAGGTTTCGCCGGATTTCGGTTATGGCTGCCGAAATAAAAAATAAAGAGGAAGTGGATATTTTGTAAGGTTTCTAATATTAAAATGCCACTCCATTCAATTATGGTGATAAAGATTATATACACCTCGAAACCTTAACCTAATGGGTTAAAAGGTATGGGCCCAAATTGTGGGCCAATTAAACATACACATATAATTATATTCGGATAAGAACAAAAATAAATTATTATACTGCATTAAAAATGTTAAAATGAATAAAACAAATATAATTAACCATAAATAATAAATAAAATAAGGAAACTTGTAATACACAAAATAATAATTTAGCAAGAAATTAAACATAATAATATAAAAGTATGAATTTTTAAAATATTAGGCCAAAATTGGGTATCAACAACTGTCCCTTTCTTTGGGTATGATCGATGAAAGAGATTGTGGACAAAGAAAGTTGATGAACCCAATTTGACCAAATACTTACCTTCAAATAAGAGTGCATTGACTACGGTGGAAGTTGCTTCCTCAAAAATTCTATCCCAGTTACTGGCATAATCTTCAATCTGGATTTGCAGCGTCCTTTCTAATGTAGTACACATTCTGTACTGTGACATCTGAGAAAACTTGTTAGTAGCAAATGGAAACACAAATACGAACATAATTCGTGCAAACCTGGTTTAATATGTCATACTGAAGGAGATAGCGATCCATTTTCAAATATACTACTCATGAAGGAAAGAATGATCTAAAGTAACACGTCAATCACATTGAAGGAGGTGACGTTCTAATTTAACATGTCATGTTGAAGGAAGTGACGCTCCAATAATGATGTAAATGTCACATTGAAGGAAGTGACGCTCCAATAATGATTTTATCGTGTCACGTTGAAGGAAGTGGTGCTCCAAAAATAATGTAAAATGTCACATTGAAGGAAGTGACGCTCCGATTGAACATGTCATTTTGAAGGAAGTGACGCTCCAAAAATAGCTCAACTTGTCACATTGAAGGAAGTGACTCTCCAAAATAGCTTAACTCATCACAGTAAAGGCATTGATGCTCCAACATTATTTAACTTGTCACATTGAAAGCAAGTGACTCTCCAAAAATAATTTAACTTGTCACATTGAAGGAAGTGACTCTCCGAAATAGCTTAACTTGTCACTTTGAAGGCAGTGACACTCCAAAATTATTTAACTTGTCACGTTGAAGGCAAGTGACGCTTCAAAATGATTTGACTTGTCATGTTGAAGGCAAGCGACGTTCAAAAATTATTTAACTTGTAACGCTGAAGGAAGTGACTCTCCGAAATAGCTTAACTTGTCATGTTGAAGGTGAGTGACGCTCCAAAATAGCTTAACTTGTCACACTGACGGCAGTGATACTCCAAAATTATTTAACTTGTCACGTTGAAGGCAAGTGATGCTCCAAAATTATTTAACTCGTCTCACTGAAGGCAGTGACGCTCCAAAAATGATTTGACTTGTCATATTGAAGGCAAATGATGCTCCAAAATTATTTATCTTGTCAGGTTGAGGGCAAGTGACTCCAAAATAGCTTAACTCATCATACTAAAGGCAATGACGCTCCAAAATTATTTAACTTGTCATATTGAAGGCTAGTGACTCTCCAAAATAGCTTAGCTTGTCACATTGAAGGCAATAACACTCCAAAATTATTTAACTTGTCGCATTGAAGGTAAGTGATGCTCCAAAATGATTTGACTTGTCACGTTGAAGGTGAGTGACTCTCCAAAATGATTTAACTTGTCATACTGAAGGCGAGTGACGCTCCAAATTTATTTAACTTGTCACATTGAAGGCAAGTGATTCCCCAAAATGATTTGACTTGTCACGTTGAAGGCGAGTGACTCTCCAAAATGATTTAACTTGTCACGCTGAAGGCGAGTAACTCCCCAAAATGATTTAACTTCTTACATTGAAGGCGAGTGACTCTCCAAAATGATTTAACATGTTTCGTTAAAGGCAAGTGATGCTCCAAAATGATTTGACTTGTCACGTTGAAGGCGAGTGACTCTCCAAAATGATTTAACTTGTCAGGTTCAAGGCAAGTGTAATAAGCGATGAAAAAACGAAAATACCCTTAGAATTGACCTTGTGCCTAACATGTCTTCCCATGCCCTGATTGCAAATCCGAGACCAGATTTGTAGTCAGTGCAAAAATTGAGTTGGAAAATAGTCTCTCTACTTTAACGCGAAAAAACTTGAATTATTTTTTTCAAAAAAATCAAAAACAGTGAGGTTTCCAAGCCCATTACACAATGTGCTAGGGACGCGGAACCATACTTGAGTTTTTTCAAAAAATTGATGAAACGGGAAAATTCGCGAAAAATGGCCATTTCACATTAGTGCTTGTCCAGCACTAGTGCAAATGGAGGCTGATTTTCTTCTTTTAATGGGGAGGGACAATTTCGATCTTTCCCACACTCCATAATACTAAACTAAGCAGTTTTAATTCGTATTTAGTCCAAAAATGCATTTTTACTCTTTCATTCTCTCAAAACAAGAAAATCCTCTCAAGAACTCACGCTCAAGAAATTCAAGAACGATAGTAGGGCTTAGGAATTCTTTCCAATTCCTAAAGAAGTCATTCCCAGGTATGTAAAGCCTTTCAAAAGTTTATATTATTATTATTTTGGTATTGTAAAATCCCCAATTCCATACAAGATTCTGGTTAAACCGTATGATCAAGAATTTTCATCCTGTATTAGTAAATTCTATCCAGACATTGGTTTATGCACTCCTTTTTATATGAAATCATGTCTTTTGCTGATTTTAGTGTGAAGTTGCATGGTTGTACCATAATTACTGTAAATTATGTATTCTTGAAAATCTTGAATTTATTTCAAGAAAAGAAAAACTAGCATATGTATAGTTTGAATCAAGTTAAAGAGTATTTTCTTAAAGATTTCTTGGCACTTTAGTTGAGTAACCTAGCATGTCTGAAAATACGTAAAAGATACTGGTTCTGGTAAAGTTAAAGATCTCAGTTGAGAAAGCTAAGTAGTAAGTTGGGCTAAGTCCCTGAATAAACAAGATTTTAAGAATTTCAACTCTTTAAGTATGAGCTATATAAAGATCATTTTGGGAGTAGTATTGAGCACCGATATGAGTGAGAGTAGAATTAATTACTCGAACTCATAAACTATGTAGCCATCATAGGATAGGATTGTACCATGGTACCTTCTTCATATAGGATGGCTCTGGCAGCGTGGGCAAGATGTTGTATCACCACAAAGCTCATAGTGGTGGTTGTCGGTTAGAGAACCTCCCCAAGCTAAGAAGATATGTTTTACTTACTACTTTTCAGCATACACAATATATATTAACATTTTTATTTCATTATGAGTTATATTTATGTCTTTTTGAGAAGTATCGTGATATTTTGATTAAATATTTTGGCTATCTTACATACCGTACATACCACGTACTGATTTCATTACGACCTGCAAGTGACAAAGTTCCTCAGCAGCTGCTTCATTGAGAACCTGACAGCTTCCAGTCTTTTGGGTGAGGCCTCTTCTCAGTCTGAGGCTCTTGAGTTATCATATTTCATTGTAGCATTTATTTTTATTTCTGGCTACTTGGGGCCTGTCCCAGTAGTCATTTTAGACATCTTTAGTAGAGGTTCCAAAGATCATGTGTTAGTATTCTAGTCCCCGTTTGTCAGTATTGCTTATGAACTTTTACATTCAGCTTATGTAGACAATTTATGAATTAGCTTGTTGCTTTTATAGTTTTTCCAATGTTGTTTAACTCTTCCTTTAAGTAAGTAGCCAGACCAAGTGGTTCGCTTAGGACCAAAAATGATTTTCGAGTGCCGATCATGTCTAGGGTGTAGGCTCGGGGGGTGACAAACTTTGTATTAGAGCACTGAGTTCAAGAGTCCTAGGGAGTTTGTGGAACTATATCTAGTAGAGTCCGTATTATGGGTGTGAAGCGCACCACATCTATAATAAAGAGGCTACGGGACATTAGGAATTGTCAATAATGCTTGTTTATCTCGTACTTTAGAGTGTATCTCTGTGAAGTCCTTTCTAACTCGTGCGTTCACGCCTTGTCTTTCAGATCATGCCTCCTCACAGAGCTAACGGACCAGTAAGGGGCAGAGGGTGCCCAACCAGGAGAAACGCAAACCATCCAAGCCAAATTTCTGAGGAACCTATATCAACACTTGAAGAATCCAAACACAAATCATGTTTATAACGCATAATAAAGTTTACCCATAAAGTATTCAACCTTG
>JAABOM020000007.1:6720686-6745486 GCA_011800125.2 Solanum clarkiae
TATAGAATCCCAACTCTCCAAAATTACATCATAAGGGCTCCAACTTAGATTATTTATCAATTAGGTCCCAAACTTTTTTTTATTTTGATCCAATTGAGGACTCCCGACTCAAATTTAGTTATGAACACTAAATTCACTTGATACTCTAATCATACACCGAAATTATACTTAAGTTCCAACTATATGACGTCAACAACAAAATTCTCCAATTAGATATTTATCTTTAATTTAAAAACATACGGGGTCTAACATGTTATTATTTTTTAAAATTGAAATAGGAGCACCGAACCCAAGAAGGGTTGCCTACGTATCTCAAATAATTGAGAATCAGGTACGCGTAGTTCTGATGGATATGGTATAAAATGCATATTTTTAAAAAAAAATTAAAGTGTGTTTTGAAAGAAAAATAATATAAATGAAAAAATTAATGAATATATTTAAGGGCAATCTATTCACATTAAAGAAAATATCTAGCAAAATTCTTTTCTTAGCATGTGTGTATGTGTAAAGAATGTAAAACAAACAAAGTGAAATGCACTTATTGAATATAAAATAGTATACAAGAATTAAACTATATATAAAATTTGCGATTTTTTTTTAGCTATTCTAAAAAAATTGCTCCCATTTTATTGTGAAAGCTTGCGAAAAATATGAACGAGCCATTTTGGCGTCTACATATCCCGTTAAAATGCGAATCAGGTCAAATGTAGTCCAAACAGATTGTAATTAGCAAAATCACATTTCAAACAAAATATATGTATTTATACAGAACTAATAAAGATGAATGGAACAAATTATGTAATATTTACATAAATGAATAAGTATAATGTGTCATAATAAATCTAAATATTGAAAAATGTGTATATCGTTTGTACGTCCTATTACTCTCCCCCCCCTCCCTCTAAAAATACATTATACAAACCATATGAATAAAATAAATGGGGATACAAAATGAGGGAAAAGGGGATACAAACAAAAATAATTCCCACGCAAGGGTATAACTCTAAACTATTTACTTTTATAATAAATTGAACTAAACTACAAATAATAAAAATCCCAAACCCAAAGGGCAATGGTATAGACAACCCGACATACACATTTTTCAATTAGATGCAAGGTGGTGTTTTAATGGATCCACATCCTAAATATCGGGCCACCCTAGGCAAATGCACCTAAATGAATCCTCTCTAGCCTAGATTTACCAAGAGTTAGTTTCAAAAGACCTGGTACCCTAGTTGGACAAACTACGAGGTGAAATAGTAAATGGTTTTGGGCGATCGCAAACCAACTACCCACTTACCACTTCCAAAAAATATAAAGGGGTTTTTCTGAAGGGACAGTCGCGGATAACCACGTAACCGCCCTTATTCCTAATGCAAAATATTTGCCGTTTAGTAGAATTAATGTCATAAATACAAATGACAGTATATAGATAATTACCCAAATAATGAATGAATCAATAAATAAATACAATAGACAAATAATCAACACATTATATAAGATAAAGCAGGCTTTTGACAAACTGGGGTCCAAACTGACAACTAGGGTTGGAACTTATGACAATCATTAGACGCATCACGAACCAATAAATTGTCACTTACTCTAAGAAGGCTCAAATGTATCAAAAAGACTAGTTGCGGGTTCGTAAAACCGTTCTTTTAAATACATAAAATCAATATTAATGGAAACATGACATGAATATAGTGATAATATACATATAAGTAAACAAATAATGAATGAATATAAACAATATAGACAAACAAATAACAATATATACATATGTGATACAATATAAAAATAAATAAATAAAATAAAATAAAATCCTCCTCAATTTGAAAAAACAAACTCATAATGGTTAGAACCTCGAAATATCCTTAGCAGAGTCACCATTCTGTTGACATCCCAAAGGCGCAACATCGTGGCAACTCATAAAAATAACTAAATAAAAGAATTTAAAAGAAAAAATAATTTAATTCAGAGTCGCCACCTAATTTTAAGGATAATTAGGAAATCAATTAATTATTTACAAAATAGTCTGCAAACCAAAAATTTCGAGTAATAATTCAAGTTATTCCGAAGAGAAGACATTAGCACCCTTCAGAATCCACAATTGTGGGTCCCGTCTGAACTCATTTTTCAAATTAAGAAGGAGATACACAATGTAACATAAGTATCATAATCATGAAATAAACACATAGAAATAATATACACAATAATGAATAAATAAAGAATAAACTAAATTGTTCCGTGTTTTTTAATGGGAAGGCCTCGAAAACCGACGAAGAAGTTTCGTCATTGGCCCAAGTTTAACAAACAGTATGCGTCAATTTAAACCAAAATTTTCAAAATTTAAAATATAACAAATATCAATATAAACTAAAATTTTCTGTCTTGTTTTAATGGGAAGACCTCGAAATTCGACAGATAGATCTTTCATCGGCCAATTTTAACAACTAACGTGTATGTGAACTTAAACAAAATCTCTGAATTTTAAAAAATAATAGGCATTAGTCTAAACTAAATTTCTCCGTCTTTTTGAATGTGGAGGCCTCGAAATCCGACGGGTAGATTTTTCATCGGCCAGATTTAATAAAAACAATATATACGTAAATTGAACTAGAATTTTTGAATTTTAAGATATAACAAATATCAATCTAAATTAAGATTTTCTGTCTTTCCTAAATGGGGAGGCCTCAAAATTCGACGGATAGATTCGCCATAGGGCAAGTTTGATTAGTACTTAAATAGAACTAACTAAAAATATAAAGACAAAATCATTTGAAATATCCCATAATAATAACAAAACAATAACCGAAGCAAAATTGTCATGATATACTTAAGAGCTAACAAAGAAGTAAAAAATTCATGCAAAATCATTCTTGACAACATTTATTAACAATGAAACTTGGTAACCAGCAAAATATATCAGCAAAGATGAAGTAAACCTAGATAATCATAGAAATTAATCAAAAACTAACCGTAATACCTAATTATCAATTAGTCAAGTAAAACAACCAAAGAAATCTAACATCACTGGAGAATACCCAAAAATAATAAAATCAATCTCAAAAGAAAATAATCAACAACGAATATAAACCATAACAAAGCTTGGCAAAGTGCTAAAAATAAAAGCAATCAGTGATAAAAATCAGTCAAGAACCAAAACAATGTAAACTTAGCGAAGTAAATTTTCAAAAAAAATATCCATATAACCAAAATATTCTAGTAAAAACATAACATTCAACACTAACAATGAATAAAATCAACAAAAAATTAGAAAATAGCTCAAAGTTTCTACTAGGAATTGATGCAAATGAATGAGGTTTGTTGGAGTTGATGTCGAAGTTGGTGTTTCACTAGTGGAGCTCTGATTCGGAGAGCTTCGAGTTGTTGTTGTTGTTGTTGTTTCGCCGGATCTGGGGCTGCGTTCTGAGGTTGTTTGGTTGCTGATTAGATCTTCTTGGCAGCTGTTTACAGGTAAAACCAAGGTGTTGTTTTGTGCTGCGCTTTGGGGGTAATTTTGGTGGATTATGAGGCTAAAATGGTGGTGTTTCTCATATGTCTTTCCGTGATTTTTTGGGGCTGTGTTTGGGCTGGTTGATAGGTGAAAACAGAGAGGGTTTGGGTGGTGTCTAGAGCTGCCGTGGTGGCCGAAAATGGAGGTTTTGGGGCTGCGTTTGTTTAGTGAAAATAGAGGATGTTTGGGTCGCCGAAAAGGGGAGTTTGCTGGTGTGTTTTTGGAGTGATTTCTGGTGGAGTTTTATTGCTGGTTCGGGGCTGAAATAGGGTGGTTTTGGGTCAGGGTTTTTGTGGCGTTTGGGATGGAATTTTGGTGGTGATTTGCTGATGCTTGAGTGGCAAAAATGGAGGAGAAGGGTATAGTTTTGTGGCTGTGGAGAGGAGAGAGTGGGGGTGGAAATGGAGGTTCTCAGGCGAGGTTCCGCTAGATTCCGGCGACAGCCGCCGGAATAAAAAATGAAGATGAAATGGATATTTTTAAGGGTTTCTAATATTAAAATGCCCCTCCATTCAATTTTGGTGATAAAGATTATATATACACCTCGAAACCTAAATCTAATGGGCTAAAAGATATGAGCCCAAATCGTGGGCCAATTAAACATATGCATATACTTATATTCAGATAAGAACAAAAATGAATTACTATACTGCCTTAAAAATGTTAAAATGAATAAAACAAATATAATCAACCAAAAATAATAAATAAAATAAACAAACTTGTAATTTAACACAAAATAATGATTTAGCAAAAAATTAAAAATAATAATATAAAAGTTTAAATTTTTAAAACATTAGGCCAAAATTGGGTGTCAACAACATTTATACTAATTTATAATGACTCATAAAATTCTTTTGCAGCATTATTAAATTATGAAAGATGAAATTTGATGAAACTATATTTTGTAATGGTAATGTTCATAAATATCATTGAATTAAATCCACTTATATAAGTTAAAGTTTTCTCCTAGTAAATGAGATGATTTATTATCAAATTAACTGTCTATCTAATGACCTTCCTGAATGGAAATGATAATTTATGTGTGGTTAATTGCAGTTTTATTTCTTGGTTAGTAAAAAATGCATGTTAAGGTTATGGTACATCAATGGAGTAGCTTTTCTTGTCAATTTCCACATTTTGTTAAATTTTTAGTATTTGAATGTTTAATTATTGACATTTAATAACATATTCATGAGAAAATCAAAGGCCTTCTTGAAAATAATTTAATTAAATACAAGTTTTACACAAATTAAAACACACAAACGGAAAGAATGTAATATAATCTATATTAACATTTCAAACAATGGCAAGATTCTACTGAAAAGCTAAATATAACCTGAAACTCAATTACAAGACTTATTAACCATCTTTATTATAACAAAGCTGATTGAATCCCTCTAATGATAATATGTTCAAACAAATAAAATAAATAGACCAAAAGAAAAAAGAATAAATATATCCATAAATCACTTGCGTTTGAAGGACATAATTATGTATTCCCAATATCAAACAAATATATTTCACAAAATATACACATATACAAAAATTGGTAAATTCAAGAATTTTGAAAAAGTTCAAAGAGTGACCAAAAAATCCAATTATATGGATGGAAAAAGAAAAAGTCTAACTGCAAATCTACACTTCATTTAGTAAACTTCAAGGAGAAAAAATGGCAATGGGTAGGAAATGCCTTGGAGAACGACTTTATGAAGGTCATCCACATCCATTGTATACTTCACACGTAGTTATAACTCTAGAAACTTTCCTTTCCAGTCAATCTTATCCTGGATCAAGACTTGTATTTATAAGATGTATCAAACTCCTAGTACTAGAGGTCAACATCAAGGAATACGCAATGGTTCAATAGTGATGTTTGACAATTTATAAAATTTTAAAATGTTGAGAATTGTAGAAAAATAGCAAAAAAACACCCACACAGTAAATATGCATGTATAGGATGAAAAAGAATTTTTGAAAAGTTGAAAAGCAACAAAAATATTAAATGACCGATTAAGGAAGATGAAAAAGCACTTCTGCGACATTGAATAGGTTGCAGTAATTATAAGAACTTAATTGTATTTGTACCCATTTTCTGGCTTATTATTGTACAACATTATTGTGTACAATTTTGATACAAATAATAATAAAATTTATATTATATTATACTAAGTTATTATTTAATTTAGATATTTTATAACATTTTAATTTAGGAATAAAATGATAATCCAACTTTGCACTTTAAAACTTTTCACTTCTAATATATATTAATTTCTGTGAATGTGCGTTGCACGTTTACCTCAAAATACTTGATAAAAAATTTACAAATGATAAGTGTATTAACAAAAACAAAAAGAGATTATGAAGATAGTATTGTTGAAATGTTGTAACCGTTAAGCACAAAATTATATCCTCAAAAAATAATGGAGCTATAATTTACAAATTTATGGCAGGAAAGAAGAAAGATGAGAAATATTTCGGAGATACTAATGATTCTTTTTTTAATATTAATAAAAACACGCAAAATTTAAATGATTCTTTTATTCAACACATACAACTAGATATTATGCACCAAATGGAACAATATATGAGGGAAGAAGACACTGCGTGAACAAAGTGCTTGAATATTTGGTCGAAGTATCTTTTGATTTTTTTTTAACCACACTAAAATGAGAAGTTTTATAATGCTATTAGTGAAAGAAAAAAGACTGTATAATAATAAGGCGACGTAAATGCAATTATTCAATTTCTACAATGTAGGTATTCGTTTATAAGGAGTGATTAATTAAAAAAAATATGATCAATTTAATAGTAATCTCTTGGACTTCTTAACATAACGTAGGTGGTAGCAAATAAAATGACGAAAAACAAAAGTGAAGAAACTGATTTTTTTAATTCACTTTGTAAGGTCAAATATGTACATGAAAGATTAAGTAGAATGAATGTGTTTGATGACAAAACTAAAAGGATTAATCACTAAAACATATTAAGTTGTTAAAAATGATATGTTATAACATTTAACCATATATTAAGTCTAGTTTAATTGTCATTATTGATTTGTGTTAAAAAGTAATTATGAGATAATTTTTTGATTTAAATCTTAATATAGGGTATTTTCAGTACAAAATACTAAAGGGAAAACTTTTGACAAATAATTGAAAAGATGGTCACCAAAAGCCTACTATATAATACAATCATATACATTTGATTATGTGATTGAACAGTATGAATTTCTGTATCCAAATTTATAGAATCCTTTAACGAATATGAAAAGATTATTACTGTCATGGAAGATGAAAGAAACAAAACATTTTAATCGAACTAATTGCAGGCATCAACTAAGCATTGAAACTTCCAATAATTGTGAGAATATGGAACAACTTTCAACAATCAAATTCAATGTACTCAACTGCACCTTTTTTTTTAAATCTAGATTGAAATCTATTAGTTTAGTTTTAAAGTAAATGAATGACATTTTAATTAACATAATAGAAAAGGGCATTTTGGTAATCCAACTTTGAGGTTAGGATCTTCCACTTTTAATAATTAGTAATTAGTAATAGTATATATATGATGAAAAAAGCTCCAAAGATCCATTCATTTATTGGGAATTACGAAAGTCAATAATGCCAACTAAAACCTTGTTTGGATGGTCGTTACTTGTATTATATTGTATTGTTAGTTTAAATACAATGTTTGTTTTCGTTGTTACTTAAATTCCATTGTATCGTATCGATTAATTCCATCGTTAGGTAACGGCGAAAAGACTCATTTTATGTAACGACCGATTTGGTGTTACTTTAATATCTTCTTCTTATTTTTTACTTTATTTATTTATTTATTTAATAATTCTACTTTATCATTTACACCCTATCTTTTCATCAAATTCACCACATTCCCTTCAATTTCTTATAAGCTTATCATTCAAATTATGAATGTATGATATTATGTAACGCCGAAGAACAATATAATCTATCCAAACATTATAGTCATTGGAACAATACAATACGAAACAGTAGATAATAACATCCAAACAAAGTGTAAGGGATCTGTGTAAAAATTATTAGGCATTACGCGTGTTGAAAATGTATACTCAAGGGTTAGGACATAAGTCGCACCACACTTAAGCCTCAAAGAGTTTTACCAGTTCCCCACCTAGAGGCAAGTTCCAAAACTGCCTTTTAAAACGTTGGTCCCAAGAATGGTGTTATAAATTGATTGATTATTGATTAGAAAAGATTCATTACGAACATACCTTAATGCGTCTGGTGTAGCAAAGAGACCATACACTAATAACATAATCATGTGTTCTAAACCGAACATACAGAAATGAAGCTTTATCCCACTAAATAGCCTAAGCTTTGAGTAGGTAACTCAATGAAGCTATGATGATGTGGCATTTCCAACTTCACTACTGAAAAAGAATCAATAACACAACCCTTGGATCCAATTGAATGAGAAGTAGATGGACTTATTTATTCATCATCTCTCGCTTCTATTTTGATTTACAAAACACGATTTCTTAGGTAGAAAGACTAAATAATTATACAAGTAGATGAAAATGGCATTACACATTTCCAAGGACATCATACCAACTCTTCCACATACATAAGGGTCCTCTTTCCTAGGAAACTAACAACACTTCTTCACCTATTATCTGCAAGCCACTCTAAGAAAACAAAAACAGTGTCAATGCCCACTTTGTTCCGACTAGTTTTTGTATACACCAGTAACTTGGCACAAGACTTTAACCTAGGACTGAAGAAGGCTAAAATATATAAATCATCTTTAACATTATATCTTTGTTCCTTTTTCTGAGTTTCCCAACTGTTCTTGGAGTTGAAGACAGAGGGAAGAGACATCACAAAGCAGCTTCTGATATTGGCATACAGGTAATGCCTCATGTGATGCTTGACTGGGCTGCACTAGTAAATTTTGGAGTTGCATGCATAGCATCGATGCCTTTCTATCGTTTTCACATGATTTAGCAATTAATTGAAGCAGCGTACAGGTTTGCTCAAGAGGAGCAGGTAACTGTGGTGGAACAGGGGGAACGAGGAAAGGATGTTGAAGTAACTGAGGAATCCTCCATCTTTCATTTCGGTCCCATGCAAGACACTTCTTCATAAGATCAAGTAGCCAGGGGTTGGATAAAGGTTCATAGGCGATTGCATGGTTTGGATCTGTTATAACTTTGAATTTTGCCCAGAAAGTTTTGTACTCTGAAAAGGGTGTTCTCCCATAAACCATTTGGTAAAGGATGCATCCCAATGACCAGATATCTGAGGGCCGACCACACTTTATGGTATTGCCATTTGCATCTGTCTCATTACACATAAAAGCTTCAGGCGACATGTAGCTTAAAGTACCAACCTGTATAAGAATTAGCATCCACTAAGAAAACAGGAAGAAGTTGGCATTGCTGATTATTATATGTATATCTTCTTTGGCAGTATACTTCTTTTCTTTTAGATGTCAGGGTGGGGCAATCAAATGCATTCCATGTAATCGAAAAGAAAGGAGTGAACTACCTGTGAATCACGTTGAATGTTGGTTGTGTCACACATTATAGCCTTTGCTATACCAAAATCAATCAGCTTTAATGAGCCTCTGACAAGAAGGAAATTAGCTGGCTTTAGGTCAGAGTGGACTATCCGCTCCTCATGTATGGTGTTAACAGCAAGAAGTATTTGCTGCAAAGTATGTTCAGAACTTTTAAGTACAATTCATATATATTATAAATTTACCGGATTTCAAATCTGTATAACGTAAAATAGTAGTAGTAAATGAAATTAAGATGGCTATGCCAGTCTTCACCTATACTAGATGGAAGACCAAAGGGGTCCCAAAGTACTGCCCTCGACAGAAGTTTATAATTCTAAAAGAAAAGAAAAAACCAATACTTACGACCAAATAAGCGAGGCATTTATCTTATAAAAAAGAAATAAAATATAAAATCATAATAATAATCAAAAGTTTTAACTGGTACTGAAAGATCCTTTCTTTAACTGGACTGTCCCGAATTTTTTGAATTCAAAATCATATTATGAATAAACTGAAGCATAAACAAAACATATTGTAAATAAGAAGTGTTCGCAGATTGAGATAGAAAAGTGACTATCTCCGTCTATCAAAAAGCAACTGATGTTAAGTCTTTTTGAAATCATATTATGAAGAAATTTAAGCACAAACAAAACATACTATAAATAAAAAAGTGACGATCTCAATTTATCAGAAGGAAACTGACCAAAGTTCTTTTGTTCTCTTATTCATAGCATTTACTTAAGATATACAGGACAGATTCCTGAATTAGCTTTGGTTCAATCATGGCCAGTTTCAGTTACCCTAAAAGCAACATGGAACTCCTCTTCCCCTTCCCTTTCCCCTTCCCCTGGATGGATTACAGTTTTTGTCATATAGTATCTTCCCTTACGTTTATATCTAGATTCATGATTTTAAGTTGAATATGGAATTGCATACACCTTAAAATTGATCAAATGAAGAGACATTAAGGGGGAAATCATCAAATCTCTACTATTTCTCCTGGAGCAAAGAATATTGAGGTTCAAGAGCTCTCAAGGCATAATACTGAGAATGGCCATTGAAAGCATATTCTTAACAAGAGAAGATCAGTACTTATTTTCAATAAAAATCTGAGAGAAGTACTACCGGATTCAATCAGTTTTGACCTTCATGTACCTTAAAATATATACACTAAGTGTTTGGCCATAGATTTTGGGAGTGAATTTGAAATTTTATCTTGGAAAATCTATTGGCCATGAAATTTGATAGGATTCTAAAAATCTGATCTTCAAATGTTTTCAAGTTTCCAAAAACTAGCTCAGACGAGTTTTGGCTTTTTGGGACTTCACTTACCAAACTTCCAAAAAAAAAAATATCAAGTAAAAGGCATGTCCAAGCACGACTTCAAATTCCAAAATCACAACTTCAAAAACTTAAAATTTCAAGTTTCAACTTCAAAATCTATGGCCAAATGGGAGCTAAAAATTCTGTTAGCAAAAGAACAGTTCGTGACACATTTGCAAAAGAGTCGTTTTGAGTGTGCTACATCTTATTAATGAGACCCATGTAAATTTTATGTCCTACAGTGCAAAGTGAAAATCTATATACAGACAGATGGCCAAATGGGAGCTAAAAATTCTGTTAGCAAAAGAACAGTTCGTGACACATTTGCAAAAGAGTCGTTTTGAGTGTGCTACATCTTATTAATGAGACCCATGTAAATTTTATGTCCTACAGTGCAAAGTGAAAATCTATATACAGACATGAGACTTGAATAATTATGTGCTACATCTTATTAATGAGACCCATGTAAATTTTATGTCCTACAGTGCAAAGTGAAAATCTATATACAGACATGAGACTTGAATAATTAAGGGTATATTTTGTATTCCAACTATCCGATGTATGGCTGGTCAAAAATTGTTTAAAGAATATTTTCTCTAGGCAAATAAATTATTAAAATAACGGAAAATGATTTTCCTAGTGGGAGTAGGGAAAAAAAGTTCCACAAGTGGTACTCTACATTGTTTGCATCCTCCCCATCCTATACACTTCATTTTCACCCCACCCCCGTCTTCTCCCATCCCTACCATCCAACCTACCATAGTACTTGTCTTGGATTATACACAAACATTATTATTAGGACAATAGTTTTTGCTTATGTACCGAACACAAGATAATAAGTAAGAAATCCACTTATTTTCCTGAAAAGCATTTTCCTTCATACTGAACACATTCTAAATGTTATAAATCCCTAAAAGCATAAGATGCATTTCAACTGAACGATAGCTCTTATCCTAATTTTTCAAGGAATAAATTTGTAAACTGCAAGTACCATAATGATGGACATTGAAGTCAGGCATAATTAACATTTGGGCAAATACATACTTTACCCCTACAAGTGAATTCCTACTTCACCCCCTTTCTTTGCAAACATCCTTTTACAACTAAATTTGTAAGGTTCATCTCCAAAACCCCCTCTGAACGGCCTAAGACAACTCCCACAATACATGTTATAAAGTAAAAAATTTTAGAAAATGTACTTCAAAAAAAAACACAAAAAAACTACCATGCTAGCCCAAATTTCACTTATTTCTCTTCTTCCATTTCCAACCAACAATGGCAAGTGGATATTTTACCTTCTCAGTCATCATTCGTCATTATCCAGAACCTTCCCCAATCTCCACTACCCAACTCGCAAAAAGAATAGAAAAGAACAGGAGGAGAAAAATCAACCAAGAAAAGAGTGAAGACCATAAAAGTGCACATTTCGCTGCTGAGTGGTTTTCCACTCAAAATCTCCCACATTACTTTCTTTTTTTGATAGCCATGATGACTAGGCTAGCATGCGCGTATCTCAACTAATTCCACGGGATAACTTCCGAGATACAAGGTAACTCCATCCACCAATGCTAGCACATGTGGATAAAAATCACCTCATCTTATTTACTCTGCTGAGACCTCATGGTCATCCACCCACTTCATTGACTACTAGGACACACATTTGGATGCTACAACAGATTTTTCATCATTACTACTACAAAGGAAACTCATTTGTGATTATTTTGTTGTTCTTCATGTACATGACCACTTTATACAAGGTTTTTTTTTTTTTTTGGAGGGGGGGTTAGTGAAGTATGTATTAAGGCATAATATTGAATGCCGGAGTAAGAGATACAACAGCATAGAAAAACTGTTTACATGTTAATCATAAGACACTCTACAAGAACCTGTAGTAACAAAACAATTCCAGATTGGAAAACGTATCCTCAATAAAGATTAGGTCCTGACAGCAACTTTGTAAAAATAATCTGTAACTGCAGATAAAGGCAAAAAAAGAAGAAATTGACCTGCCAGTAAAATCGAAGCCAGTTTTCATCAATAATTGAATCAGAGTCATCTAGTTCCCTCCATTTCTGAGACAGCATATGAGCCAAATCAATTTCACCGTATTCCAGAACCATGTATATGTACCCATCTTCTTTGACTCTGCTTTCATTGTTACTCATTGAGCCATTCATGACTTCATCTAGTAAATTCTTATCTGTAACCTAACAAACAAGTGGATGTCAGAATTTACTCCAAAAATTAAACTGCAAATACATAAAATCCCAGATGGTGAATCCTCAACACCAAATTTAGGCACATAAATTCTAACCGCTCCAGTAAAGCCTATAGCTTTGGTTGAGGAAGCTAAGTTGGCAATTTAAAGACAATCATACCTAGAGAGAATCAATCACGAGGTGCTCTCAAAAGAAATGCAGCAACCCAGCTTTTGTTTGATAAATTCATAAGATTTTAACTTCTCAAGGCCTAGGAGATCTGTCTATCACCCTTCTTAAACTGTAGATACTACTACTCATTACAAACTTCATGTTCTGAGTTCAAAATCAAGAGTATCATTAAGAACATTATGTAAAGATTTTCTTAGTGACTATATTATCGCCAAGAAAATCATTAAGGCATATGTCATAATAATTAGAATATCAGGAATTAGGAATATTTGTGTTCATAATTCCTATATAAGGAGCTATATTGTTTGCTATAAACCAACTTAAAACAAAGAGTGATAGTTCTTTTTTTTTTTTCTGTGGAAAAGCAATAGCTCTCATCCAAGGGCCTCAATAAGTCTATTGAGTTGCAGGTGCCTCAACATGGAAGTGTTCATTTCCAGATTCATGGACATTCATATACCAATACTAAATTTTACTATAAGTTTCTTGAATGTACATCACCAACAGTGAGACATATGACAAAGAGAAAATTATAGCTATGTTTGAAACTAGCTGTCTAATTCCAGCATACTTAACATGGTAAATCTCAGACTGCACTCAATTTGTACACTATTAAGATAAGTTATTTGTGAACTGATATTAGCATCCTTGAATGTTCTAGTTCTCACTTTGATCAGTACTAGTATAAGAAGTTGAAGAATTGAAATACCTTTTTTCTCCCAGAGTCATTGCCCGCCACCCCAAACGCTTCTCTTTAAATCAAACAAACTTGCCAAATGCCTAAGCAATCTTACACAAACTGATGTGTAGAATTATTGGATGAGGTTCACCGTTATACTGCTTCACCTGAAGCAAGCTTCTTTTTCTTTTATCTTTTAGCAGATAATTGACTACCAAACTAGATTGAACAATTGAGAGGCACTCTAGAAACAACAGTTTAGAAAAGTAGAAGTACGACTGGATATGTGCATTCCAAGTTTAGCCAACACAAGAAAAAGTGACGTTATTGTGAGATTAGATGGGACTGTGGAGTCTATATACAAATTATTCGGCCATCAAGGCTTGATGCTCGAGAAGAATAGTATGATAGTCTAAGAACATAATCAAAATAAGATGTTTGAAATTGAGAAATTCTATCCGAGAGTTATAGGAATATACCTACCAAAAGTAAAAATCAAGTTTGATAAACACTTGTAAGATTAACAATTTATATGGGATAAATGTTAGACCTCTAAGATCCTAACATATGCACAAGATGAGTGTCCAAAAGATATAGACATTAAGATAGATGTGCAATCTTAAAAGATTATACAATTAGAAATAATCACATTCGTCAGAAGGTGCAAATAACATATATGGAGGGATAAATGAGCCATATGAGATCACTTGAGAAGGCTTTCTTTTTCAGGGAAAAGGGTCATATTTGTCCCTCTACTTTTGAAAAAGTTCAATATTACCCTTCATTGTAATATCAGTCCAATATGCCCCTACAGTCATAAACATGGCTCAAAGTTCTCCGTCCTTCGTTAACCCCATGCATTTTAGCCACATGGGATGTCAAGTCATCACACCAACCCTTCTTCCACCACCACTCAAAGTCACCAACACACAACACCTTCACCACATGTACCATCACCCAACATAAACCATCTGCTGATCATTCAATTTTCATTAGTCTTAAATGGGTGGGACTCGAGCTATGACCCTTCAATAGTCTTAAAAGATATATTAACACATAACTGGGATATGAAAAAGAACATATGTTCGATTCACGATATGTTCAAGAACATCATACTTTCTGCTTCCAAACATGCTTTTAGTGGATGTATGGACTAGCTTCGAGCTAGAGGAACATTAGAACAGTCACCATGCCTGAGATATACATTCTAGTATCGGCCCTATATTAACTGCCTTATCATTTTCAATAGCGAGTAAATTTCTTTTTGAAGCATAGCCATGTCTTTATACAAAAAAGTAAGAACCTTTAGTTTGGCTCATGTCCATCAACTCAAATAAAGTGTGACTACTAACATATGTGACTAGCAGATCACTGGTAAGGTCCTAATGTTCCAAGTATTAAAGGAAACAATGAATATTTAGAAATCAACAATATACCAAAATCACTTGGATTAGGCCAGATAGAAAATCAAATGTTATCTAGCTTCAGTCCAGCCTATTTAAGACTAATGAAAAATCGCTACAAGAGAACATGCGATTCGTTTGAGATTTTACCTGGGAAAATAAATTCCCTAGCTAAAACAGATGTAATTAATGAAGGGAAATTTGAGTCATTGTTATGACGATAGGGGTAATGTTAAACTTTTCCAATGGTAAGAGGGGCAAATACAACTCTTTTCGCTTTACCACCAATTTTGAAGACTTTTTCAATTGCTTCACCCTGAAATTACCACAAATTTTGAAAATTTTCCCCCTGACCTCTACAACCAAAACGTAAAATAGAGTTCAACACCAGTAAAGGTTACTGTTTTCGAAAATCATGAACGCTATAGTAAAGTACATACCTCATAGTCAATTAGTTGAATGATGTTGTTCTTTCCCTTCAGTCTCTTTAAATACTCAATTTCTTGACAAAACCCATATGCAGTAGCATAGTCACGACCTTTAAGTTTGATTTTCTTCAAGGCATAAATTGAGCAATCTGATGCAATGACTTTGTGGACCTCACTACTTCCACCACTACCTATCTTGCCAAGCCTTTGGTAAAGCTTTCCATTAACTTTGAAAAATGTATCAGGATCATAACCTTTTTTACGAGACAAAGAAGTAGCTTTACTACCCACACTTTTTTCTTGCTTTTCAGACTTAGAAGGTTCCAACTTCATGTTGGAAGATGAAACTTTTGACAAGGGAGCTTCAGATTGTATATCCGTAACACATTCTTTGGCTGAGGTGTCCTCGAGAGGGGAAGTATCATTAGGCATGTCACTTTTAATCAGCTTACTATTCTTTGGCACTTCAGCCAGATTATGTCTCTTAACTTCTGAAACAGTTTCAGGGGTAGAACTAGGTGCAGCAATAGCTGTCTGATCAGCTGAAAGCCTGTTTTCATTCTTTGGAAAAGGATAAGAAGATTGCATCAGATGCTCAGATCTCAGTTTACGTTCCCCTAGGGACTCCATAGAGTTGCTTGCAAGATGAGATTGCGGACAATAGGTTGTTGAGTTTAGCATGGGAGCAGATGTCGAGTTTATCAATGTTGTTGTCATGCAGCTTGAACCAACCACTGAAGCTTGAGTCATGGGGTGGCTCAAATCATTCCGTAAGAAGTTCCTGAATTGGTGAATCTGATCTGTA
The DNA here is from genome assembly GCA_011800125.2 of Solanum clarkiae. NCBI lineage: Eukaryota > Viridiplantae > Streptophyta > Magnoliopsida > Solanales > Solanaceae > Solanum > Solanum clarkiae. The sequence goes on from JAABOM020000007.1 coordinate 6,736,773, forward strand.
ACTCCTAATGTTCTATTTACCAATAGAGAGGAATTCCCGTTACCATCCACATCTGTGGTATGAATATTGTGATCTTTCAATACTTGACTAGCAGCGGTGACAGCCTCCATCTGATTGCCTACATCCCAATCCATTTCTGTCAATGTAAGTGAATTCACATGAGACAACAAGTCCTCTGTTCAACTGACCGTTCGGTCATTATCACCTGCATAAAGCATATATATGCACTATAATGTGCAAACAACTAAACAGGCCTAGTTTGTAATATGTTAGCCAGTAAGACATCCTTTAGTTTGACAGATAAGCACTAAAAGACTATTCAGTTGCCAAAATATGGAAAAGCTCAAGATATGTCTAAGAGAAAAGATGGTCATATGCATTGAAGCCAGAGGAGTTCATAAATGGACCATATTACATTACCCTGAGACCTGGAAGTGCTATCAGCAGCAAAATGGACCTTCTTCTGCCCTTCAGCCAATAAAACATGCTCACAATCTGTTCCCAAGGAAGCAGATGTAATGTTGCTTCTATGACCAGTGAAGGATCTTGGTTGATCTCTCAAACTATTGAATGAATTATAATTCTCTTCATGTGCGTCTACTGTGGATCCATACTCCGAAGGCGGCATAGATGCATCCTCTTGAGCTTCTACAGTATCAGAGCTGATGTTCTTTGGTTGTGAAATACATTCCATTAATCTATGACTCAGGGGAATCTCATCTTGGGTCTTCTTTGCTTCAACTGTACAGTCTGTATTCACAGTAGAGCCTCTTGATGCTTGCCGCAGAGGAGCTACCAATCTCCTTGGCATTATACCATTTGACTGCATTGTACCTAAAGTATTCATGTCAGGTGTCCTAAAGTTATCACCAAGAAGTGAATCAAAATGGCCAAGCGCCAAAATTTTGGGGAAAAGGGAAACAAAATAATACAACAAAAAAGAGAAGAGCAAAAAACTCTTGAAGACCAACTTCAGATGAACAGAAAGCAATTTCTAAGCAAGTAAACATATATGCAACAGATGTACTCAAAATGGAAAACGATAGCTTAGACACAGTAAATGTAAGATGATAAGATCTCTGCTGGAGGATAGTAAAATTTATAGTGATAAGATTAGGTGAAATCAGAAGTAATCAATATCTACTAATATCAATATAACAATACTAGTAGCTTAATGGAAATGATGATAGGGTGCCAATGCAAAAAATCACAAAACCAAAGACTGTCAGACATTTGTAAAATAGAAAACATGAGAGCTTCTATGATCCCCTTCATTCCCTAGCAGAGCACCCACTTCTTCTCTGACTAGTTCTAAAAGGTGCACAACTTTGTCATCTTTTATACTATCTACCCTCTTTATATGATGTCTATCTTGGAATACTGTTCATAAGCATCTCAAATAACTACTCGAAAATGAGGTGCGAGTTCAGGCATCTGGTCATATGCATAATCCAAATGCAAGACAACTAAGACCACTATGTTTCGTAAGCTATCCCAACAGAGACACATTACTTTCTGGATTGAGCACAAGAATGAGGTATTTTCTTTATGGGCTGAGATATCCATCTGGAGCCAACCTTTTGGGTCAGCCACAACCTTCAAAACTTGGGGATTATGGACCTGCCTCTTGACATATCTCCACTTAAATACTGGACTAAGTTCGGTTGGCACAGGGCTATAACTTGTGACCTAAGACACAAATCCCTCAACCTTTGCCAATTGAGCTAACCCATAGGGCGAAGGACAAAGTGCAATTTTTTTTGATAAAGTGGTATTAACAACAACATCAAGAGGATGAAAGAATCATAAGGTATGCATTTGAGCTTACAAAATATCTCTAGCTTACTGCAAAAACTATCTAAGCCAGAACTAGTGAGCTAATAAAATCCTGAAGTTGCTCTTCATTAACAACAGGGTACAAATTGGCAATACACCTAGCCTTCAAAACCTAAAGCAGTTGACTCCCCATCAATTGCCTACTCCTCTCTAACCAAATACACCAAATGACAAAAACATACAAGCAGATATCATGATCCAAATCTTCTTGATGGCTTGTCAACTCTCCATAGGCTCGAACTCTCATAAGCATCCTTAACCGAAAGGGGTGTGGTCCAATTCAGATTAGAGTGACAAGAAAACATGCTCCATAATTCTGAGGCCACCTCACGCTGAAGAAGAAGGTGTTGATAGCTTCAACCTCTTCTTTGCACATATATCATCTATTTGGGAGCTGGATTTTCCTGTTCTTTATATTGTCTTGGCTAAGATGTCTCACATAGAGTTCTCCAGGTAAAACAAGCATCCCTAGGTGGTATCTTGGTCCTCCAAATTTGTTTCCAGTGCCAGTTATCTATCATGGGGTTTCTAGACCATAATTGTTGGTAGCCTTCCTTGACTGTATAAACTCTTCCTTTTTGGTGTCCCCATTTGAGCTTATCAACTGCCTGGGGATTAATGTGAGTTGTGACAACATTGTAGTCCCACGAAAATATCTACTAGATATTCACTTCCCCGTCATGCATATTTCTTCTAAATATCAGGTCCCAGTTGATCCCTTCTCTATTAGAAGCAATAATAGAATTGGGATCTTCAGCAATTCTGAACAAATCCGGGAAATCCTCCTGAAGAGTGTGCCATTTGCCAAGCAATTTGTTTGTCAAAAATGTTAGACGCGAACCATTGCCCAATTCAAAGTAAGCATTTTGAGCAAATGTGTCCCACAACATCCTAATACCCTTCCACTGTCCCACTCCGTACTGGTATCTGTGAACCATTGCTTCAGCCTTCCATACTTAACATCTTTCCAGCAATCCTACCTCTCCCATGTTGTATCTCCAAAGCCACTTCATCATCATACTTTTGCAGAGGGCAACAAGGTTCTTAATGCCAAGACCTCCTTGGTATTTTGGTTTTCCCATTTGATGAGACGAAATTTCTGGTCCTCTTTGTTTCCCTCTCAGAGGGAATTCCTTCTTAACTTATCAATCTATTCTATCATCTCGGTTGGCATTAGGAACAGGCCATGTAATGAGTAGGTAAGTTGTCTAGAACAATATTAACAAGTGTTACTCTGCCACCAGGAGAGGTATTCCATTTTCCATGTTGCCAACCTCTTCTCAAACTTTTCAATAGCCCCAGTCCAAATTTCAAAGCAATTATACTGTTACAGCCCATGATATCAGCCAGCTCCTCCAGGTTTAAAGCTTCATTGACTGGGTAGATAGAGCTCTTTAGCATATTCATGTAAACCTGAAATAGCTTCAAATAAACAAAGTGCAATTTCCTTTGCAGATTCTATATGTTATTCGCCCTGGGCTATACCCTCAAGACATTTTCATAATATTATCAGAAAATATAGGCTATTTCTGATTGTTTTCAATTTCTTTGTTCTTATAATTGTCATTCATGCTTATGATTATTAGACTTTGAGTGAACATACTATACATTTGTATATTTCTCCCTTTATGCTTTTTTTTCCATCAAAGCCCACTCGTTATTTGTGCTTAACACCACAATGGACCTTAGAGTTTTAGTGCGTTTTTTGCTTTGATTACACTAGTAACTCAGTTACATTTTTTCCTTTAAACTCCAATTGAACAGAGTCCTTATGTTGTCTTTTCAACAATAAAGAACATGCTTCAATAACCTACACCACAACCTTTTAAATTCATGGAACTGAAATAGCAATATTTCAACAAAAATTTCTAAAGGAAAAAAGATGAGAACGGACAACATCCATGATGAATCAAGAACCCCCCATGACTTCCATCCAAAATATACCGAACCTAATAACTCAACAACTAGGAAAAAGCATGACATAATCATATGGTAAGCTCACTAATACATGCGCCTTTTATACTAGCAGAACGAACAGAAAAGTGTAAAAAGGAAGCAGACAGATAACTCCACAGAAACACAAGTATCACTTAAACTCCTACAATTTAAATTGATTATCTTTAAAAAAATGCAAAAGCTGGTCCTAGCAAGCCCACAAGAAGAAGATAAAACTCGATTACATTATAGAACATGCAAAGATTAAACTTCTGCCTTCTACTCTCCTTTACCCATTATCATTTTCTCTTAACTGAAGTTACCAAAACATGTGGCATCAAGAGGGCGAAACGCCATAAAACTACATTTTCATAGCTCAAACGTACAAAACTAACAGAAAATTGATAGGACGTGTCACCATAACCCTAGAAACTAACACTTCAGAAAAGTAAACCAAAAGTAGCGAAAATATTAGAAAGGATAATAGCATCAAAAAGCCGTAAAAAGGTAGTGGCATCATAAGAGGAACACTGAGAATAGTTACCCCGAGGACGAGGGCGTTTGAAGGCTGCTTGTATGTGACGGAGGAAGTCCGGTGGAGAAGACGAGGAGGAAGACGTCGTGGTTGTTGTTGAAGAGATTGTAAGGGAACGGCTGTCGTTAGCGGATTCTGACGGATCGATTGGAAGAATGGAAACGGGCTTGGACGCTGCTGCTGCTTCTGGTCCTAGAAGGTTCGCCTTCTCACCTTCCATTGATCAATTGCAACTTGCATTTCTCTCCGATTTGTTCACTACACAATTGGCCAATAAAAGTATCATATACATCCACACACACACACTAATATATAGAAAGAGAGAGAGGATGAGATCTATATGGTGCTTAGTTCATGAATACGGTGACGAATCTGTGGATCCATGAACACCAAATTGAAGAGAGAGAGTTTAGAGCTTCTTTGAAGTTCAAAAATGGCTTCTTGCCGCTCCACAAATGGGGCCGCTTCCTTTGCACTTTGCGCCTCTAGTGTGTCTCGTTTTGCACTTTGCGCCCTATCTCATTTTACCCCTTTTTTATGATATGACCCCTGGGTGCTTTCAAACGTGCTCTATCGAGAAATTAATCCAAACGGTCCTTTGGAACTTTTTTAGAGAGGACTCTTACTTTGTACAATGTATCCCCTTGATTTACAAAATTGTATATAAAATAAATAAATTTTTATATGAGTAACTCATATTATTGAGTACATAATTTTAAAAAATTAGTAATTTGTTCTTATCTTATGAAGATAGAGAAGTCGTTTCACTTAGACTCTCGACTTAAGTAAAATAAATAAATAAATACTTATTTAAAAAATAAATATTAAAAAAAATCCCATAAAAAATAATGTAACAAGAAACAACAACAATAATTAAAATAGTGTGACAACGAAAACAATGAACCTACTTCATATAACAATTTCAAACATGTTTGGTCAAATCAAAGAAATAAAATTTTAAAATCAATAATTAAATTAAATATCATTTTTTAACAAAGAAAATGCTAATCAAATCAAATTAATTCTATTCAGATCAGTTTGATTTTTAATTTTCGATTTTCATGTCTCTGTTATTACAAGATTTCCTTTCTACCTCTTAATGACCCCAAAACCTCAACAATTGACCACCCTACCCGCGAGCCTTTTTACTCACTGTATTTTCATAGTGTTATTCATAGGTATAATACATAAATGTGTCTTTTAACTTGATTTCTGCTAGATTTATGTCTCCAACTTTAAATGTACACAAATAGACACTTAAACTTATATAAAATTGGATAAATAGATACATGTATCACCGAAATAGATCCATATAAATAAATTTAATATGCAAAATCAAAAGCAAATCATACCATATCATGTAGTAACTGAAAACATGGCAATAACCATTGTTTTAGGGAAAAAAATGGATTCTCACAAGCAGCCTAAGTATAATGGTTTCTTCATTTTATTTGAAAGATAGAATTAATGAATGAACATGTTGCAGCATAAATCAAAATCATGCTATTAGAAAATAAATATTTTTAAATAAATATAAATCATGTCAATACTGTATTGAAAGAAAATAGTTGACTGAGATAATTAAGAAAAGATAGAGAAGATACAAACATATTATTGTTAGAACAATTATATGCTAGATCAAGACACTATTAAAATCACATGTAATTTTAAAACTCGCCTTTTATAAGGAATACATGTTAAGATTGTATCACTTATTAAAATTATTGAAAATTAGAATATCTTTTAGTGATGGTGATTTACCATAATTCAGAATGGACAAAAGTGATTAATTTGAAAATTTTTAGAGTGGTTGTTATCTTACTAAAAATAGGAATTCTACGAGAGTGTTGGGAATAAGAATCCAACATGCTTGTGTTAGAACTCCTATATGGTAGGCTGCGTACATCCGACCCCCCCTCACCCCGCAATGAGCGGGAGCCTTTTGAGGCACTGGGGTATGTTGTTGTTGTTGTTGTTGTTGTTAGACTCTAGTGTTGTTTACTTTATTAATATAGTTAATTTTAAATTATTTAAGATGAAATATATTTTTATTAACACTAAATACACCATAATTATCATAATTACTGTTTAACTAAAATAATAAATACCATATACTTTATTATTACCATATACAAGACTTCTTAATTTTAAATATTAAAATAAAGTTAAAATAATAGTAATTTGGAATAAACAGTAAAAGACGATTTTGTTTGGAGAAGACTATTTTAATGAAGGGCAAAAAATTTTAACAACATTTAATTTCTAAGGGTCTTCACACTTTTAATACAATATAGATAGATAGATTATGATATAGTTATACCATAATTTATTTACTCCCACAATTAGGGGTAAATACATCAAAATTTCATTAAATTTGATAGTAAAATTTACTTTAAAACTTTAACTATACAGTCATTTAAATATCCTTTTGATATTTTTTAAGTGATTCTTTTCAACTCTCTCATCACCAACCAACTTGAAGGCGGGATGTTATTGAGCCACGTATATTTTCATTCGTCCAAGTAGTTAATGCATTATAAATATTTTAATAAATTTTATACTAATATGTAATCCACTCGTTCTCAATTAAAACCCGACCAATTTCTAAATAAATACCCCTATATTCCAAATCTAATCATCATTCTAAACCTCAACAAACTAACTAACCTTAATCTATAAAATGATCTCAATTGATTTCAACTCATTATGAAGGAATGTTTCGAATTTGTGGTATTTCTCGATGAACAAAGTTATTCAAGTTAATAACTTTTATTTGGATGGCTGTAGCTTTTGAGTTTAGGGTTTTGCCCTAAAAAAATAATTTTCAATGAATTTCAGGTCACATTTTCTACATCTAAAGTTATATTTTTTTAATCTTTTCAGTTTGATAATGAATTTTGTGTACATCACCTTGAAGTTTCACCATGATAAAAAATTACAACAAAAATCTCATATTAAATACAAAGAAGATACTGTCAGTGATTATTTTACTATAGATAATGACAAATTCTCTTACTTTAAGTTTGTTGATTATGTTAAAGAATTAAATATTCTAGTATTGTTTATATTAGATCACCTAAAGCCATTATTTTGTAAAAATTAAAAGTGATAGGAATATTATGAGTATTTTGGCTTAATTAAAAAATGAAGATATTATTGAATTTTATGTGATCCATTTAGTTGCAGAACCTATTGTCTCCCTTTCTCTTGAATATGTAAATAATGTGGCAGAGAATCTAATGTTACTTTTGATAAAGAATTTAGTCGAATCATTAAGGATGGTGAGAATTTAGGGTTGAAGAGACTGCACAACCTCAAGAACCTGCTCGGGGTGAGACTTTTGTTGATGTTGGGGAGGAGTTGGTGAAAATTTTACTAGTATTGGAGAGGGTTTGGGTGAGACTCCTGCTAGTGTTGGAGAAACTTGAGTGACACTTTTTATGATGCTACATGATCACGTCTAAACTGTACCTTTTAATTAAGGTATAAGCGATCAATGTTCAAATATAAAACCTAACAATGGTTAGCGTCCATCCCACGAGGAATATGATCTAGACTTGAAGTAATTAAAGCAATTAGAATGAATCAATCGACTTATTTCCCAAAGAGGGGGGTTTAAATGTAAAAGAAGTAATCAAACCTACGATGATCATGCAATCGATACAAATGTTATGAATTCGGTGAGAGAAATAACTAGAGTATTGTGTTCCCCATGAATTTCTAACGCAGTATAACCTCATAATCATAACCTTTTCTAATGTGTAACATGCAGAACTGGTAAGTTATGTTCACCTAACCACTTGATCCCGACACTAGGCAAATTTCACAATGTGACTTGATTCATCTACGGGTGTCGCATTACTAATCTCTTACCTTGTCCCAGTACAACCATCCCTTGATCCGTTCAGGTTGATTAAACGAGTGCAATCACGTTAAATCCTGTTATTTTATCTCTTTTTCCATTCATCAGTCCCTTGATCCAATAAGTAAGAATAAGATGACACTACTAAAAAAACTGTAAATACCGACCACCAAATACTGACTTTTGAAAGTCGATATTGCCAAAAATACTGATTAAATACCAACTTCCGATCGAAGGTCGGAAAAAGCTTGGTCACTTTTGAATAGAGACCTTCTGAGATCGATATATACCGACTTCTAAAACTCAATTTTAATTTTAAGTTGAAAATTTATAAATATAATTTATTTTATTTTTGACATTCAGAGGTCGGTATTATCCTTTTTATTTTTTTAATTTTGTTTGACTATCAACCTCTGGTGGTAGATATTATTTTTTCAATTTTGTTTGAATATCAACCTCCAGTGGTCGGTATTATTTTTTTTATTTTATTTCAATACCTACTTCCAATGGTCGGTATTATTTTTTTATTTTGTTTCAATACCGACC
>JAABOM020000007.1:6751251-6766993 GCA_011800125.2 Solanum clarkiae
ATGCCTTAATTGAAGGCTTAGTTTTGTATATATTCTGACTTTGCATATTGTGAATGGGCAAGGAAAACATTCCCCTTTTATCAGTTTTAATACTAAACAATTAACAATTTCATTTCATTAATTATATTTTTTGGTGTTTCTATTTACTTATCAAAATTATTGGACATCTCACATAGAAAGAATTCCATTTAAAGGTATCTTACATCACACATTATACTATTAAAAATTCCTAAATTAAAATACACAAGCAAAATTTTATTTTATTTTTTTCCAGATTACTCATCTGGATAAAAATCATTCTTACTACCTTATTGTCGACAGTATCTTCTTTTTTTGTTGTCTCTTTTTGCAATTTATGCCTGTGAATAAATAGTAACATGCTCCATTACAACATGCATAAATCACCACAATGAAAACAACAAATAATATATGTTTCTATCGGAATAATACATTTCTTTTCCTAGTGGATGCAATAGATCATCAATAACTCAATCCAACCATATAATTATAGATTTTGAAGGAAAAAATACTCATTCAATCAATCCAACCATATAATTAACTATTCTGTTCACCACTTCAACTGACTCAATTCTACCATACTAAAAAATTCATTATTCAAAACCCCCAATATGTATGTATCTAACTAATTTATTTATTTAAAAATTAATTAGTAACTAATATTTCGTGTTAAAATAATTCATTAGTCTAGTTTAATAGTAATTAATGTAGCAGTTTCAATACATGACCAAAATCATAATACACCATAAACTAAAATGACATAAATGTCCATACAAAAAAGAAGTAGTAAAACACCAACACATCTAAATGATAAAATTAACCCCAGTCAGGATGATGACGGCATTTCGGGGCAATTCTTCTTGTTGTGTCCTTATGACCCACATAAACTACAGCTACCTTTCACTTTGCTATTTTTCATTTCATTGAAGCCCTTTTTCCTGTCTTTGTTTGATGGCCTTCCTTGTCCTCTTTTTGTATTGGGTGTTAGCACCAATTCATCAAATATATGACCTAGAACCACCCACGTGCTTTCGCATGGGAGCGATTCGATGGGTATTGCATAAGCGTCCCTAAAGTTCTTGCTGCTATAGTAAATGGAGCAGTACGACTCTGTGTTCTTATTTTTGTATTCAATAGCAGCTATGGCATGACCACATGGTATTTCATCATGTTGAAATCTCTCACAGCTACACATCTATGTATTCAGACACACGGTGAATCTTTTTGTGCCGTCCACAACTGTATGAAGATGTTCCGTTGATGCCCGTACCTTCAAAAAATAATAAAACTATAACCAACATTTTTTATACAACAATACATTAAAAATTAGTACTGGATTGTACCAACTGTCATACTATTTGACAATTCTTTATTGGCCACTAATATTTCATTATATTTCCTCGAAAGGATTGTTGTAGTTTTCCTTCCTTCCTCGTTGTGTTTTTATTCCAGCATTCAATTATTTGCCTTACGTACTCCAACATTAGAACCACTAGTAGCTTTCTTCCCGGTAAGATTGCTTTAATTATGGATTCAGCTATGTTGTTTGTTAGCGTCCAAGTCCGCTTTACCATTGTATGATAGCGAGGCCACTTTTCAAAATCAGATTTGATTAAATATCTTCGAACATTTGGATTTACTTCATCCATTTTATCCATGAGTTCATTAAATTCTTGCACAGTATATGCTTTCGCCAAACTGAAAAAAAAAATAACTTTCTAACTTCCTTCACATTTTGGTGTGTTTTCTTCAATATATTTGTCCACAAATAATAGATATAAGCATAATGTTTGATATCTGGATAAACATTAGTTGTAGCATTCCATATGCTTTTATTTCTATCTGAAACTCCACGCATTTTCATTTTCAGAATCAGTGACACCATACGCCAGTAGCAAAATATGTCATGAAAGTTTTTCAAATTTATTAGTATACACCATAAATACTTAACATTAGTTAAAACTCATTTCTCAATCTTTTTATAATGAATCAAATTTGTTTCTGTATAAGTATAAATCTCCAGGATCCAATGTGCTGGCTATCAACATGGTTCCTTCGAATGTTGAGCGTATGTGCTTTCCATCAACTACAACTATTGGACAGTAATATTCCCTACCTCTTATGCTTGCATCGAGTGCGATAAAACAATATAAAAATCTATCGTCCTTAGTTTTCTTAAAATTAACGATCGTCCCAGGATATGTTTGTTCCAATATATAAAGATATGTTAGAATTTTAGAATATGACACTTTTGGATCCCCCCACAATATCTTCATTGCTTTTTGTTTGCCCCTCCAAGCCTGCATATACATTAACTAAATACCATGTTTCCTCTTCATGTCAAACCGAATGTCGCTGGGGGTGTAAATTATTTTAGTATCGCTATATTTAGGAAGCAGAATATTACCAAGAACATCACTCCTGCACAGAGGTTTTGAGTTTAACTTATCATTTCCTGACCAATTGTGCCCATTGTTGAAAAACCTGACCTTGAATAAACCTGACTTCTCCAGCGATGATGACTTAAAGAATCAACAACAACTATCGTCTGTACACCTTAACGTAAAATTGAAAATAACAAAGATACGAAGATATTAATGCATGCAAACTTCATCAGAGTACATTAAATTAAAAGCTAACTTACACTTTCGTTTTTACCTGGCAGTACATGACCTGACAATCTTGAACCTTATTTTTCTCTTTAATGCATACCTCTATATAACCTCCACCAAAATGTACGTTTGTTTATGTAAATTTGGCCTTCCTCAACCTCATCCACAACATCATTTCTAATTACATGTGGTTTGTTAATCTCCTCATCAAAGTCCACCAATACTACATCACTCAATGCCAATCTCATCGGACGTTATTGTTTGTGGCAACACCATTGGACTGGTAGGCTCGCGCTCCATTGAATCAAAATCTTTATCTGTATATGTCACACACAAAGGATATTTCAAAAAGAAATATGGACTGCCCCTTTTTTGATCTAAATACACTCTCACCCCCATGTCATTATGGATTTTTAATGATGGTGAATGCATATCCACGACATATTGTGTTACCAATTCGACGCATGTCGTATCCAATCCTAGTTGAGAAGCAATGACTCTCAACGATCCATCATAATTTGATGACGTATCATATAACACTCCTTCCATCTTATAACCAATGTAGTTACCTGTGGTAGTCACCAATTACACATCTTATGGAAAGTGATATTACACAGACTAATAATTGCACCAAAAACAGAATACCACACGCAATACCATGCAAAATTAATAAAAAAAATATCATACTAGCACTTTTAACGTTCAGCACTACATTAACCACTCATCAGTAAACCAACAATTAATGTACGAACACCATTGACCAAAATAAAAAATAAATAAATAAGAAATGACAAAATTTCTCATTACAACAATAATAGTTACATGTATACCTTTTCTCCAATACAAGAATAACAAAAAAAATACAAATTTATTATAAAGTTTCAGTTAAGCAACAATTAATGCATGAACACCATTAACTAGAATAAAAAATAAATAAATAAAAAATGACAAAATTTCTCATAAGAATAATAATAGTTACACCTATACTTTTTCTCCAATATAAAAATAAATAAATAAATAAATAAAAGTTATTATAAAGTTCTTTCGACTTATATACAAAATACAATTAACACAAATCGTTTGTATTGCCAACAACCAAAAAAATAAAAAATAATTTGTAATACTTACATACCTGTTATGTCCCATTTACCATCATATTTTATCAAAATCGACACATACTTATCATTATCTATGGAATTTATCTGCTTAAGTACTTTTATATTCTTCAGATGCTTTGTATTATTTTTTTCTTCATGAGCAAGACTCTTACTATGTAAAAGAAGATAGAAAGTTTTTTGTTATATGAGAATTTTACCACTTGTGAGTAATGTTAATACGTACACTGGTTGCCACCAACAAATAGCTCTTTAATGTGTCATCAAATCAAATAAATTGATTTGATAAGTTTAGGTGAGACAAATGCCCTTTTTATTATAAAGAATTAAAAAATAAAGAAAGTACATACTCCTACCAAAGAAGCATCATCCAGTTGGTCCATTTTACTAGTAACATGGACGACATGTACCATTAATAATATATTTATTAAATTATTCATATATTTCTTTTTTCAACTCATATCACATCAAAATTAATTAACACCACCTACTATAAATAAATTTATTTTGGTGCTCACAATGCCCAAGACCGGTTAGTACTATTTTTATTTTATTTTTTTGGCTTCCCAACATCAATCACATCAATATTTATTACTATGAAACATCATCTCTTACCTAGTTTGTAATAAAAGTTGTTATATATATGTAATTAAAAAAATATCGGTATGGGCCCTGTAATTTCACATAAAATTTTGTATAGTTTTGTTTTTCACCTTCAAAATTATTAGATGGAAATTATATGGTCCTTGTCCATGTACCAATTAGGGGGAAAATTAATCATAATGCATTAGATTAATGCATATTTTTATCTACAATTTTATCATATTTTAGACCATAAAGTTTTGTTCTCATAGGCAATGATTGACCATTTATCTAAGGCATTTAGCATCAATCAGCTAAGATATTTATCGATATTATCAAAATGAATTGTCTTGATTATTCTCTTAACTCAATTATCTTGCACCAATAATTTTACGAATGTTAAACTCCAAGTTGACAATAAATGAACATGTGATTACCTTATTGATGCATCTATTTTACATATCATATGACCGTGAATGGGCCCATATTCACCTTTTACAATTTCAAAATTTAGGGGATTCAGTCCCAACATTAGTTGATCAAATCAACTTATCATGAGAACACACAATTTTGAAGAATCTTTTATTTCTTCAATATATGTCTGATAAGTAAACTCCATATGTGCCTTTTGCTTTAGTAAATTTCTAATTTACTATTACATGAGCATATTTCAAATTTATTACTAAGAGAGTAATTTTCATATTTATTTCTTCTCAATTACTCTATCTCTCTTTTGGAGATAGTTGTAATCCTATCACAATAAAGTTTACATTCATGTTAAGAAGTTTTATTGAATACTATCATGTTCACTTTAGAGAATGGATCTGTATCTGCAGTATTTATCAAAAAATTTTCATTCTTCAAGAATGGAAGACAATTATCTTGGTATATCAATTTATGATAGCTTATTACCTCATTCCATGTTCATGTGCATTATTCAATCACTTGTCTTCTTTCAGACATTATGTACCGTTACTACACTCATTTTAGAGAATGAAGCATTTTCAATGAGGATTGAACTCAATATCTTATTATCATAGTGTTTAGAACTTTACCTTGATATCTTACCCTTTTAGCGCAATAGAACTAAAAACTATTCATTCTTCCATAGCCATAGAACCATCACCAATCAAATACTTTATATATAAAACCATCACCAATCAAATAATTTATTTTTCTTTTAGGGTGTGCGAAGTAATTCGTTACATCAAATTGTATGATATCAACTTGATTTTTAGAGATAAAAATTTACTTCAAAATTTCTCTTTCTTCTTTAGTGATGCTTGATAAAGCTCAGCCAAGTATTTGGAAACTTATCAAAAGGGTACTAAAAAATGCTATAAATGTGGCCAAGAGGGTCACTATCAGAGAGATTGTCCAAAGTGGGCTAACAAAGCTCAATCTTCTACACCGACACACCAGTTAGAGAAAATTAGAGAGATGCTACTTCTGGCACGAGCGGGGACATAGACCAGTTGCATGACATTGGTAGTTGCCAAGATCAGGAAGACCCTCTAGATTTCTTTCCAGATGTTGTGATGGATATGATTCAACTCTTTACTTTTGGTTGTTATATATTGATGGATCCTAGTTCCACCCCATCAGTTGTGTCTCCTTATGTGGCTAGTAGATTTGATTAAACTCTTGAGTATCTTTCCAAACCTTTCGGTGTATCTACTCCAATTGGTGACACTATTCTAGCTAAGAGGGTCTACAGATATTGTTCTGTGTCAATCTATCACCATGGTCGACTTAGTTGAGCAAATCAAGATGCATCTTAGGCTCTCTTATTTGAAACTTGCTTTTGATGTTATTCATGGGAGAGAAACTTATGTCTCTAAAAGTTTAATATTACCACCTAAGAGTGTGATTTGAGGTCTTGTAAACCATGAGTAGAATTGTCAACCTAGAGCTAGAAGGACGATCATGGAAAGAAGTAGATCATATAATGAGAGTGGTGGTTGATTGAGGCTTGTAACTAAAGTTATATATCCATTAGGTAAGTAATGTGGTGATGATTTGACTCCCATAAGTTTTGACGAAAGAGTAGTAAGTATCACTTAATTTTCATGATGAGGTATAGAGAAAGAATTATTATTAGGATGAATTGGAGTGTGCTCAACCTAAAGAGAAGTTTATGTTGATGTGTCATAGTATTAGTGAGGGCGAAGTATAGATCTTGAATAGGAGAATAAAGTTCTTTCAACGTGATAGATCTAAACTAGACTTATGATGCCGAAGTGGCAGCCTCATGAGATTCATAGAATTATGAGCTTAGCTAGATAAGGATGTATAGTGAATGGATGAATGGTACTTGAGTTATGAAGGGGGTGTGTTGATCAAGTATCCACTATGAGATTTTAGCAGGCCTACGTTCCTAAATTATTACCTAGTAGTTATAAGTTGGTATAATATGAGAGAAGTATGTGATGCACATGTTAGCACTAGGTTCTAAGTTTTAATTTTGAGGAAGTTGTGTAAAGCTCTAGGTTATGACTTGCTATGGAAACCTAGATAGTATAATTAAGTTGTCGATATGGAGTAGACTATGTAAGCCAATAAGAGTAGAAAGTGTAGAAAGATGCCTATAGAGACAAAAGGAAGCTAAGAGTGGTATCTCAGAAGAAAGTCCTAGTAGTAGTTTATATCTTTAAATATAGTATAATAGAAGAGTTTAAGATGATCTTATGGATAGTGATGCCCTGATCATGTGGAGAACTGTACTTATAGCTTACTAAAGAGAATCAATTTGTAGACTTAGACAGATGACCTTGGAGCTAAGGAGGGAGATAATGAGGTAATGAACCAAAGTCGGTCTTGAGCTTTTGATAGTGATAAGTCAATCAGGATGAGACATCAATGCTCTTCCATCTATATGTTCCTTATACTTCAGTCGACGTGATACTTTATTCCGATCTTGAGTGTGAGTGCCATGATCATATCCTAGAATCATGTACCTCATGTTGATTCAATTCATGTAGAGTTTTGAGGATGAGAAGTGGTGACTTCATTTAGTGATTCTGATTTTATCTAAGAACTAAAAGTTTCTAGCCCTATGTTAAATAAGATATAACTCGAATTTCCATGAACTCAGAATGAGCCTTAAAAGATGAGGGAGATCATATTACTCTATGAATATTCTAAGATCAAATTCCTTGAATGAATCATGTTTATGATCTTTCATTCTAAGCCCTTTCAATGATCTTTTTTTCCAGTCTTAATAGTAATGTTGATGATAGTAGATAAGTGATGGATGATGAGAGAGTGTGAGTGTTCTTGATTATGATAATGATGTTGTACTAATTCTATTTAAGGTAATAGATGTGGAGGAGGAGCGAGATGAAATTCGATGTGTGCAATAGATAGATAAGAGAACATAGATGTATCTTTTGGTAAGGGTTAATGCAGTTGTGGGCTTAGATGTGTTATGGTAGGCTTGAAGATTCTTAAGAGATTTTAACCTGGTTAAAACCATAGGCTTGAATGTGTGATGTTCCTAATGTAAGTGAATGAAGTAGGCTATTCGTGACCTTTTGGGTTAGGGTTTCGAGTAGGTATGTTGGAGTGGTGAGAAGGAGTAACATCTTTTAAGTGAAAAGTCTTTACAAGGGTAGAGAATAGAAATCGCGCAGGTTAGATTTGTATGAGTATGGTCATTATGAGTAACACATTATAGCTTTAGGTTTAACTTGAACTTGATGAGAATACGTAACAAACTTAGGCTTTGATAAAAGTTATAAGATTAAATTAATGAAGTGTGGTACATGAGGAGGAGAGCATGGCCGCGGAGAGTCACCAAGCTTGAAAATCACCAGTCTTATCCCTTGATACGAAATGATCCCTATCCTTATATTGGTCAAACTATCTTCTCTTGAAGTCATGAGGAAAGTTAACATGAGCATTCAAGATTGTAACCTTTTTCTTATCCCTGGTAAGATGCCTTCTAGTGAAGGAATAACCTATCTGCGACTTGATATGTTCATTCTTGAGTTCAAAGGTTGAGTGCCCAAAAGTTTGAATGATTCTATTGATTGAGTTTTGATGTCCCATTCGTGCCCCTCAATGATGAAGTTGAAGGTAATGTTTCTATTCTTGATCTGAAATGATATGTCCATCCTTAAGTTTAAATAGTTGATTCCTTGAAGAGTTTGATTGGTTGATTAATTGAGTCGTTATTGTTATTCGTGCCTTGAGTCCATCTCTAGTTACCTATCATTCGAGGATGAATGATCCCAAGGAGGAGATATTATAATACCTTGAAAATTCCTAAGCTAAGATCCGAACTCCCCTTTTATGCATATGGGATTATACCGAGTGATTCTAATCTTGAATGTAGGTATTAAAGCCTCTTCTATAGTGGGACGACAGATTTGAGATGAATTACGGTCACAAAAAATCCTTTAACATAAAGTTGAGTTGAAACCTTCCTTATTGATTGAGTTTCGATATGAAATTCTATGAAATTGGGTGATCTAATAACTTCAAGGTTGTGAAAATATGTTAAGATATTTTCCTAAGTATTTGAAGTGTGTTGTATGTGGTTTAAGGTCATAAGGGAAACCCAAGGTCAAGCCAAGTTCAAAAGTTTTCTATCGGCTAAATTTCGGCAGAGTTCATAGAAGGGTCAACTTCAAATGAGGATATCTTTACATACATAATGATTTAGGTAACCCATAACATAGCAAACTGTAGATATTTGAATTAGCTTTCAACGCATCCAATTTCTTTGTAATCAGAGTATAAAGTTATGATTGTTTTACTGAAAGATCCGCCCATTAAGACCACCAAAACGCTCCGAGAAAGCTTAAAATCTGTTAAAAAGGGTGACCCAAGGTCCCCATTAGGCAGATCGCCAAATGGTTCAGCGATGGGGCCCCCAGACCGCTGTCTTGGCCATTGAAACTCATCAAAAGATCTTTTTTTCAATTTTGATGATTATTTAACTTTCCCAAAAGGCTATTTTCAACCTTTTACCCCTAATTAACTTCCCTAAGCCTATCATACAGCCTACCTAAAAACATCAAAATCTTGCGCTCAAAGTTCTCCCAAAGAAGAGGCTAGGGTTCTGATGTCGCCCAAGCTACACCTCTTTTTTATGCTAAAGCGGTCGTTGTCAATATATATAACTCAACCAAGGTTAGGGTCGGACCCACAGGGAATATGGTAGATCTAGAAGAATTCAATTGCAATTCAAGCTGATTAACTAGCTTATCTCCCCAAAGGGGGGAGGGGGGGATTTATAACAATTATAAAAAGTAATCCTAAACTAAAACAAGTGTTAAACCAGTATGAAGAGTAACTAGGGTATTGTGTTCCCTATGATTCGCTAACTCAGTGTTACCAGATAATCGAATTCTTTTTCAGTCTGTAGCATGCAGAATGGTAAGTTAAGTTCACCAAACTCTTTGACCCAGGTGAGAGGTGAATTTCACTATGTGATTTAGTCTATCTTCGCAGTACAACATTACTAACATTTACCTATTGTTCTAGTATAACCTCCCCTTGGCCCAGTTTGTTTGATTAGACGAGAAATATGAATCGAATCCTGTTAATTAATCTTTTTTTCTATTCATTACTACGTTGATACAATCAGTAACACTAGGCGGGTTCTAATGTTGGCCACCACTAGAAAGCATTCAAAACGAAGAGAATTAATTTAAGACATTATACATGCTTTTCAAGAATTACGAATTATGCGATTTTACCTTGTTAGTTCTTCATGGTTCCCACAACCCTAGTTGTGGATTTAGCTACTTATGATCAATGTAAATGCAAGACTTATGAATTTGAATAACATAATTGGATACTTACACAAGAGAATTAAGCACAAGAGTCCAAACTCTTCAATGAGAATCACAAGATTGAAATTAAAAAATAAAATAAAGTTTTACATGTGTTTCTCAAACTCTCTAATGTTCCCTCTTTGTTCTTAAACTCTCTAATGTTTCTCTACTGCTCCCTCTCCACTCTCCTCATTCTCTGTGAAAAATAACCTAAAAAACTTATTTATAATGTTTAAAATATAAAATCAAAGCGAAATAGGATAACTGGGTCAGTAGGCTCTACGAGGTATTCTACGGGCCGTATAACAATTTACGACTTGTGATTGGGCTTTAGTGAACTTTTGCTTCAATTCTGGAACTGCCTTCAACGACACCCCTCTACGGCCCGTAGGGAGTTTCGTCTGATGAACTTTCAACAAGTCCCCACCTTCTGATCCTTAGGGCACGACACCAAGTCTACGGCTCGTAAAGTCTTCTACGACTCGTATGCATGTTCATAGACTCAACTTTAGAAATACACCCCTTATTGGAATTGCACATGAAACCCTCTTTACAGCTCATAGAATACTCTACTATCCGTAAAGGGTCTCACGGACCTTCAACTTCAGCAATTTCTGCACACTTAACCCGAAAATAGTGTCAACTCTGAAATCCTGCAAAACAAGCATAAAAACACATCAAACCTACTAACATCGCATTGAGAACATACAAAATTCCATGTTTTAAGCATCAAAGTGCTGTATTTTGAAAGCACATCAGGTTCTTCATCTTCAAGTGTAAACCAAAGATTTCTTCAAGAGATTTTTCTCTTCCAGGTATGTAAGGCTACTCATACCATTGAACTGAGTTCATCCACGCGCCCCACATGTTAATTCTCCATATTTGTGTTCGAATAGAGTTTTACCCTAACTCTTGAATTCTAAATGAGTTAATTTCCTCTTTCGTTGAGTCAGATATATTTATGCATTGAGATTATTGTTATTTTTATTTCTTTTATTATTGGAGTCGTCGTTCGTGGATACTTTCTCATGAACCCTAATGAAGTTGGTGATCATGGCTTTTCTATACATTGTTTGATGTTGAGATTGATGGGTTTTCATGCATTTAAGAAAAGTATTATTTTAAAAATCAAAGTTTTGCATATTGAGAATAAAGATGATAACTTTTTTATGCATTGATGAAAGAGTAATATAAACTAGCATCATATATGTATTTTATTAGGTCCAAAGGATTATATTTTGAGGAAAATATTTTGATGAGATGATGCATGTTTTGATGAGCTTTGATGAAATTGAGCATTCAGTTTAATGATATTTTGAGTAAATATTTGATGAGGGTGTAAATTAAATTTTTAAAATATATTTATTGATGGAAGAAGAAGATGATGATGTTTGAGATGAGTTTGAATGAAACTTAAAAAGAGAATATTTTGGGAGTAGTATTGAGCACCAAGTTGGGTAAGAGTATCATTATCTCAAACCCTATAACTACGTTGCCAACGTAAGATAGTTGTGCAATTAACTCTAACAACTCTAGTCCCAAAAAGATGGACAATGATTGTGATCGAAGAGAGAGAATTGAACGTCCTTACCTTGGCAAGTATTGGACGGACGAGCAATGACATCGCATTCCTCATGCATCACCAACTATGGTGGTGGGAGTATTGTTGGTTAGAGAAACTCCTTGACTTTGAATAACTGATTTGACTGAGTCGCATTACTAGAGTTTCTTTTAGGAGCATTGTTTTACTATTCAATTTGGATGATTTGGCGTGAGTTACATATTATCAAGTTTATTTTTCAAAGCATGACTATGTTCTTAAACTTGCATGTTTTACTGAGTTAAATTGAGTTGATTTTGAGTTGAGTTACTTGCTTTGAGTATCTTTGAGTATGTCCTTTCCTTTCCAACTATTTTACATACCAATATATTCAATGTACTGACATCCATTTGGATTGTATCATTTTATGGTGCAGAAAAGGTATTAGAGGTCATCAACAAGTGCTTAGTTTAGGATCTTATCGCATTCAGTTGATTGGTTAGTCCTCCCCGAGGATACTCCGCTTATCGTTCTTGCTTTGAGTTTAGCACTTTTATTTTGATTTGAGGTAGCCATGAACCTATCATTGGCACCATCTAGATGTTTAGAGAGATAGATGCTTCATAGACAATGATGAATTAGAGTTGATGTTTTATTTTTAAAGACTTGTACTTTTCAAACTATTTTCACCATATTGAATTGATTTGAATTATTGATTTTTAGTCCCTTATTTCATTGAGTCACTGGTTGATGGGCACACTAGAATGTTTCTTGTACATAAACTGAGTCTTCTGCTATTAATGAATGAGTGGTTGAGACAAGTGGTTCGCTTGGGGACCAACAATGGTTTCTGAATGCCGGCCACTTTAAGGGTACCATTCCGGCACGTGACATTGTTAATCTTGGAATAAGTTATCCGAGCTTGTGCAAACAAACAAGGATTGAAGGCCACTAAAAGACGCGGAATTAACTCCTCTTATTCATCACACCAAGCGACCCCTCATAGTTTTCTTTTTTGAAAATTGAACAATATAAATCTTGATTAATATTTTAATATTTTTTAATCATATTTTGATATAAGAAATCATAATTTATAATATTTTAATGTAAACATTAAATATTTTAAAATTGATTTAATTTAATTTTAAAAAAACACTGTGACTAGTAAAAAGAATCTAAAGAAAGTAATTTGGTGTTGCAGAGGCCTTAGTGCAAATCCAAACACATTTACTTGCAGAGCAATCCACACACCGTTCTTAAACCCTCCACTCTTTCTCTCTTAAAACCCTAATAAAAATCTCTGTTTCTACATACAACAACAAAGATGGGTAGCCAAGCCGCTGTTTCCTTCCTCACCAACATAGCCCGTGCCGCTTTCACTCTCGGCATCGGCGGCGCACTTCTCAATTCCTCCCTTTACACCGTCGACGGCGGCCAACGTGCCGTTCTCTTCGATCGTTTCAGTGGTGTCAGCGACAAAACCGTTGGTGAAGGTACTCACTTCTTGGTCCCATGGCTTCAGAAGCCCTTCATCTTCGATATCCGTACCAGGCCACACACCTTCTCCTCCATCTCCGGCACTAAAGATCTACAAATGGTGAATCTCACGCTACGTATTCTCTCTCGCCCAGAGGTATCACGACTTCCCGACATTTTCAAAACCCTAGGTACTGAATATGACGAAAAAGTCCTCCCTTCTATTGGCAATGAGGTACTCAAAGCCGTTGTGGCTCAATTCAACGCTGATCAGCTCCTCACGGAACGTCCACAGGTTTCCGCACTTGTACGGGAGAGCTTGATTCGACGTGCAAAGGATTTCAACATTGTGCTCGATGATGTGGCCATCACACACTTATCCTATGGAGCTGAGTTTTCGAAAGCCGTGGAGCAGAAGCAGGTAGCTCAGCAGGAGGCTGAGAGGTCGAAATTTGTGGTGATGAAAGCTGAGCAAGAGAGGAGGGCGGCAATTATTCGGGCTGAAGGAGAAAGCGAATCCGCCAAACTAATTTCAGATGCTACTGCGGCTGCTGGAATGGGTTTGATTGAGCTTAGGAGGATTGAAGCTTCTAGAGAAATTGCTGGGACTTTGGCTAAGACTCCTAATGTTGCTTACTTGCCAAAGGAAGGGAATATGCTTCTTGGACTCAACCGTTGAGTAGGTAATCAGTTGAGGAAAATGATAGTTTATTAGGTATTTATCTTTTCGGGAAATCTTATGTTCATTGTTAACTTATCTAAAATATTTACAAAATCACCAGTCCTAGTGGCACCGATTCTTAGAAGAAAAAATCAATTTCAATCACTTCGAACAAAAATGTAATCCTTTGGAACCATCATTTTTGTTAGGCATAATATATAAATATGCCCTTTAACTTGGCTGACATCTATACCCTTCAACTTTGGTTTGCATTTGCACAAGTAGGTACTTAAACATGTTAAAAACCTGAACAAGTAGACACATGTGTTCTACATGGGATTTATGCCATATGCCACGCAAGACACATAATTCTCATGTAGGATGAATGTGGCTATTCATTTAAGTTTTGGAACAGTGATGTTAGCGGTCATAATTGCTAGCTGAAGCCAAGTAAAGTTCATATTTATGTATTATGTTTTTTTGTAAGTTTGTAATTTTCAAGAATTACTGTTGTGTACCCTCTTTTATATTTGATCTGCACATAAAAAACGTTTGTCAACAGGGAAAAGAAAATTTGATATTAAAAAATTATAGGGAAAATGATTGGTTTCCAATTTTACCATATAAATAAGTGATGCATAAAATTATAGGAATTGCATATGTAATAGAAAAGTACTTTGTGAAAGATCACAATCTTTAGTTCGTCTGAAGCAGAAGCAGCCAGATATGATGAAATGGAAGGACTAATGAATTGGAAAGTCAGGACACTTTAGTTAGACGTAGTGGAGCACAGAGATAGGCCTGGAGAAGTAAATAAGGAGACTGATCATGTTTGAAAACCTCATGTTTTTTGAGACAATATATCTGGATGGATAGTTCATGATTTTACCATACAGAGGCAGCATTGCATGCTATCCCCTTTTTCCACCTTGAGTGAGTCTTGGGGCTAGGTTGGTTGTGTAGGATCCTCTCATATTCCAGTATAGTAAATGGACTTTAGCTATGGATAAGTACCCAGTACAAGTGTATGTGAGCATACTGAATAGGTAAAACCCTTTTTTTATGATAAGGGAAATCTGCAGCCGCTACCCTTTGGGTGCACATAGGATAAAACCCCCACTCCTATGCAATAGCTACCAAACCACATAGGAGAGGAATAGGTAAATAGACCTGTTCACTAACTTTTGGTGTATGATGAAGATGCATGTGAACCACCATAGCTTGTTGGAGAAGTAACAGTCTGGTTAATGGTTATTCCATAGTAGTAAAACTGCCTGAATTGAGGACCAGAAGTTTTTTGTAGCGGACAGGCTTATGGAATGCTTATTGACCTTTTCATTGCTATCTTGCAATACCGGAATTAGTTTTCCAGCATTTGAAGACCAAATGGGATCAGGTTCGAGATATCTATCCTTGCAGATAAGGCTAAAAAGGGGGAAAGTATTGAAGGGGTTTGGATGGGTGTAGGTAAGGATTGTTGTGAATGTGCCATGTTTAGTATGTGGTGATTATTGAGAAAGTTGGGTGGTCATTGTTGATTGTGCCCCTTGCACAATGATTTATTCCATAAAGTGAAGAGTTGG
The DNA here is from genome assembly GCA_011800125.2 of Solanum clarkiae. Classification (NCBI taxonomy): domain Eukaryota; kingdom Viridiplantae; phylum Streptophyta; class Magnoliopsida; order Solanales; family Solanaceae; genus Solanum; species Solanum clarkiae. Next base: position 6,766,622 of record JAABOM020000007.1, read on the forward strand.
AAAAATGTCTTTGATGATTTATTATTTAGAGTTTTTGAAATAATGAAACAATAGATGGCGCAACCTTGTATAATATGTAGAAAGGTTATTGCACTGGTCTCTCAAGGTTCTTTGACGAGTCAGGCTATACTCCCTGAATTTTTCTTTGTTTTGTGTGGTAAACAAGATTTGCATCTTATCACATTTCGTGAAGCCCCATTGTATTATAAACCTTTATTGAACTAATGTGTCCCTCAATGAAACAGGAGATACTTCCATACGATATTTGCTGGGTTAATTTTGTACTTAATTAATTGTTTTTTCAGCCAAGGTGCTATTTCTATGCAATATTAAATTTTCCTAGTTATTGGGTTGGGGGTTTTGGGGAATTTT
>JAABOM020000007.1:6772077-6792105 GCA_011800125.2 Solanum clarkiae
AATCCCTAACAATCAGCTATATTATCTATCAAATCTCTATACTATCTATGTACATTATTATACAGATTTTGTAACAACATGGAACAAGGTTTGACTTTAATCAATATTTTGAGTTCGGATGCTCGAATTGGATTTCTGATGATTTTGTTGGATTCAAGACATAATTTTAGGCTTGAGAAGGGCTTAGTTATATTTTTCGAGAATTCCGAGGGCATTTTGGTCTTTTTGAACCTTAAGTTAGTTTAGTTACAACTTATTAAATTTCAAGTCAAACAGACCTCGAATTCGATTTCTGATGGTCCCATTAGGTTTGGGACGTTGAGTTTAATAGGGTAACATATATTGTTTTTGTGTGCAGGGTTCTAAACGAATCCCGAGGGTCAATTCCAAGATTGTGGATGTTACTTGAAATCTTTTAGCTGAGGTCTATGCTGCAAGTACCGCTTAAGCGGACTCCTCATTGCTTAAGTGAAGGGAGCTACTTAGGTGGGGTCTGCTTAAGCGGACCAGTGACAGCAAAAAGGAGGTGTTCGCTAAAGTGACACCTTGATCGTTTAAGCGGCAACCCACTTAGTTGTGAGATGTCACAAAAGTGACCCTAGAGGCGCTTAAGCGACATCTAGTAAGGCATGTTTTAAGACTAATTTTGGTGTATCTTCCCCGTTGAACATTTTCGAGCATTGAAACTCTATTGTGACAATTTTAAAGAGAATTTTCAAGATAAACTCATTGAGTAAGTGATTTTTAACTCAAAATCTTTACTTGCAATCAATTATTTTATGATTTTACCTTTTAATTTTTGGTTTTGAACTTTTATTTTTATACTGTCTTCATGAACTTCAACTTTTAGTAAATTTATGATTTCAAATTCGTTTCTTGCTCAATTTTTATGGAATTTTCAACCACAAACTCCTCTTTACTAATCTGATTTTCCAATAAAATTTTAGTACCCTTGTGGATTTCGAAGTGATTTTTGTTTGATTTTACTTCTGGAATTGAAACATTGCAATATGAGTATCGTTGGACTCTTTTTGATGAAGTTTTTCCATTCTTGATAGTTGAGAATCATTTCAGAGTTGATATTTGAGGGTTATTTTCCAGTAGAGTGCTTGGGTGCGGTTTTGACATTCGAGGTGGGATTGAGTAATTGATTATTCTTATGTCATAGACTATGAGATGGGATTGCATCATGATTTGAGGTTTATTGATTATATTGTGTTGCTCGTGTAGGAGCTTTACTTGTTATTTTGACTGTTTACTTGAGATACTCAAGAGAGAGGTTGAGTCGTGGGTTATTAACATACTTTGTGAAATGAAACGCTTTTGAGTTGTGAATTTTAGCATATTTTGAAAAATAAAATGATTTTCAATTGGTGGTTGTTTATTTCAAAAGCACCCCTTTTCACTATTTATAAAAAAGGGTATTTATCATAAATTGGTTGAGTTGTGAGAACTTTGAAACTTTTGTGTATACGTTGAGATGATTATCACCTCTATATTTGTGTATTGACATGCATTCATCCTCATCCATCATATCATGGAACATGGAAAGTTGAGAAATGTGGAAACATCTTTTTGAAAGAAAATGAGACACCTTTAAAATCATTGACCATGGTTAGGTGGCAAAGAGGATGAGATATTGAGATTTTGACGAGGTATATGGTCTTTGAGGCCCCCATGGGTCCTGGGTCGCTCAACTTGACAGGTGTATATGACAGGCTATGCAGCAGTCTTGACCCCGTTGTACCACCCATGCACTGCATGGTATTGATCTTTGAGTGCTTGAATTATCTACTGAGTTGGATATTATTTGACCTTATATGTTTACTTTATTGGTGTCGTTCTATATATATTGGCGGCGTTGATGCGAGAGTGGGAATTTTTGTGTGCAGGTGAAGTATTACTTAGTTTATTGCATAGTTTAATCAATTCCTTACTTAGTTTATTGCATAGTTTAATCAATTCCTATTGTCTAGTTGGCCAAACCTATTGGGTACATGTGAATTGTACTTATCCCTACTTCTCTGTCTCTTTTTTTAGAATTGTACTTATCCCTACTTTTCTGTCTCTTTTTTTTATGTAGATTCTAGTCAGGGTCATCCCCGCAACAACTGATCTAATCTAGCAGATACTCTATTTTAGATTTGGCGGTGAGATCCTGTGCCCCCGATCGCCATCAGCTCTATCTTTCATTTGTAGTCTTTATTACTATTCAGAGACTGAGTAGTATTATCGTATTAGACTTATATTAGATGCTCTATATACTTATGACATCAGGTTTATGATATTTCATTGTGTACTTCTTTTCTTTTCGTTTGTGGTCTGACTTTTCTTTGGAAGTCTTGTATGTGATTTTACTTTTCAGCTTACACATCAGGTTGGGTTTAGGATGTAAGCCATCATGACCTAGATTTCTGGGTTGTGATACTGGCACACAGAAAAGAGAAATAAAATAATCGAATGTTTTTACCTTCATTTTTATCTTTTCCCAAAATCATGGGTGATAAAGTATAGGACCTTCTTAACTTGTATCTATATTTTTAAATTTTTTTCTACACTGAAAAAAAAAAAAGAAAAAGAGAGTGATGTTTCTGGCAAGATGACAGTTATCACCTTCATGATGAAAAATGACTTTACTGAATGAAGTTAGAAACATATTTCTCAGTACTTACGATAACAAGATCAAACACATACACAAAATTCAGAATAAACATCTCTCAGTTTTATAAGAATGAGTTGAATGATTAAACAAGCCTTTGAATACCCATCCGAAAACTTACCAGGAACAGAATGAGGTATTAATTCAACCACTAGTCAAACAGCTACTACAAGTCAGATCAATAGTATATTCTACTCTTTTGATTGCAAGGCTAAAGTTGGGAAAATGATTTCTTTTTGAAAAAAAGGTACTTCCTTCTTTTTGGATGACAAGAGAAACCCACAGCCGCTATCCTTTGGTGCGCACAGGGTAAAATTCCACTCCGATGCAATAGCTCGCAAGCCACACAGAAGAGGTAACCCGTACTAGGCAAGTTCAGCATACATTTACTCCCTGTGTCTACACTAACCCAACTTCTATTCATCAACAAAGACCATCTAGAAGAAACACAGAGTTTGAGGTAGAAGAAACTTCAATTGATTCATTATTTAAGACCTCACCTCCTAAAATATACACTCAGCAAAAGAGTGCACTATGGTGAAATGTTAACCTCTTACATTTGGCTATTTTTATTATGAACTTTTGACGTATAGCAATTTGTAGTAGACACTCCATGTTTTCTATGAATTTATGGGACTGAATAATGCAATATTCACTTTATGGCTAACAATGAATAACAGTGATTTGATCACAACAGAAGACATGTAAAATATACATAATGTAAACTATATTTGGTTCAAGGAGCGGAAGGTAATGGAGGTACTTAGTAGTCTCCTTTTCTTGTTCATCACAACTAGCAGCGCAAGTACAAGAAATTTGCGTTCTCCTCTGTCCACCTTAAGAAGGGTTGCAAATACTAGCGTGGAACTGCATACTAGTCTTCCACTTTTAGTTTCTGACCACAGGGAAATGACTTGGATGTTCTCTTTTAAGTCCCCTCACTAGACTCCTTTCTTCCCATCCCAACCAAAGTGAGATACTGAAACACACTAGGCAGAATTATACAGAACAAACAACCAATTGCAGGATGATACAGAGTTCCCCTCGCAAGAAGCTATGTCACCTCAACAGTCTTCCCAAATGTTGTTGTAATTATATTTAACTTGGAGGTTAAATACGTCTACCCCTTCCTATCTTCATTTGGCGAACAGTCTTCCCAAATGTTGTGGTATTTATATTTACTTTGAGTTAAATATTTCCATCCCTTCCATTGTTCATTTGGTGACGATAGCTCACCATAAATCCTAAGATATTCTAATAGCTTTCTTGAATATAAACATTATCAATGTCAAATTCACATACTAAATATCTAAAGTAACATTTTGCAATCACTTTACCCCCTGGTAAATTTTTTCTAAGTGCTCCTATCTCCAACTATAACTAACGCCACAGGTTCACAAACATCAAAATGTCACCTAGCGGTCCACCTGCTTTAGCCTCTAAAGCATCTCTTGAACAAGTACAACTCCTGGTAACCCACATTGTCTATCTTCCTCCAAATCCATTGTGATGCCTTTGGCATCACCCACACAAGATAGCCATGAAACTCTTCTTTCTGTTACTTAATGATTCCCCAATCTCTCACCAACAGATGAGCATCTTTCAACCATAAAATTGCACACTTAATCATTGGTGCAGTAGCAAATTCAGCTCTGACATTCTTCATTTTCTGCTACAAGTAATAGACTAGTGGCATACTTTTCCTATATCAAGATACCTTCTCTATAAACAAATCCCAAAGATTCCTGTCTGATATTTGTGGTTGTCAGCATTAAAGACATCCTACAACAAAACAAGACCAACGAATAATGTGTCACATCCTACTATATAACACATTAAGATGAGAATTTTTTTGCCTTTTTAATATGCTTTTCTGTTGCATTATATGATAATGCATACAAAATAAGCCACATCCCATGACAAAAAAAGAAAGACCAATCCATTATAGAAGAGTCTATTCTTAATGTTCAGTTTCAGAGAGATAGCCCAAGATAAATGTTATATTTTATTTTTTGTTCTATGAGGTAGTGGTAAGGTCTGCATACGTTCTACCTCCCCAGACCCCACTTGTGGGATTCCACCGGATATGTTGTTATTGTTTGTTTTAAAGAAGAGGGATTTTCCAAAGGCTGATGGAATTTTCACGCAAGTGATATAATATTTCTCTGTATCATCCATCCACGGACACTGATGTATAAGTGTTCAAAAGTGTTAACAAATAATTTCTTCCAGGTCTGCTCTGATCTGTAAGCACGTCAATTGTACAATTTATTTTTGAACAAAGATTGGCTGGTGATCGAGGCTGAAATACTGCTTACAGGTGCAATATTTTCACGTTTAGCACTTACGACATATGTGCTGCATTGGACCTTGAGAATTTCCTCTACCAAGGGTAGTATAACGCTGATATATTCATCTTCTTGCCCAGATGAGAATCCAAGTTTTATTTGAAGGAAAACAGCTAAATAAAGACTAACCTCTACAGGGGTCATAGGACATTTTCCATTTTTACGGTTGAGACCAGGTGCAATAACACGATACTTTTGTTTGAACTTCTTTCCCCATCCCTTCTCACGTACTACATCCATTTCTGACTTTTCAACCTGTCCTCCATCATAAATACAGCATGAAAAGGCTACCATGTCCTTCACATATAAGATGGATGTCTCATCATTAGATTGAAGCTCAAGAGGTTCACTCGACCTCCAGAAAATGCTACGCAAGTAGAACTATGAAGAGAGAGTGTACCTCCTCAAAGCGAAGGTGGACAGAAATATACTTCCCACCAGAGTTGGAGCTCCTCTCAATCATGCGCTTGACCAACTTCTTTGCAAGTGCTGATATGGCTAAGGAGAACCTCAAAGCTTCATAATTGGAAAAGCATCTCAGGAACTGAAGATGAGAAGGAAGATGCATTGACAATCTATTAGCAAAAGGGGAAATACGAACAACCCTGCATGATAAAATAACTAGTGAATACAAATAATGCAGGTCTGAATAAGTAATAAAATAATGTGATATTAATGTCAATGCCGTCTCTTAACTACTAGGAAAAAAGTCTATCCACTAGAAATTTAGAGAAAACTCTAAGAAAGTAGTACATATATATATATGCAAAGAGAGCAATTTTTCTCTTTATTTATGAGACATTCCTTGTATGCCATGTTATTAGAAAAAAGGGAAAGGACTTCCACTCTATCAATAATGACTTCAAAGACAACAGTATCATGGCTGTGCTACAGATTGTTTTTGTCCCTCTGTTCGACCTATGCCCTTCTAAAGATATCATGTGTCATGGTTTAAGACTACACAAGCTAATCAGATTTCATTAATCTTATCCCATGTTAATGAGCCTTCACAAGCATATGTAATATCACAAATTTGAGAATGAGACACAAGGTGATGCATCTTTTCACTCTGACTGCAAAGACATCAAAATAGTCATGTAAAAACGCAATGATCGTAATAAGCTACCATACTCCTAGGGCTAGCTTTTTTTCCTTCCAAATGAAGAAGAGGAAGACAGTAGAAGCCCAAGCTGCTTTCTGGAGGTCATTTGGCAGAAAGATTTTTGGGAATGTTACTGAAACAAGTAGTTAATTAGATACACAGAAACCAAAAACTGCATACCGCTGCTTAAATAAGACAGGATAAACCTCTTCCAGGTAATATCTTGGAGGTGCCCAAGCTTGAACTCGCAAATTCTGAATATTGCTGATATTAGAATCATATCTCTCCATCAGTTCTGCTGGCAGTTCTTTGACCACTTTCATGTAATCATTAAGTGTGGAAATGAAATGGTCTTCATCATAAATATCACCAAACTCACTGCTTTGTAACAAAAACGGAAACACCAAAAATAACCTTTGTGAATACAGATGTTCAACTGGATCTTGTTCTTGGTGTTATTCAAAAGTGAAATAGTGATTTAATAGGAGAAAACTTTCACAAGAAATGAAGCACGCAGAGAAGGAACCTACATTATTCATTATGGTGGCAAATGAAGCGATTACTTTAAATTTATATTTCACAAGATAAATAAAAGTCAATGGAAAGGAATATTCTTAAATCACCCTACACTTATTTCATTTTAGCAGTTACATATGCTTGGTTTGAAATATAGAAGGCAAAGAATGTGAAAGAAGAGTTCAACAAGAAAGCAATGCAGGAAACTTTTCTTAATTCAATACAACATTGCATTTCTTCCGTCTGGCACATCCTTTCATCTGTAAAAGATGTCCTTGAGATTGTAAAATGTATGATTTCAGAGAGTATAAAACCTTGAGATCAGATAGGAAAAGCGAAAAAGATGTGCAAATTTTCAATCATTACTAGGATTTACACACTAGTAAGTAATAATTTGGACACTTGCCTTGAATCCCTCCAGACATTGTGAAACTCCAAACGAGGAATAAGTAATGTGGCATTCAATAAGCCAGCAATGACTACTGCATTGCATATCTGCAGTAAAAGCAATAAGAGTGGTTAAGCTACATCATCATTTCACATTAATGAATAAAGAAATACCAAAAAAATGTCTTATCACCAGTTTAGCAAGTTATATCAGCTATTACATGACCTAGTAACAAACTGGTACTCCCCTGATCCACCCAAAACCAACTGCTGCAATCAGCATAACTTCTATCTTCTTACTGCTTCTCTAATTAGGTATTCCGAAAACAATTACTTGGTGTTTATTTAAAAAGAGAAATCAAGATGAAATAGGAACACGGCCATTGCTAAAGGATGGACAAATCCAGTCAAATAAGTGATAGAACACTCTAAATACAATTTTTTTATGATAACCGAGAAATCCTGTAAGGGTAGTTGCAGTGTGGCACATCTTCCAATAAATACTAGACTTTTGTGGCAGGGTATGTGTGATAAATATTGGAGAAGAATATTATTGAATTGTTGTCTACATTATTGCATTGAGACCCTATTTATAGATATTATATTAGACTCCTTTTCCAACTAGGATATTATAATACAATCCTTTTCCAAGTAGGATTCCATATATTATTACTGTTCCTAATCCTATTCTAAGTAGGATTGTAGATATTATTCTTATTCCTATTCCTATTCTAACCGTATGAACTCACTCACGACCTTACCCTAACCCACACATCATGTGTTGCTCTTAATATTAGACCAAAACCCTGGGGTCTCAAGTACAAATTAACTAAACCAATTTGCAGTTTTAAATACTTGGGGAAATATAGTGGGATTTTGACTCAACATGAAATTACATACCGATGATCGCTGCTGATTGAGGCCACCATTGGCATCAACGATCAAGTAAAGATTATCTCCAGGAGAATCTGAAAGAATACATTATGTTAGGTTCCGGAGTTAATGAAACTATAAGCACTCCTATAGCGTCCACCAACTTTAACAATTTTGACTAGATTAAAACTAGAAAATGTGCAATTGATCTCAATGCATCAATTTGGACTCGGTCAAGTTAAAAAATGGTTTCCAACAGGCAAATATTCAGTACAAAATTACTAAGGTGGTTTGGAAATCCAAACCTTCCAATGCTAGTGCAAATTGATGGTATGACCTATAATAATTTTGTCATTTCATCATGAAAATGCAATTTTGACCAAAATCCAGTTCTAATGTTCAGTTGTGGAAAGTGAAATGCAGACAAAATGTCAAGATGAAGAGAGCAGTTCAGTTCTAAGGAAGAACAATATCTAGCACAAGGCAACAAGACATGTTATTTTGATACCTCTAGTTGAGGCAGTAGTCCCAAAGGAACAGGGTCTTCGCTCTTTTAGCTTCCTTTTGTATATCCAGACAGAGGACAGCTAATTATCACAACATAACAAAAAGTTAAAACAAATACAAGGATTGATACAATCATTGGACTAATTCATTATCTGCAAAAACTCAATACTTAAAACAAGATTCTTCATTGTTTTCCTGCAATATGCTGTAGAAGAAGAGGGGATAGGATGCAATGAGAGAGGCATCACCTTGCATGTGAGTTGGCCCGAATACCATTATAAAAATTATATTTAAATATAAAATATATATGTACGGTATTATATGCATATGTGTCTTTCGAAAACAGCCTATCTACCTCTACAACGTAGTGATAAGACATGTATACTCTACCATCTCCAGATCCCACCTAGTGGGATTTCACTTCTTATTGTTGCTATCCCTTATATGGAACGATGAAGCATAGCTGCAGCCATTTCTATAGAACTGTTCTATCATCCAAAATAAATTATCACATTATTGTTCATCGTGCATTTCAGAATTCAATTTGACTCATTCAAGTGACTCTTTTTTTGCCTTCTCAAAATGACGTCAGACTTGGAAATATTAGTTACTACAAGGGGTAATATTTTTATTTAGAAAGAAGCTACATTTTGCTTTCTAAATATTCAAAAAAAAAAAAAGTTCTAACAAATTCATGTTAAAGAAGCCTCATTTATTTGTACTGAATAGAAGTTTGGATTTGAATGATTCAGGCATTAGATCATTCAGTAAATTTGTTGTCATGGAAATTTAAGCACCTAACTAGTCTGAATAGGTATATTAAGATCTAAAGCACAATCGTAATATCATTAGGAGGTATTCTTGTGTGGATAGCATTCACTATCACTCTATTCACAATTACATCCACCACCATTAACTACCTCTGTCATTACAATCACCACCATTACCATTGTCAACCCCCATCATTGTCGTCTACCAACAACCACCTCTGTCATCACCATTGCCTTTGTTGCTAGCCACTAATATCAACTGTTATTACACTTACCTCCTCCATCATTATAATTATATCCATTACCACTACCAGCTCCATCTTTGTAGCCACTGCCATCTCCACTACACTATGTATCAATACCTTCACTAAAGTTAGTTTTTACAACCAACAAACTTCATCATCACAATTGGTACTGCCGCCAACTATCACCATATATTCTTCCACCATTGCCACCACCACTTCCAAACTATTGTCAATCTTTTCTCCCAGCCACCTCCATCATCATAACTAGCAGTCTACCCTGCTGCTATCACAAGCACATCATCAACCTCAACTACCAGACACTCTTCAGTCAAGATCATCAAGACCACCAACTTCATAACAACAACCACCAACACCATTATCAATTGCCACCATTATGGCAGTCACTATAACACCAACCACCTCCTTTCATTTTGTTTTTATCATATAATAATATAAGTTTATTAACTCTAATATTTAATTAATTGTTATTTGAATTATATATTTATTATGTACATATAAATAAATTATGTACTTTCATATATTAAAAAAAACAATCTTAATCATTTATTATTCAAATTTAGAGACAACATCTTATTATTTAAATGTGAAGTCTGAATCTGAATAAAAACAAATGAGGCGGACACCTGACAATGGCAAAAACGCATAAGGGACTGCAATTTTGGACCGTAAGTGATAAATCTTTTATACTCTCTCCATTCATTTTCAGTAGTTCAATTACTCACTTTAGATAATGATTGACATGTGTGTTTATTATCATACTTAGATATATTAATATAATCGTCATAAAATAATGTAAAAGATAAGTAATTAATGTTAATGATTAAAATATATATTTAAAAAATTGGTACCTTTTTCTTTTGATACGCCAAAATGTTAAGGGTAACTCTTCCTAAATCACAATTTAAACTCAACTAGAACATTCTCATTACTTTTTTTTGGCTAACGACTACAAGTAACACTAAGTTTCCTCTTCCTTTTGCTTTTCAAAAGTAAAGTTGAATAGGGTTTTAACGAATTCCGAGAACACGAGTTTAGATCCGGCGCAAAAGTACCTCAATTGAAGAAGAATTATCAGCTTCAATGTCACTCCAAAGCTTCTGAAAAATCTCGTTGCTGCGATAAACAGCACCAGTAGCTAAACCAGAATATTGCAGGAGGGAAAACAGGGGGCCCACGCAGCTGATCAGTCCCGTAAAATAGAGAACAGAGACAAGCAGCAGAAAATGCCGCCGTTGCAACATTGTAAAGCTTCCTCGACGGCGTAGTCTCCTCCGGCAATTTTGCCTGGTCCGGGGAGATGTTGGCGGAGAGTGACCATTTGCACTTTTTGAAGACATGGTGGTACAAAGAGAAAAATGCATGTGCGAGATTTGACAAACTATATGTGATATTTTACTTTTCCAAGATTTAGTGAAACAGTTGGAGAGAAAATAGTGCAGTAAGTAGAGTGGGCATGGAGTATGGAGCCAACAATGTAGGAGAGAGGAGAATGAAGATGCTGACAGTAAATATCCTTTTGACTTTGACCTCCTAATGGGTAAATGAAAAATGAAAAAGCAAGTAATCATGTTTTTTCCTTAAATGTGATATTATTTAATTTCACACCATATTTAAAAATTAGTGTTTGATTATTGCATTTCAAATTCGAAAACACTCGACAGCCGTTGATAGGCAGCGTTATTAATAAAAATAGTCTTTCAAGTAAATTTAGTCCAGCAACTAAAATTTAATCCAACAAATTTATTTTTTGGTTACTTTATTTTTTTATAAATATAAATGAGAAAAGAAAAGAGCAAGTAATACTACTAATTATGCAACATATGTTGCCTTGGTTGGTCAGGAGATTTTTTTTTTTCGAAAATTATTACTCTTTGTTTAAAAACTAGTTTAATGTACTATTTTGCATGTATGTATCGCGTTTATTAATTAAAAAATATATCAAAAAATAAATAAATTATTACATATATAGTTTATATCATTGACCACATAATTATAAATAATTACATCAATATAATAAATACGATATTTTATTTTATTTTTGGCTAAAATAACTTCTTTAAAAAAAGAATGGTCTATATTTGATTTGAATATAGGAAATGGACATGAAATGATTTTTTGAAGAACATACAGAAATGTTCATTTTTCTATTCTTACACCAAGATGCAAATTGATTTCATTCTATTTGATAATAACAATAGACAAAATAATTTAATGTACTTCTGATCACATATATGTCCTCTCTTTTTTTCTTTCAGTATTCAGTCTCTCCATTGAAGTTCCGACCAAATTTGCATCGCACATATAGGACCCTTTTAGGAGTAAAGCTCCCAACAAGATTTTCTCTATACATTTTGAAACATCTGATTAAGAATAGAGTAGTCTCGTTACTACACCAACTCATATTGATAATTCTTAAAGAAAAAAATATCTTTAGTTTATTATTTAGTTTTAAATTCATGTCCACCTCTTATCTACCTCGATATGAATTAGTATTAATACATTCATACTTTCTATTACAATATAATTCAAATTATAAAATATTTACTTATCATTTATTTTTTTTTATTTGAGACTTTTAGTTTCAATAACTTGAGTCATATACTAAAATGCTATAATTTTTATTGATCCCAATTTATAGTTCCTTTGGGAGGGCCTGTAGAGTTGTATTCTGAAAGTTCTTTCAATTTTTAAATAAACATATATATTCCATCCAAACATGCATACATACGTATTGATTTTTAGAATTTTATATTATGCGTGTTAGTTTATTTCAATCCTAAATAGTAGAAAATTTATGGATTTTTTTTCATATTTTTTGGATTTGTTTTTTGCCTTTTTTTGGGGACAGTTTTTAGGCCTTTTTATAAAAAACTTTTTATTTATTTTTGTTTTGGGAAGTTTTTTTTTTTTTAAAAAAATCTTTTTTTATTTATTATTTTGAAAGATTTTATTGACTATTATCAAGACAATTTTTTGGAAGTTTTTGCCCTTTTTTGAATGGTTTTAAAATATCTTTTTTTTTGGACTTTTCTCGGTTGTTTTTTGACTTTTTTTTAAAACTTTTTTATTATTATTTGAAAGATTTTCTTTTTGTTCAACCATTTTTTTTTGGATCAAATCTATTTTAGTCGAAAATGATTCTTTGTGTAAGAATTTGACTACAATAAGAATTTTGCCATTTAATTTTTATTATGATTATTATATTTAATATTTAATATTATTACAATAATAATATAATAATTTTAAAAAATAATAAAAAAATAATTTTATTTAAAGAGAAATCTTTTAATGAAGGACTAAAAGTTTAAATAACAATTCTAAAGATCTTCATGCTTTTAATATAGTATAAATTAATATTTGATTATTATATTTAAAATTCAAAAACACTCAAAATCCTATTGGTCAAATTATGCAAAGTGGTCATTCAACAATGACCTCTTTGCTTTACCAAAAGATTAGCTTACTTTTCAAAATTATACGAATTGGCCAAAAATACACTCTGCTTCTTTCTTCTAGTTTTGCTTTTAATGGCTCCTTTCTTTTTCTTCTCCTCCTCCCTTCTTTTTCAAAATTCAATGATTTGAAAATGTGAATCATTTGAGCAAATTATATATCAAAAGACTTAAAATATTGAGAAGATTTCATATCTAAATATGATTTTATTTATCGTTATTAATCACTTTATTAAATATATTTAAAACTAGCCGAATGGCACCTTTTTTTGTTTACTTTGACTATATTTTTCTTTCAAATTTTCTCTAAAAGTTTTTATTTTTATATAATGACCCCATTTATATTGTCAGCTAAAAATAGTATCTATGGAAGAAAAGGAAGAACAAGCAACTATGTGTACCATAAAGTTTGAAATTAAAAGATTCAAGTGGTGCAACAGTTTTGATATCTGAAAGATCCAAATGATGATCATGTTATTTTAGTGGAAATATTCAATTCGCGCTATTGATAGAAAAATTTCTAATAGTACATTGGCTTTCTATTGGAAGAATATTAAATGGGATGCATCAAGTGTAATCCCATTATCCTTTGCACCTAACATATTTTTTCATGTGAGTTCAAATATCGAAGAGACAACCAAACAATTATGAGACAAGTTGTAAAGGTTTTATTAGGATCGATCAGTGACAACATGAATATTGTTACAATAAGATGACTTTCGAGTTTATTATGATAAAATTTAGATACGTTTGATAAACTTGTCATGAACTTATAAACTGCGAAAACTGACAAGAACAAGAAAATGCTTGCATGTTCTTTGCTATTTTCATCGTCTTTAAAATATCATGATATCAAGAATTCAATAATTTATAGTAAGGAGCCTATCACCCTTGAGAAAGTGTGACAAATACTTAACTCTAGTGATGCGCAGAGGTATATTGAAGAAGACATGAATAATCAAGCTAGTGGTCTCTTTTTGAGAGGTAAGTAGCTAATAAGGAAAAAAAAGTCAAAGAACATATAAAAGTCTCATATGAACAAGAAGAATACGGAGTGTCTTGATGTAACAACCTCAAAATATCCTAACTCAGATAAGCCCAAAAAATAAATAAAAAAACTTCTATTTACACAGAGGTTAATTTCTATGAACAACATCTATACCCCATATAAGCATCTACTAGTCTTAGATGGGCTCGTAGAAGGTCAAGTGCTGAGTTCAAATCTATTCTATAAAAAAGTTAATTCCTATAACCCATAGAAAGACCTATGGACCATACAAAGGATCATGAGCCACAAGTCCTGAGACCTTAAATTCTCAGTACTTTTTCCACAAACATACAGGACTAGTATAGGGACCTAAAATTTGGAAGACCTTAAAAATACTTAAAAATGGGTTCCTTATGATTTTTTGCCAGGGTGCTCTTTCAAGTGACCCTTCACGAGCCGTGGAAGGGTCCATGAATCATGAAAAGGTCCGTGAGGGACCTTTGGCCATTTCGAGGTTACGTCATTTGGCTTTTGGGAGAGAGCTGCCAAGTGAAGTGTTCCCACCATGGAGCACACCATAGCTAGTGGTGAGCACCACAGACTGTGGGGTGGCTCATGGAGGGCCACCTCCACTAGGAAATACCCTGTCTTGACAAGGAGGAAGGTTCACGAGAGGGCCACCACAGACTGTAAAGTGCTTCACGGACCGTGAAGCCTTCCATGGTGCTGCCCAGTTCAATTTTTGAACTCATTTTATTAAGGGCCTTTCAGTAATTTCTCCCAAACCCATGTGTATTTTTGACATTTATTCACTCTTTTATTCTCCCAGATCATCCTATATGCTAATCCTAATATTTCACTCAAGCCTAACACTTAGTCTCTACAATCAAACACCTAAAAACACTCTCCAAGTCTCATTTCAAGGATTCTATTGGGGTTTCAAGTTCAAGTTAAATTCATCCAAAATTCTCAATCTAAGTAAGGTATGTGTGGATTCATCCTTGGTTTCAATTCAACCTTGGAGCCCAAAATCTCTTTCATAAACTTTAAGTATGATCTAAGTATGATTTTCATATTTTGACTTTAAATTGATAAAATTCTGATATGGATCATTACTAAATGATGATTTAATCATGAATTAAGTCTGTTTCCAATGATTTACATGGTCTTCATGAGTTATGAACTTGCATTTCCCTTTAAACTATGATTTCATGCATGGGTAGTTTCAAGTATGATTCAAATATTTACTTTTTCATGGATTATGCATGTTTTTATCTTATTATCATGCTTTAAGTATGAATTACATGTACTCACGCTTTCTTTTCACTTTCTTATGTCATGAGCATGCATGAATAAGGCTTTTTGTGAGATTTTGATATGGATTTGGTTACTAATTATAATAATGAACATGCATGATTTCAACACAAGTATGATTATGATATGATTATGATCACTATGATATTCTGCTTATGGGTTTTGAGATGAGGGTTTTAGGAAACAGCCTCTCTACCCCATTGAGGTAGTGGTAAGGTCTGCGTATAATCTACCCTCCCCAGACCCCACTTATGGGATTTAACTGGTATATTGTTGTTGTTGTTTATGATCACTATGATGACTATGATATGGCTATAAGCACTCAAGGGTATACATACCATCATGTACAAGTTATGAATTAGCTATTCTTATGCATGTGATCATGTTTTAAAGTATGATTTGGTTTTAAGTTCAAGTATGCATGATGATGATTTGAAATGATCTATGATCCTATAATAAACATGTTCATGTATATATATGTATTCCGAGGGATGATGACTTAGCACCGAATGAGATTGGAGGTGGGAGACTATCTCTAAGGGTCCTTATATAAAATATACCTATCTTATAACTATGTGTTGCCGTAGTTTCATGTTTATGCCCAATATAGATTATTATGTATGTATATACCACTACTCTCCGAAATATGTAAGGTTCATAACGTGAGGTATAGTCTACCTTTGGCAAGTAGGCTACTCTTTCTCTAGTGTAGAGGCAACATAGAGATGTCATATACTAACTCACATGGTCTTACATGTCGGCTAAGGTTACATTCCCATTTATGTTTATGTACTATAGTATTCAAGCATCTTGGTTTAAGGCATCTTGATATGGTATTCTCATCTATATACTTCTCTTCTATATATAAGCCCTTGTCATCTAATATTTAAATGCAAGTTTTATCATGGCCATTTTATATTGCATGTCCACATATTTAGTACATTCAAAAGTAAAACTGCATACTCTATGCCTGCATTATATCACAATGCAGGTGTAGTGATCCTATCATCTATCCTTGTGGCTAGATCTAGATACTTTGACGATCCAGATTGGGTGAGTCCCCATGCTTTAAGGACATGGTCATCTATCAACTGTTCATGCTATGTATATGTTCTAGGGACAATCTTTCCTTATGTTCTAGGTGAGCCAACGTCTGTCTGAGCCCTCATCTTATGTCATGAGTTAGAGGTGCGTATTGGACCTATGTATTGTTTCAGTTTCTGACTTGTATCTCTCATGTATTGGGCCTATGCATTATCATGAGTTAGGCTCGTGCAGACTGAGCCATAGCACTTTTATTTGCCTTCCAGGTAGGCTACGCCTTCCTGTCTCCTAGACTGAGTTGAAATGTATAACAGTTGCTTGAATACTATTGGAAATTGTTGAGTTAAAGGGTATTTATGCTGGATTGAGGCTGCAATTCGTATTTAAGCATACTAATGGCCTTTATGTTGTGATAATTAGATTTTGAGATATTTGGCTATACATGAACCTGTTAGAGGCAGTAACTCTTGAAATGACTCTATTAAAGGCTACAACTTTGGCAATGAATCTGGTAAGACTGGAGAGTTTAGAACGAGCATATAAAGGCTAAATGGGTAATTGCACTATTAGACTAACATGTGTTTCTATCTGAATACCTGTTGAGCTATCTAATATTAAGAAATATGTTACACTTTGGAAACTTGGTTGTCTGTTATACTTCTAACCACCTGTTAAGATTCTCTGTGGTATCTTGCTTGTGTGTTGTAGTCTTGGTTCTACAGGTTGAATTGTTGGTCCTTAGCCTAGGCTTAGGCTACTGATGTCCTAAACTTGCATTGTTCAGAGCCGATAGTTGTTAAAGATACACACAGTGTGACTTGAGAGGCGTAGATCCTTGTAGACCAGCTTAACAGACTTGTGTCTGATAGAGTAGAGTCTCAGTTGATGGTTCCTGAGTTAGAGTCTCAGTTGATTGTTCCTGAGTTAGAGGATCAGTTGATTGCTCTTGAGCTAGAGACTTAGTTGATTGTCAAACTACTTGGCACTGGCTAACTTCTCTGGCCAGAGGCCAGATTGAAAAGATGTCTAGTAATGGTTAGGCATAATTTGAGAATTAGAGGGTACGACCTACATTTCATTCGATATCTCATATACTTCAGTGCCAATACCCAAATCAATACACCTATATACCTATTTTGGTATGTAGGTGTATCGTCTGGGCTTATGGGGCACCAATTGGCATACAGGCATAGATGCTAGCGCCTTACAACTACGTACATTTTCATACCTTAACCTCATCCTGGTTGCGCCTACGGTACAGACATACGTCACTGGGTTCGATAGTTGGGTTACTTGAATCTATAAATAGTTATCGCTTGGTTTTTGGTTCGGTAAACAGTGTTTACAGTGCATAGTCTAGTTACTCTTATAGCATTTACTATATTTCACTCAGTTGGCCGATGATGTCTACAAGGTATCTCATATTGATGCTCACCTCTACTTTTATGCATCTATCCATGGTGTAAGTCCGAGCACGAGCCACTATCGTTAACTTCGACCTATCGTTTCCGTTCCTAGAGACTTTTGGTGAGCAACAGATGACTTTTGAGATCTTCTGCGGTCTTCTTCTGTCTAGTTGGTTGTTTTTGTATATAGACACTAGCCTATGTATATAGTTTTGGCTTGTTTTGTATTTGTTTCATTCAGAGTCTGTACAATTTTATTTTGATCTATAGTCGCTCTATATATTTGACTTTCATGTTATGGGATAGACGATCTTTGACTTGTATTATTGTTGTTTAGCTATAGTTATACATAATTTGTGAGGCATGTCACTTTAGTTATTGGGTTGTCTTGCTTATAGGCAGTGTATAACATATGTCATCATGACTTGTAGTGTCAGGTCATGACAATATGCTTTGATGTGTACACATATAGATATTGTGCAATCAATAAGTGTAATAAAGATACATGTCTAACTCCAAAAAGGACATTAAAAAATTATCAAGAGAATATTGAGATATTTCAAAAAAGCTTTTGATGTTGTATAACTTTTTGCAAAAGTGGTAGATGTGCTTCAATTCTCGATTATGTTATCCGAATCTGACAATGTGGAAAATCTTGTCAGAAGATTGTCCATAATTGAATATATTTTTACTCTTGTTAAAAGTGTGTTAGTTGAAAAATCAACTATATAGTCCAATCTGTTCATAAAAATAGAAAAATACATGAAAGCAACATATTAATCAAATAATCTATCTAATTGAAATATTCATTGACAGAATTGAGTTTGATTCAACAAGAAACAACTCTTAAAATATGATGGTCATAATTTTATTCATTTAAATGAAAAATAAAAGTTTTGTGAACGCATCAATACATTAATATTAAATTTCATAATATACAAAATGTTATTGAAGAGGGAGCTATCAAGATTGTGAAGAATATCATAAGCGATAATACTACATATATATTTACTAAGATAGTCCCACTCGTCAAGTTTACATATACTATAAGGACTACGCAAGAGTCCATACCAAATGATGTAACTATAAAAGAATGGTTATTAGATGAAGGTATCCTTATTCTTTCTTACAATAGAATTATTTAGTAAATTTAGTTATTCTGATCGAAAGTTGTTCATATTCCTGCTCAAAACAAAAATCAATGTGAAAATTGAAAGAGTTATTTTTTAGGGTTAAGCTCATGTGGTAGTAAACATCATTTGCCAAATTACTTGACTGACAAATGAACTTGAGAGCAAGTAGAATTTGTGGAGAACAAATTTCTTTCTTTTTTCTTTAGCTTGGAGCAGATCCGATCATCTATAAAGAAAATGATCATTTTTCATTGTTTTACTATGCTAACTCAATACTATCAGAAAGTTGAGAGAGAAATTCTCTAAGGTGCAGTTGAAATATTTTCATTTCTTAATTGATAATATAAAGACAATTTTTTTTTTTGGTGGATACAAGATTACTTTGATTTGAACCACATCGAATTTTGTGCTCTTAGTTTTACATTTTCAGCAATAACACTCAAACAATCAAACACAATTTGCAAAAAATTATATCATCTTCAACTCCAGCTTTAAAAGTTTTTAAATAAAATAAAAAATATTCACAGTAAAATGTAGTGGTTCGTATATGAGATATAATTTATGAAATTATATAACTATTGATGTTTGATGAAATTATCACTTATTCAAAATCTCTTTTCCATAATTTTGTCTATGTCATGACTCGGACCTAGGGTCTAGGAGTAACATTGCAAATGAGAACCCAAGGGTCCCCAAACAAGTCTCAAAGTATCCATTTCACGTCATCGGTTCGGAAGCGTAAGATAAATAGTAAACACATAGTACATAATCCTAAGGAACGAGTAAGTAGGACTCACTCTATGGGGGCGATTCGGGATATTTCCATCATAACATATAATCAACCACAAGCCTCATAACCACATCATATAACAATAGCCTATAGATGACCAAGCCACAACATGAGTCTCAATCATAACGCTTAACATATAATGTAAAAGAGTTTTACAAAGTGTCCAACAATGCCTCTAACATAAGATAGGTCGGGGGACAAGACATCTCCCAGGCTCACCCTCAAAGAAAGTGAAATAGATACTCAACACTGTAGGTAGAAGGAATGGTGGTTTGCCCTTGAAAGATAGGACTCACCACACTAGTGCAATCCGAAATCCAAGCTAGACGTCGTAAGGTGGATAGATAGGTTCCTCAGTCCCTACATGGTGAAATCATGTAGGCAAGAGTATCGTTAGTACGTTTGAATGTACTAAGTATGCGGGATACAATGCATGTAACTTACAAACCTGCACTTCAATGTTAGAGGACAAA
>JAABOM020000007.1:6792205-6805229 GCA_011800125.2 Solanum clarkiae
TATATAATAAGGAATGTAGTATAACAAGATGCTATGAAATTTATGATGCATGAAATGCAAATGATGCTCATATATATATTGGGGATGTGACCATAACCGACATCTCAAACCCATGCGAGCTATTACATGAATTTTTCCAATATTGACCTCCCATCGGGTGAGAGAAGATTACTTGCCAAAGGTAATCTACACCACACCTTATGACCCGGTCATTTCGTATGTGGTAGCCACCTTCCTTACGACCCGGTCATTTTGAAAGAATTTCCTTATCAAAACATATCATATCATGTCATAAATGAATAGTCATCCCTTACGACTCGGTCATTTTGGTGATGACTATCATTCCTATGCTGGCACATAGTTCAAGGAAAGGGAGAAGGCCCTTAGGATAGTCCTAACGCCCCCAATCTATCGGTGCTAAGTTGGCATCTCACAAGATTACAAATACGTATATATATACATGCTTTCAAAAGAGGCAATATTCATTTTCCAAATCATTTCAATGCATATTTAGGCTCAAATGTCAAATCATAATTCATAATACTCATGCATAAGAGTAGCTCATTCATACATACATAGCGGTGCAAACATCCATAATGCTCAAAGAGCCAAAATCATAGACATATATGTGATCAGATTCTTGTCATAACCAATACTTTGTCAAAATCATATACATGAACATAATTGGGCTTAACTCATTTCATAATTTTCATAAATCTCATGAACATGAATACATATGCTATGAATTGTGTGAAAATGACATGGGTAATTAAGATTCAATCTAAAATCAAAGCATAGCATGAAATTCAAGTAAATTCATAATTAAATCCATATTTAAAATTATGTTTAAATTACCCATGCTCAAACAAGCTTTTAAAAGGGACATGCATAATCATAGATTAATAAAAATGATGAAATTCAATATTTCAAAACTTAAATCATCTTAAAATCAATAGATAAACATAACTCAAGCATTAATAGAATTTTATGAATCATAATATTCAAAACCTCAAATTAAAGTAAGTTAAATTCATATAGATTTCTTGAAAATGATTTTGGGTCTCCTTGATTGAAAGAAAATCAAGGATCAACCCACATATCTTCACCAATGAAGAAACCCCAAAGAATTTGAAGAAGACTTGAGTTCCCTAGTTCAAATATTGAAATCTCCGAGAGTTTTTTTGTGGAAAGCTTTTAAGACGGTTTTAAAAATATGAAGAGTGATTTTGAATGTTTGAAATAGGTTTTAGGTCTTTAGATGACCATAGAATAGCATAGGATTCCCAAAAGACCAATAAAAATAATCAAATTTACGAAAATATCATTAATGAATTCGATAGAAATTTTGGTCGAAGTCACTTCACTGATGGCTTCACGGGCCGTGTGGCATTATACGGTCCGTGAACTGACCCGTGAACCCTCACTTAGCAAAAATTCTGAAAGTTGAAACTTGGCTTAATACTTAGAAATTTTTAGCACCAAGGTGAGTCCCACGGTTGGGTAAACGGTTCGTAAGCCACACCATGGTTCGTGGGACTGGGCGTGGCACCAATCTTAGCCAAAAACTCCCCTGGCCAACCTTGAAGACTCCACTGCCCCCCCCCCCCCATATGGCTCTTCAGCCTCACCATGGCTCGTGTGATGAGCCATGGTGCCGTACTTGGCCAAAATAGTTCCTCCACACCAATATCAGACCACACTTAGGATTTTCCTCACCCTTGAAGGCCATATGGCTAGTATCACTGGTGATACCCCAATACTTAGGCCAAAAATGGCTGTTTCAGGATCAAGGGTGTTCCCACGGATCGTGAGAAGCTTCACTGCCCGTGTAGGTGCCCGTGTGGCAATACTACACATGAGGGTCTTACGAAAATGGGCATAACTTCTTAAACTGAACTCGAAATGAGGTGAAACCAAGTGCATTGAAAAGATAACTCAAAGAGCTTTAATTTGATGGGTAGTATCCCACCCAGATCCTTTTGTGCTAAGAGATATGACCTTTTAAAATTGGCCCTTCTACCGATACTTGTGAGAAACTTAACCAATGAAAATTCTTTCAACTCAGCTTGATATAGGAGGCCCAAGATGACCTTGAAAAAACATAAATATGCTTGCATTGAGGGCTTGAAAGTGAACTTGGACTTAACTTGGAGATTCTATGGGAAACCCCCTGTTAGAGTTCGAAAAGAGGACTCATGAAGCGTTTGAGCGAATGAATGACAAGCTAAGTGTTTAGAATAAGAACGAATAATAACGAAGGAGTGGAGGCTTCCGTAAAATGTCACCTTGGCCCAAAATTTTTCGGAACCAAATTTCAACCATCACTAAAATTATACAAAAATCCGAGTCCTTACAATCTCATTTATTACTATTATAAAAACATTATGATATGTATTTTCCTTACTACAGGTATATTTAATGTGGAGAAAGCATATCCTACTTTGATGCTTTAGTGCTCCAATCTAACATCAAATATACATCATTTGATGTGTGAATAGTGTTACACCACCATTAATATTCATGATATTTTACTATTTTTTTGTAAAATATTTATCGGTTCTTTTTATACTTCTTTCGTTCAATTTTACTTGGCCCCTATTGACTTGACACAGAGATTAAAAAGTAGTAAATGATGAGTGATTTTATCAAATTACCCTTTGAATATAATAAATATGATGTGTTGAAAAATATAATAGGGAAATAACTATAATTAATGATTAGGGTAAATTAGGAACTAAGTGTAACATTGTCTCTTGATTTCATAAAGTTGACAAATATTGTTGGACATCTCAAAATAGTATAGGGGTCAAGTAAAGTTAGACGGAGGGAGTATGTTATCCTTACTATGAATAGATTGTACTTAATATATGCCATTTTACAAAACTAATGTATAAATGATATTATTCTTCCTATTTTACCTTTGATAGTTAATGAGTTTGAAAAGATATATTTAATC
The DNA here is from genome assembly GCA_011800125.2 of Solanum clarkiae. Classification (NCBI taxonomy): domain Eukaryota; kingdom Viridiplantae; phylum Streptophyta; class Magnoliopsida; order Solanales; family Solanaceae; genus Solanum; species Solanum clarkiae. The sequence continues at coordinate 6,795,162 of JAABOM020000007.1, forward strand.
AACTAGAAGAACTAAAAAGCAATTAATGCACATTAAATAAGGATAAAATAGTAAAGTCACTTTTTTGTTAATGCAAGTATCATCGTAAAAGATGACACGTAAAAAGGACTAGAGGGCATAGCTTTTTATGAAAAAATAATTTAAAATATTAAAATTACTACTTATACTTATTTAGGACACAACTCACCCTGAATTTGATTCAATTCTTGACTCATCTCATTCAAAATAAATTAACTGTATAAGAATCGCCTTTAATAACAACTACTAACTAAGAAAAATGTGATGGGTCTTCGATTTCTGTTATTTTAATTATTAGAAATGCCTTTAATAATATTTAATCATTACAGTTTTAGAGATTTTTTTTTACGTTTAACTTATCTTAAGAGGATTGGATAAAGAATTGAGTGAGGCCTAAATAAATTTAAATTTAATTTTTTAAAATATTCTTTTGTAAGTGTATAGTTACTGTGTCATTAAATTATAGTATCAAAAATTATATTTTCAGTTAAAATAATTTTAGGACGCAACATGAAAAGCACGCAATCCAAAGTTGAATGACTTTGAAAAGCAACACAACATAGTTACTATAAATTGACGGACCATTTAGGCATCAGCTCAATATTTTTTATTTATATACTCCCTCCGAATTATATTATATAGACATCTTTCTATAAATATTTTATATTATGTGAGCATTTGCTAAATTAGGATAGAGTTAATTATTTTTTTCTCATTTTATCTCCACCATTAATATAATATTTGAAATCAAGAGACTAATTAATTACTTTCACATTTAAATGGTAAACTATTCCTATATTTTATGTATATGTTTTCTAACTTAATTAAATATATATTGATATAAATAAAGGGTAAAATGATAAAATTTACTACTCTATTAATAATTTCTTAATCACCATATAAAATGAAAAATGCTCATATAATATGGAACAGAGATATTATCAAATACAAACACAGACATCATGTTGGATGATTTAGAGAATCCAGAGATTCGATAGAATTTTGATTACTATAGATATTTTAAGGTTGAGAAGGTTAAAGTGCTATGCATATGATGAGCTAGAGTAGAGAAATCACTTTGGATGAAATTTTGGTAGAGTTCTAGAAACGCACAGACAAGATTGATATGAAGTGGTTAATCAGGTTGTTTATGTCATTTTTAATATGGCTAAAATGTCACATGAATAGAGATGGAGTACACTGATTTTATTGTACAAAAAATAAAAATGATATATAAAATTATAACAATTACATGGATTTTAAGTTGTTGACTTACGCCTGGAAAGTTTGGGAGAAAGTGATGGAGAAGAGGGTGAGGAGGAATGTGTTCATTTTTGAGTTATAATTGGGATTCATATGTAGGAAAATTCAAACACAAAAGTCATTCATCTTATGATGAGACTAATGGAGAAATATTGGGGGAGAGAAAACAATTGCATGTGGTGTTCATTGACCATTGAAAGACCTATAACAAAGTCTTGAAAAAAAGATTTTGTCGATTTTTGGAGTCTAAAGGTATACTAGTGACATATATTAGAGCGATAAAGGACATGTAGATGGAGCCATGACTCGAATAAGAATAATGAAAGGAGACTTTGAGCATTTCTCATTCGAGATGAAAGTTTGCACTGGTGGTCTGCAATGAGCCGATTTTTATTTACCTTGATGGTAAATAAATTAATATGATGTATTCAGGATAAGATGCCTTGATATATGTTATTCATAAGTGACATTGTTTTAATCTAGGAGACTCACATCATAGTTAATGATAGACTAAAGGTATGAAAATAAACTTCGGAGTCCAAAGAGTTCATATTGAGAAGGATCAAGATTGAGTATTTGAAGTGTAAATTCAGTAACATGAGGTATGAGACAGGTATGGAAGTGAAACTGGATACTCAAATTATACCTTAGAGAGATAGAATTAAGTATCTGGCTTCTCTGATTCAAGAAATGAGAAATCGATAATGATGTTACACATTATATTGGTGCAACATGGATGAAGTGGAGGTTTGCTTTAGGTCTCTTGTATGATAAGAAGGCACCACTAAACCTTAAAGGTAAGTTTTATAGAGTGATGATTAGACCGACGTTGTTATATAAGGTGAAGTGTTTGCTAGTGAAGAACTCTCTTGTTTAAAAAATGTAAATGGCAAAAATGAGATGTTGATATGGTATATGCGGGCATTAGGGGTGTTCATGGTTTGGATAAAAATCGATCCAAATCAAAGAACCGAACCAAACGATTAAATAATTTTATTTGGGAGAGGTGATTAGATAGTACATAACACATTTTCAGCTTATCGAGAACATAATCTTAGATAGGAGAGTATGAAAATCGTGGATAAGGATAAAAGGTTAGTAGGAACTTGAAAGTTATCTTACTCTTAGCTTATTCATGTCTTTGGCTAGGTCGGAGTATGAAGCTTCATTTTGATTGTAGTATTAACATATTCATGTAGTCGTTGATTTTTGTATCTGATTTCATCTATAGTATACTGTGTTAGGTGATGACACCTTGTTGTTATAGTTTCTTGTATATCTGCTTTGCACTGCTTTAAATTTGTTATTAGATGTCATAATTTTTTTCTTTAATTATTTACTTTGATTTACTTGAGCTGAGAGTCTCTCGAAAATAGTCTCTCTACGGAGAGATAGTAACAAAATTTGTGTATTTTCTACCTTCTCCAAATCTCATTTTTTGAGATTTTACTGATTATTTTGTTATTGTATTCCAAGGACAAGAATTAAGTTTTAAAAAGTCACTTATTGTCCATAAACATATTATCCAAGACAACCTGTTGTGTGAAAAACATTTCTCTTCCTACCAAACACAACTTTTTAGTTTGACATGTTTACAAGAGCTAATTGTTATATCATATCTTTAATAATTGGTCCCTCATTTAACAAAGGCCAATATATCTTAAAACATTTTTAGTTGTGGACGTTGATGACTTGATGTATTTTTTGTAATTTCCCAACAGAAGTCTTGTTGGCTACACTCTCCAAGTCCCACAGGTAAAAGAATAAACACACAAGGGAGTAATCTTGGATGTTTAAAATAAGTTGAAGACGTTGCACACAGAATTCCAAAGTGCAAAAATCAATTTCGTAAATGAGAAATTGCCAATTGGGAAAAAAATATTGTATATGACTCGGAAATTAAAATTTTAGCTGGATATTATTTGATTTTAATTTCTTTTGGGTGGCGCAGGAAAGTGCTCAATTATTATAGGAAGAGGGTCAAGAATAAAGTTATTGGACAATACTCCCTCCGTCTCATATTACTTGAATTTTTGAGACTTTCTTTAAGGTTCAAAATATTTGAATTGTCCAAAGTTGTTTTAAACTTTTTACATATTTGTCCTTTCATTTATTGAACTTTTATATTTTCTAGGATATAAATTACACTACATATTTATGATTTTACAAAGGGCAATAGTGGAAAGCATGGTGTAAATTTTTTCTTTGAATATTTTTCTTAATATATGTGTATTACTTCACAAATTCAATTATTTTGAGACGGAAGGAATAATAACTTTGTGCAAACACAAGTCGTGTATGTGTCTAAATATTTATTACGCTCTTTTATTATTTAAAAAATTGGGGAAAAAAAAAACAATGAAAGTCATCTTGCCAAACTCTTCAACAAATTATCTAAGTAAATGTTAGTGGAATTGGTAATGGTTCCGTTCATGGGATGATGAACTGATATAAGATGTATCAGTTGTTATCATCAGATTAATATGTTTTTATATCAATTTCACCATTGATACAATTTTATCGGTCTAACTTCTGAAAATGGGTGAGAGAGTCAAGATTTGCTATAAAAATCTTAATACAGCTCTATAATAGATAATACTTTAAGATTATAAACTATGTATAGTGCAAATAATAGTTATGTTTTTTTTATATTAAGTAGCCCCCACCTCACTCTGGTTTTTTAGGGATTAAGGCACTACCTTAGCATCTGTATATAAAAAATAGGAAAAACGGTCAAAAATACCTTTGAACTATTTAAAATTGAGCAAAAATATCCCTTTGTTATGTTTTGGTTCGAAAATACTCCTCCGTTACTTTTTGGGCTCAAAAATACCCATCCGTTATATTTTTGCCTCAAAAATAGTCCTCCAATAAATTTCTAGCCGAAAAATACCCCTCGTCTTAACATAAATGAAAAAAGGATCTAAAATACCCCTTAACTATTAGAAATGGAACAAAAATACCTTTTGTTAGTTTTCGGCTAAAAAGTACCCCTCCTTAAAATTTTAAAGTTATTATTTAAAAATATCCCTCTTCCATGAAAAATTTAACTTCAAATCAATTTTAATCAGACTTTGAGTAGTTCAAATTCTTAGTATAAAAAAAAAAGAAAAGCTTTTTATAGTTGCAACTGAATGATCTCTTGAAAATGATAACTTATACTAATTGTGTTACATTGCTAAAATGAGCACAATTATTTATGTACAAGCTTCGTAGGCTCAAAAAATTTGAAGAATTGGATCCTATTGAACTCGAGAAACTAATTGAAGGAGGCAACGATTATAACGAGGATAATCAATGTTATCATTTAGAGATCGGCTTTTCGAGACATTTACAAGTAAAATAACAGTCTTGTTTGACATGAAAAGACTAGTCTCAGACTTAATATCCGAGGAGAAAACCTTTTGGGTTCTTAAATGAGATTTCATGTGGACTGATCATGTGACGTTTTTTGTCCACATAATACGCATGATGTTATTTCTATTAGAGAGGGGTACTTTTTTTTGCGAAATTTTAAAGGAGGGGTATTTTTGAACCAAAATCTAATCAAGAGGTACTTTTGTTCCATTTCTAATAGTTCGGGGGTATTTTTAACCTTTTTTGTTTCCGTTAGAAAGGGGAACTTTTGAGCTAAAAATTTAATCGAAGGGGTATTTTTGAGCTAAAACGAAACAGAGGGATATTTCTGCTCCATTTCAAATAGTTCAAGAGTATTTTTAACCCTTTCCCTAAAAAATAATAAGAACATGGAGTAGATTATAAACCTTTGCCTAGAGAGCCTAATGAAGAATGGACTTCATTCCAACATATAACTGAGTACCAAGGATAATTGCTTGGATGGTATGTATTTTCTTTCTACAACTTTTTTGCCCTCCAATCATAGTAAATTATTCAGTAAAATTTAGAAATAGGGAAGTGAAAATTGTCCATTTGGACTGAAAATAACTGGAGGACCATGTGCCCTTGGAGACTGGTTTGACTACGTAGCCATACGCCCATACCTTCTTTCCAGTAGGTATGTTAGGTTTGCATTTTAGCAAAATTTTAGGTGGATAGATTCATGTTCATTAAAATCATACATAGAAAATATTACAAGTTGGAAATATTTTTGTCTCAACATATTTAAAATTTGTGTTAAACACAATCTAGTGTAGTACTATAGTTGTTGCAGAAGTTAGAAAAGGACAAAGCCAAGTCAAGGACTTGCTTCAATCATGGAAAAGGTGTCATAAAGCTTTTGTTGTTAGTACACCCCAGCTTTAGCCAACGAAAAAGCTGTTTTACCCTAAATGATTAAGCTTTATCTGAAGAAAAAGAAAGAAAGATTGACATGTACTCAAATGGAAACAGAAGATGTTACCTTGTTATGGTCCATTGCCACTTAGTCCCATATTCATATTGCAATGTGTCGATCTCAATTGTTAGTTTTTAGGGCATAATTCTCCCTAAATTGTACCAATAATATCGAAGCATGACACAATATTAGAGTGTTCACCTGGGGCCAACACTACATGCTCCTGACTCAAAAATGGGGCTACACAGTGAAAGGAGTTTCTATAGCATTCTGCCCTGGCTTGTATCATTATTATAACGACGATGTACTGCCACACTGACAGATTACGTGAAGAACAATTAGTAGAAAATGAAGGGTTCTCTTTCCCCATGAAGTCATCTTTTGTGCATTTTCCCGGACATTAAAACACAAAAAAGAATCATTGCCTTATCAAATTATCCATCAAGCATCAGTGACATTAACAGTGGAAAGAGAAGCAAGGGCCAGATTGATGAATCTGGTGGTCATTTGCATACCCTGCTCTTTCTCCATTATCTGTTGATAGGATCATCAGATGAAGTTCAGTTAGTTGAATTAGCCAGATTTACCATACTGCTGCCTCAACATCTATTTCAATAAACTCGTGTTACTTAATTTTACAATGTCCATATCTACACCATTGCTGAACAAGTAGCATCTTCATTCTCAGAGCAACAAGTACATCAATAAACATATATTACACAATGGCATGGGCCGTACATGCAAGCTCCTGCGATGAAAATGGAAGCAGATCTCAGGCACCTTTCTGTGGCAATGTTTCAAAAGCCGACACAGTATTCTCAAATTTTATCCGATGCAACGGTGCACCACTTTGTTTGATGGCACAAGCTTGTTTATCTTCCAAAGGACAGCGTGCTTTCAACATTGAAAACACATGATTGTTTAGCCTCCTTGCTTTCTTCATAGCTTCCAGCAATCCTTCAATCCCCTAAGATAGAAAGTAATGTTGGATGACAAATATATGATATTCTACTAATCAAACTGAGAGTAAACAATAGTGATAAAGAGAACTGAAGAGGATGTGAGATGTCCATTAGTTGTCGAAATAAACAAATATGTATTAGTTGGGATTAAGATATGGTCCTTGAAAAATTTACATAAGATTTGGGGAAATGTCCATTAGTTGTCGAAATAAACAAACATGCGTGAGGGTCTAAAGAAGTAATAATTTTAGAAAACCCCTAATTCGTCTTAAAAGACTATTATTAAATATTGGATTGATAATGAATCAAGCAAATAAACTGGAATACATATAGAAAATTCTTTACAGTTTATTACTAGAGGTAGAGGTGGAGGCAGGGGACAAGTGGGAGTTCAGACCAAGGCTCATACAGTGGCACCTGACAGAGGCTGAGCACCAGATGTTGCTCAAGACCGTGTTAGAGCTACTTCGGTTGATCAACTAGAAGTTCACGAGGATGAGCCAATCTGGCAATACAGACAGGGCCATCTCAAGTCCATAAGGCTTTCACCGTTATGCTCGCGCTAGGGGAGATTTTGATTCGGATAACAAAATCTTCGAGAGTATGGCACAAACTGGGTTTATACCTGTGGCTCTAAATGTCTCTGAGACCGGAGGAGAATTTGGGGATGGAACTGAACTTGGAATTGGAATCTAATTCTAAATTTTAACTTGTGGGGTTATGGGCAACTTTAAAACATATCCAGTTTTGGATTTTGACCCCAGGGCTTAGGTTTCGCTTTTTGGTTGACTCTGACTTGGCCAAATATTGCAATATGGCTATCACTGAACTCATTCAACCCATAGAGTATTCTTTTGAATAGATCAAGCTCATGTGATCAATTTGAGGCTAAGAAAGGCGATTCAAAAGGGCTAGGTTCTCTTTAGACCGAGGTAAGCTAAGGTTTTGACCTCAATGAGGGAATTTTTCCAAAATTGACTTATATGCTATAATCACGTATATGGAGGCAGCATATATGCGAGGATATGAAGATACAAGGGATACATTTTGGGGTATTATGGTATATCGTACCTGTTTTTTTTTTTTGATGAATGACTTGGAATTGGAATCTAACTATAGATTTTAATTTGTGGGGTTATGGTTAACTTGAAAACGCAATCAATTTTGGATTTTGACCCCGGGGCTTAGGTTTCACTTTTTGGTTGACTTTGACTTGGCCAAATACTGCAATATGGCTATCATTAAACTCATTCAACCCATTTCTTTTGAATAGATCAAGCTCATGTGATCAATTTGAGGCTAAGAAAGGCGATTCAAAAGGCTAGGTTCTCTTTAGACCGAGGTAAGCTAAGCTTTTGACCTCAATGAGGGAATTTTTTCAAAATTGACTTATATGCTATAATCACGTATATGGAGGCAGCATATATGTGAGGATATGCAGATACAAGGGATACATTTTGGGGTATTATGGTATACCATACCTGTTTTTGATGTATGACTTGGAATTGGAATCTAACTATAGATTTTAATTTGTGGGGTTATGGTTAACTTGTAAAGGCAATCAATTTTGGATTTTGACCCCGGGGCTTAGGTTTCGCTTTTTGGTTGACTTTGACTTGGCCAAATACTGCAATATGGCTATCATTAAACTCATTCACCCCATAGAATATTCTTGTGAATAGATCAAGCTCATGTGATCAATTTGAGGCTAAGAAAGGCGATAGATTCTCTTTAGATTGTGGTAAGCTAAGGCTTTGACCTTGTTAGAATAGGAATAAGATTACATAGTCCTATTTGGAATTGGAATAGGAATAATATGTTGTTTCGTAGTTGGATTTGGATTAGGTCGTAGTGTCTATAAATAGGGTCTTTATGTAGCGATGTAAACACACATGTAAATATACAATTCAATAATATTCTTCTTCAATATTTCTCACATGGTATCAGAGCATTGTTTGAGGAAAAAAAATCTGGTGGCTGTTCACTATTCCGGTGGCCTTTTTTGGTCACCTTCGTTTCTGTGGGTGTTGTGCAAAAAACCAACACCATCACTAGGCTCGGGAAGCCCGGGCGACCACACCCCAACCAGAACCCACCGGAAAATCCTCCCTACACGCGCCGCCAAAATTGTCTATTTTCCGGCGAGATCTGCATCACGCGCTGGCGCATGAGAGTTCATTGGTGACTTTTTTCAATTTTTCTTCTTCTGTTGGGGTCAGCGAGTCATTCCGACCAAATCCCAACCCTTTTTTTGTCAGATTCAGTTGCCAGAATTAGGGTTCTGGCGCCTTTTTAATGTTCCAGGCAGTTTTCCGGCCTTTTTTTGCAATTTTTTTTTCATCAGTGAGGTCGACTCTCTTTTCCGAGGCAAACCACATATATTTTTATTAATTTGACTAGTTTTTGGTGGACATATCTGATTTCCGGTGATTACTACAGTTTGGCCTTAAAAGATGTCATTTGGCATCGATATGTTTGGCACCAAAAGTACAGGAATAGGAAGTTCTAATCCTATGATCACTTCGGAACCATTAATGGGTAGTTCCAACTACTTAGCATGGACTTTCTTAGTTGAATTATGGTGCAAAGGTCAAGGTGTTCACGACCATTTAACAACCAATGCTTATGTGGTAGATGAAAAGAAAAAGGCTACTGAGGAATCTGTAACAGCCAAAGCACAACGGGATAGGGTTGATGCTCAATTGTGTAGGCGCTCTATTGATTCCAAGTTGATGCCCTTGTTTCACCCATCCCAGACATGTTATTCAGTTTGGGAAAAGACTCGTGCTTCATATACTAATGACATATCTCGATTTTATGATGTGGTATCTCCAATTGTAGTGCCACCTCTAACAAAACCTATCAAACCTCCACCTCTCTTGACTTATCATCGTCGTCCACGTCCAGCACCAGTTCCAGATGATTCATGTCATGCACCAGACCCTGCTCCTACTACGGACTTGCCTACTCCTAGCCAACCAAGTGCACTTACAAAAGGAATACGGTCCACCCGAAATGCTAACCCACATTATACTTTCTTTAGTTATCATCGTCTCACATCATCCTATTATGCTTTTGTATCGTCTTTGTCCTCTATTTCCATCCCTAAGACTACAAGTGAAGCACTTTCTCATTCGGGATGGAGGCAGGCTATGGTTGATGAGATGTCTGCTTTACATACGAGTGGTACTTGGGAACTTGTCTCCCTTCCTCCAGGTAAATCCACTGTTGGTTGCCGTTGGGTTTATGCAGTGAAAGTTGGTCCAGATGGCCAGGTTGATCGACTTAAGGCTCGCCTTGTTGCCAAAGGATATACTCAGATATTTGGGCTTGATTTTAGTGATACGTTTGCTCCCGTGGCTAAAATGGCATTTGTCCGTATTCTTCTATCTATGGCTGCCATTCGTCATTGGCCTCTTCATCAGTTGGATGTTAAGAATGCTTTTCTACATGATGATCTTGCGGAAGAAGTCTATATGGAGCAACCACCTGGTTTTGTTGCTCAGGGGGAGTCTAGTAGACTTGTATGCC
>JAABOM020000007.1:6805329-6820564 GCA_011800125.2 Solanum clarkiae
AAAAGATATTGTTACAAAGTTTGTGAAGTCAAGTGATCAACTTGCAGATATCTTCACCAAGTCCCTCACTGGTCCTCATATTAATTATATCTGTAACAAGCTAGGTACTTATAATTTGTATGCACCAGCTTGAGGGGGAGTGTTAGAATAGGAATAGGATTACATAGTCCAATTTAGAATTGGAATAGGAATAATATGTTGTTTCCTAGTTGGATTTGGATTAGGTTGTAGTGTCTAAAAATAGGATCTTTATATAGCAATGTAAACACACATGTAAATATACAATTCAATAATATCCTTATCCAATATTTCTCACAGACCTCAACGAGGGAATTTTTCCAAAATTGACTTATATACTATAATTACATATATGGAGGTAGCGTATATGCGAGGATATGCAGATGCCAGGTATACAAGGTATACCGTGCCTTTTTTTTTTTTTTTCTGTATGACTTGTTGCATGACTACTTGAACATCTTTTCATGCTAGATATAATGTTATAGGGCATCATATCCATGCTAGGTAACATTGAGTTATGAACATGTAAATTACATGTTTAACTATTGTCATGCAGTGTTCATATGCATATTGAATTTCACACATAGATGTGGTTGAGGCACGTGAGTTGTTTGTGCCAATGATGACATATGAATTGTCCGTGTGGCATCTGAATATGGATCCATCCTCCACGAATTGTACTTTCCTGGGCAACCCAGACCATGTACATTTGCTTCCGACTCATGTAACATGCATATCGTATTATGACACTTGTGCATACTGATTATGTTGTATCCGTGCCTTGTATTACATGTTTATTATGTTGTTTATCCATCAAGATCACATGATATTCTATACTTGGTTGTAAAGAAAGTATTTCGAGCCAAACCTTACCACTATTGTGTGGGGGGACGACCGATGATAATTAACAGGTACACAGTTTATTACACTTTTCCCACATTTACTGCACGTTTTGTGAAGGTACTGATCCCTATGCTAGTGGAGTATGTGGCCAACCTTAGGACCTGTTTGGAGATGGTTGTGGTGAATTGTTGCTTCACAACACCTTGGTGTTACCTTCCTTTTTATTGCTTTGCTATTGTTTCCTTTTCTGACAAGGTACATAATCTTATTAACAAATTGGGAAGCAAAACTGTATACAAGCCATATACCAAAAGAAGAGAACCTACGTCCAAATATGGTTCTCACAAAAGAGACCCAATTCTCTATGCAAATAGGGACCTCGTACGTACACTAAAAGGAAACTAGAGATAAAACACAATGCTGGAATTTTACAAAATCTTGCTCGATCCCCTCAACTGCCCTCCTATCTTTCAATCCAAATGACCACATGATTGTTAAAGGGGCAACACTCCATCCCTCAAGCTTCTCTTGCCCCTCCTATGAGTCCAACTTTGTAAAGCCTCCTTTAACTGTGCCCGCATCACCCATTGCATCCAAAACAAGTTGAGGGTCGCACTCCATAACCGATTAGCCACATTGCAATGCAACAGGAGATGATCTAAATTTTCGCCTGCATGCTAACACAAAAAGAACCAACATAACTGATCCTCCTCTTCTGCAGATTTTCTGTTGTTAGGATCGCACCCCTTGCCGCCAACCATACAAAGAAACACACCTTCCTCGAAGCTCTAGAGATCCAAATAGAGTCATGGGGGGAAACTTCCTGCTCACTAGTAATCTCTTGTAATAAAAGCTAAGAGTGAATAATCCATCTCCACTCTCTCCCCAGCTCCATACATCCAATAAATTATTAGGCGTGGCTAGTCCATGCAAAAAGTCAATCAGATAGTGAAATTCTTCCATCTCCCAATTTCAGTGAATAACGTCCTCGTGAGACCCACAAATTAATTGGACTGTCTTCCCTATCTGCCCACCCTTCATAATACTCCTCCAAAAATCACACTGTTTCTAGTTCACCATCTCCCTTCAATAGTGCCATGCTTTTCTGCTACCGCCTCCTTAACACTCCCCCCCCCCCTCTCCAAAAAGCATTCTCCACCCCAAATCTCCATATCCACTTCCCTGGTATAGTTTTATATTGAACACTTTGAGGTTTTTCACACCATGTTCTCCCATTCCTTTGCAGAAGTGACAACATCACCAGTTTACGAGATGATGCTTCCTAGTGCTTCTGATGTGGCCCATAAAACGTTACACTGAAGACATTCCAACCTTTCAGTGATTTTGTCAGAGGCCGGCAAAAGTGACATGAAATACGTAAAAATGTTGGACAAAGTGCTTTTGATCACCAGATTCCACACTGCAAGGTTTTTGCTAGAAGCACCCAAAGGTAGACCCAAATAGGAAATAGGCAGAATATCCACCTTGCAATTCAGCACTTGTGCCAACTCCTCAAAATATTATTCACTACTCCCACTGGACTGTTTCCTTTTGCCGAACACTGTAGTATTCTGAGAACAACTGTATTTACTCTTTTAGATGCTCATGACATGTATCACCATTTCTTTGTATTTACTCTTTGACATTCATAACTTGTATCACCATTTCTTGGGGGGTGTTTATGTTATTTCCACACATTTGACTTTACAACTCTGCTTTGGTTAAATATCTGCTTTCAAAGCTTATACTTTTTCATAATTGCAAGTGGACATGTAATGACCCTGAAGGTCATTTTTGGTATTTTTGAAAAAATTACCGTTTTACCCCTCCCAATAGTTTTTGAGTCCTATTTGATTGGTTTTAAATGTTGACTTTTGAAAATTTTGTGGAAATTGACTTTCTGCCAAAGAGCTAAGTTTTAAAGGCTTAAGTTTTAAGCTTTGGAGTCATTCCGAGATTCGAGTCTCGGAACGGGATTCCATCGATGCCATTAGTTCCAAAATGTGAAAAATGGTCTAAGGGAGTTATTGGAATTAGATTTGGAGTTGATATGTGGAATTGAGGTCCGAAGTTGGAAATGGAGTTAAAGTTTAACTAAGGTTTGACTTTGGTCTACTTTTTCAGTTCGGATGTTCGAATTGGGTTTCTTATGGTTCCATTGGTCCCGGGAGGTAATTTAGCTCTACAACGAGCTTTTGTATAATTTTTGGGCATTCCAATAATATTTTGATATTTCTAGTGCCTAAGTTGTCCTAGTTGTGACTAATTGGATTTTGAGTCAAGGAAACCTCGAATTTCAATTTCAAATGATTCCACTGATTCTGAAACGTCGAATTTAGTGGGGATGCATATATAGTTTGTGTATATGAGGTGCCAAACGAACCCCTAGGGTCCATTCCATGAAATTGCTGGTTTTGGTGATTGCTGATACCTAGTGCCATTGTTCTTCTTTGCATTTTTGCGACCTTGGAGCTCGCATTCGCGAAGTACACTTAATTTGCTCTTTGCGATCGCAAAGCTTAGCCAGCGATGGCAAAGCTTAGCTAGAGATGGCAAAGCTTAGCCAGCGATCGCAATAAGTAATTCATGTTGTGCTTCGCGATCGCGAGAGTAAATTGTCGCGATTGCGATGAACAACCCAGCTGGGCTTCGCGATCGCGATGCATTAAAATTCCTGAACAGTGATTGATTTTCAAAAGTCGAATTTTACCCATTTTTCTCTATCTTTGGACTTTGGGAGCTTGGGAAAGGGTGATCTCAAGTGGTTTTTCGCAGGGATTCCATTGGATAGATTATTTTAAGATAAAATCTTCATTATCCATTAGTTATTATTATATTTAACATAAAATTGAGGACTTTGAATTGAAAAATTGGGGGTTCTGTTCATGAATGCAAGTTTTATGAAAATGGTGATTATGAGTTGATTTTAACTCTGTTTTTAAAACAGTTTCTCTATGGATTCCTAATGTGCTAAGGAACATTTTCATGCAAAAGTTTTCAAATTTCATCCCTGTTTTCCGGTATTGAATTTTGGGACCGTTTGCCCTTTTCCCCCAAATTTCATGCTTTTGACATCGTTGGACTTGAAATTTGATTGTGAATCATTATTTGAATAGGTTGTAGTGTTTCGGATACGAATTGAAAGGGAAAGACTAAAGTGTTGGATTGATTTCTTGACTTTATCGAGGCAAGTGAATTTCTAAACCTTGTTGAGTTTATTTGAAGCTTGTATTTTTCTCCTTTCTGTGTTGGGAAGAAATGGGGACTCGGAATGGGTGAATAATTCATGGAATGATTTAATATATGTGATGAGGTGATGAAATGGTTATATGATAGAATGTGACAATTTGACACTTGATTTAGTATATGATTGATGATGTTATCTTGAATATTGTGAAGTGTTGGTTGATAATATCGACCTCTATATTGAGATAATTGATTTATTATGTGATCCCGGTGATCAAAGTTGTGAATTGCTTATATGACTCAAGTGCTAAGTAACGATAAATGCTAATAATCGAAGTGATTATTAAGGCATGATGTATGTGATATTGATATAAGTGTTGTATAATGTTGATATTGTGATGAAATTGTTGAAAGAATACTAGTGAAAACATTGACTCATTGATAAGCAGTTTTGAACAATGGTGATAAAATGATTATTGAGAACTTAAGAAACGATGTGATGTTATTATTGAATGACTCACTTGATAATGATTTGAAAATTGAAGGAATGATGAGATTGATTGCTTTGATTATTGATTATACCAATTGTGTGGACTCTCTGCATACTCTCATGCTTATTTGAAAGTGATTATTGTGTTAAAATTTAACATTGATTGAGTCACACTATTGATGAAAAATCGATGAAAAATGATTCTGGCTAGATTGAATATGAGATTGATATTTGGGGTCGAGGTCTTTATCGGCTGGTGATAATTGCCGAGGTTTCTTCTGGCGACCGAGGTCTCTTTTAGCGGTATGATAATGGCCGAGGTCTCTTCCGGCGATGATGATTGATATATGGTCCATGTGTGGCCCCATGGACTTCGGTCTAATTATATTAGCGGATGTGTATAGTAGGTCAGACATATATCATGATTACTTGACACTGCATTGTATCATTTGCACTTCATTACATCCCATTTCATTTCAGTCATTGCTCTGTACTTATAATTTGTTGAAAACTATCTGTCGTTACGTCGTATACTTATATTGTGGATCTGTATATTGTGTATGCTGGATTTCTTGAGTGTTGGTTGTAGTTTTGGAGGTTCGATTGGGGTAGAAGGAGTACATTTGTTCTTTATTCTCTATTTGTGTTTAAATCTCCTTGTTGGGTACCATGTAAGTTGGTACTCACCCTTGCTTCTACACTTGTGTATAGGTGGTTGTGAGCCCAGTTCTGATTGACGTTCCTTTCTCATTTCTGGACCAAGCTTTAAAACAATTTTAGAGGTTGCAGCTAATCCTTTTCGGAAAACCCTTCAGACTTCTATTTACATATTGTTTTTGTTCTATTTGAGAATAAAAAACATTGAAACTTGTATAAATTTCGTTTCGAATTTAGTAGTAGTAGAGACTTGTACATGTGACACCAGTCTTGGATTGTTTTTTAAATTGCTGACATCCTTTCCTTTACTGCTTATCCTTGTATATTTAGACTATTACTTCCATTTTATCTTTCGCATTTTTAGTTATATCCAGTTTAGCCTGACTTGTTTCGGTGGGTTAAAGGCAAGTGTCATCACACCAATTTCTGGTCATGACAACTTTGCATGATAATGGGTTCACCTAACAGGGGTTAGGTGTCATCACAGCTCTAGCAAAATGGATCATGACAAAAGCATAATGCAGAAAACCCATTCAAATGTCTTTCAGTATATCACCTAAAAGCCGAACTCAAAGTTTCCAATGCCAGATAGCTGCCAAACAGCATAAGTCAGAAATCACAATATGTGCTCCTGCTACACCTTCGCTGTTCACTCGATGTTGGGATCATAATCATTATGTAGGAGAGATGGCTATATGAAATAAGAAGTTGGTGTACCTATACTAATCAGCTATTAATCACATACATACATACATACATGTATATATATATATAAACATAAGCCATCGTGAAGAGGAGAACATGCAGTAGAGTTTTAATTCTTACAGATGCAGTTCCACATGTTCAAAACAATTCAAAACATTATGTATTTGGTTAATTTGCAAATCATACCTGGAGGAAATTAGGATTCTTTTGGGTTGGCGATATTGCTACAGACTCCACCTCAGCAACATTGAGGACTTGATGGGAAAAATCAAACAATTCAAAATGCAATTGTTGGCCAAGCAGGTAGATTATTGTACATCCACCCCAGGCAACTGCATCACCCAACATTTCGTAAGTGTTGGATTGTAGCTGAACAGATTCCTCCAGGTATTCCTATGGTTGAACAAAATCAGATCAACAGTTGACACCAATGATACTTCCACTACTGACTATCAGATTACTAACCAAGGTTCTATAAAATAAGAACACAATTCTTCTAACACACTACTCTAATACTAAACACTTGACTCTCTAATAGACGAAAGTAGGGAAAAGGTCAAACTAAAGGGAAACAGCTATTCTTTTCTCAATCAGAAAAAGGTACAGGTAGTAATAAGCAGGGATTCTACATATACCATGACAGTCTAACTGATAGTTCTTCCTAATGTATTAATCAGGTATATTTGTGACCAGAGAGTAACATGACGTGTGCACAACATTTAGCTGTATTGAAGACATCATTAGTGTTTGAAACCAATTAAAATGGGCAATCAAAAGGTCAATGAAATTTTACAAAATAAATGAACTATTGTATCTTACAATTTGAAGTCCACTGAAAATCCGGTAGAAGTCCTTCGAAGTAGTAATATCAATAAATCCCGTCTTCGGGGCTGCACTCCATTTACTGCAGCATTTATCTAATGCAGCGCTTGTAAAAGCAAGAGCATATTCCAATACACTTCCAGTGTTAATGCTGGCTTTGTACAACAAATCTGAAACAAAATGGAAAGGGGAATTTCTTTAAATGATACAAGAATTAAGGCTGAAGAATTTGAGAAGATAAGGCTTCTTTATATTTTTATGTTCCATGAGAAGGGTAGTTATACAGTAAATCCTATAACTAAAAGACAATATCTATTCTACTATAATTATGCTAGAAAATAAAGTTCTGCTAGAATCATGCTAGTCAATTAACACAATCAACACTCCCCTTATCACTCAGGTGGCTTGGTTGTTGATTAGAGATGACTTACTCATATATTAAAACTAGCACAATTTTATAGATTCTTTCGTTACAAAAATGTTAAAAACAATCCCCCACAAAGAATTTAGCATAAGTGTGGTTGATGTTTTCCATTTTCCACATAAAACATTCCATTGCTAATACAATGTTTGGCTCATGCTTTTCTTTTTCGCATAACTATACATGAATAAGTTAGGAGGAAATTATGTATTATATTATGCAGAGTACAAGATGAGATAAGTCTAGAACCGTCAATATAGGCTAGGCTTGTTGGCCCGACCCAACAAAACCCGTGATTTGATATACTGATATTGTAAAGTCTAAAACTCAAGTAATAAAATTTAAATACAAGCTTATGTTTATAAAAATAAAAGATGTAAATAACAAAAACAAAAAATCCAAAATTTTCAAGCGATATCATGTCAAAAGTAATTCTGTTTCGCAAAAATTTTGTCCAACAAGATCATTTTCTTGTACAATTGAGCAGCAACAAACCTTTACTTGAAACCAAACTTAATACGAGTAAGTATTATTAGGATAATTTTGCCTGTGAATGAGACTTTGTCAGCAAGTAGTAACACCATTTAATATTATCTTGTAAATATTTATATTACTCGCTCCGCTTCAAAAAGAATGACATAGTTTGACTTGGCACGGAGTTTAAGAGAATAAAGAAGACTTTTCAATCTTGTGGTCCTAAATTCAAGTTATATCAAATGTTCCAAAATGTACTTTAATCTTATGGTTTTAAACATGTCACATGAAAAGTTAAAATTAAAGTTCTACCAGAAAAGGGAATGGGTCATTCTTTTTTAAATAGACCAAAAAGGAAAGTAGGCCCTTCTTTTTGAAATGGAGGGAGTAATATTCTTTAAATTAGAATTAAATTTTAAAAATGATAAAATATATATTTTAGAAAAATGGGTTGGCCAGCAGTCCACGTAGTGATGGGTTGCGCTAGTTGTTTTAAGGCCAATCAAATGATGCTCAGAGCAACCTGACCCGTCAAATTCCAAAGCCCATGTGAATAACCATATTGACAGCTGTAGTAATAACTAATACATGAATAACTTTACCAAACATAATTAATCCCTATATTACTAATACCTGCATGACTAATACCTATAATACTAACATATGTATAATTAAAAAAACCAACAACCAAACGAACCCTTAGTGTTCTATCCAGTGGTGGACGCAGAATTTTATTCAAGCAGAGTCAATTTGACAATAGAGTATCATTAATATAATAGTCAAATATAAAAATTTCCATGGACAATAACGTACTAAAAAATAGAAAAACATACAACTTATAACATATAAAAAATTACTCCCTCCATCCCATTTTATGTGGCACACTTTCATTTTTAGTCCGTCCCAAAAAGAATTGTCACCTTAATAGAATTATAAACAATTTATTTTAAATTTTTTTTAAATCTTTAATGAAATGATTTTCAACCACACAAATATCTATGAATGATTTTAGACCTCAAGTTTTTAAAGTCTCCTTTTTTGTTAAATATCGTGCCAAGTCAAACGGCGCCACATAAGATGGGACAGAGGATGTAATAAATAAAATAAATAGTACATTTGTAATGTCCCTTTCTTCCATATCTAGTTTATTCTGCTTATGGAGCTTGAGTTTTTAGACGAGAGTTTTCCGGAAACAACCTCTCTATCTCTGAGGTAGTGGTAAGGCCTGCGTACATTTTTACCCTTCCCAGACCCCACTTGTGGGATTCCACTATGTATGTTGTTGTTGTTTAGTACATTTATAATGTACAATAAAGTAAATGTTGTATATTGCTTTTTAACCCTCTTTTTCAAATATAGTGTTCTCAGAAAAATATCATTTTGATAGGTGTTTTTGTCCTATAAAAAGATAATATTTATACACACACACACACCCCACCACCGTTGTCACCATCACCACCACAACCAACAACAACCGCAGTAATAATCTACTAACATTGAAACATCACAAACAAAATAAAAATTAAAATAAGCACCTAATTTTAATTTAGTGAAGCAAAATATAACACATAGAAGTAACTTCACAATTAGGTATTAAAAAATAGAAAACCATACAACTTATAACGTATATAAGTATTAATAAATAAAATAAATAGTACATACAAATGTTTGCACATATAAGTAACTTCTAAAAGTAAAATATCTATAGGTAATAAATAATAGAACATAAATTTCAATAACAATTAAACATACTCAACTTGACACTAATAATAAATGTAAAAGAAATCTAAGCTAATAACTATAATAATATCATTAAGTTGAACTAGGTTAATAATATGATAAATAACGAAACTAGTTAACTAAAATAGAGAAAAGGATAATAGTGTGGACTTGTGGTAATGCCTTGTGCTTGTATTGATCCATATATCTAAGGTACACAAGCATTGCAAAGTATTGAAAGGATACTATAAGTGCCCAGGCAAAGTGGGTTTAAACCCAAGTTCATGTGGATAAAACAAACCTGCTAGACCACTGAGCTGAGTGCAGTAATAGTGTCAAAGTGGATTCATTTCGCTTTAGTTATACTGTACATATAAATAGGAAAAAAATTCACTGAAGCTGGTTCAGTTGAACCCTCTTGCTCCAACATGGGTCCGCCCTTGGTTCTGTCAACATTCTGTTTCACCTCTGGAATTACTTGGTGGTTTATGTTGATGATATGCTCATCACTAATAATGATTAAGATGGTATCTCAAAATTGATGCATGTTTTTCAGCATTTCCAAACTAAGGATCTTGGTATAGAGATTGCTCAGTCCAAAATCAGGTATAATTATTTCATAGAATGAGTACAAACTTGACATTATCACAGGAGCAACAATGACAGATTTTAAGACCATAGACACACCCAAGGAACCAAATACTAAATTCTACTGGGTCAGGGGGGTGCCTAATGATCTAGGAAGGTGTAGGCTATTGATAACTTAGAACTACTTCATTGTAACTCGACATAGCATTTGTGTGAGTGTTGTAAGTCAATTTATGGACTCTCCCCATGTGAGTGTCATTGGAATGCACTTATCCGTATTCTTCGACATATTAAAGTAGCTCCAAGGAAAGAACTGTTGAATACCAAATTGGGTCATATCACACTAAGATTGACATTCTACATTTGGATCTTGTGTTCTGATTGGAGGTAATTTGATAGATAGGAAGAGAAAGAAAATGTGGTTGCACAATCTAGTATAGAAGAAAAATATCTACCAATAGTTGTGGCAACTTGTGAACTAGTTTGTCTCAAATAGTTGGCCAAAGAATTGGAGTTAAGAGAAAACAATTAGATGGAACATGTATGGATGATTAAGCTGCTTGCATATGGCATCAAATTCAGTGTCTCATAAGAACTAACCGCAGAAAGACTAACTTCATCAAAGAAAATATTTTAAAGATACTCTCACAAAACTTGAAATCAAATGATCAACTTGTGGATATTTTCACCTTATTGGTCCCCCTTAGTTGCATTTATAAGAAGCTTGATACATATGACTTGTATGCACCAGCTTAAAGGGGCAGTGTTAAGCATATAGCGCATACAGTAGAATCATGTAGATGTGGTGTAAATATGATAGAATCATGAAATTCTAGTTTGTATTTAATTAGAACCAATAAGGAGACATTATTTCTTTGTAATTATGCAACATTGATATGTTTCCTAGTTCAGGAGGTGTATTATTATTTAAATACTCAATAACTAAAGGTAAATGATCGATCAATACATTTCCTACTCTTCCTCCCATGAATTTCTCATTTCGAACATGGTATCAAGTAAGACAAAGGTTCCAGGTTCGAGTCTCACCACCACCATTATAAAAAAAATTCAATGTGTTTGGGCCAGGAAAAGAGAATCAGGCTCGCACGTGAGGGGTCATGTTAAAGACAAAATTAAGTACATCAAAGTATGATCTCTCTACCAACATAAGCTTCTAGATGAGATGGTATGCACTTCAACACAGTTATTGGTCTCCATCACAACATCATTTCCATCTGCAGTCTTCTTGGAAATCCATAGTTACATGTTGCCAAATCCCATTAGTGACACAGGCTGGACAAAGTCGGGATATGACGCATTCTCTTGTCTTTGTCTAGCGTTGCTGACATGCCAGACTATTTCCTCACTATGTTTTTCATCCTAACCTGGTGATACCAAGAAAAATTATCCTAAAACTCTGTTACATTGCTTGGATATAGAGTGACCCCTAAGAGATGAAGAATCGACCATGTTAACTAGCTGCCACATCTAAGCATCCTTAGTTCATCCTGACTCCCTATCCATATTTCATCATGGTACTACGATAGCATTGAAAGAGTATTATTCCCCCTTCCTTATCTCTGTCATAATTGTCAATCACCACATTCACCTAATCAGGTTGTATAGCAGTGATTTTAGTGCATTACCACTGTAATTCAAATTTATTTGACAAAGCATCAGCTGTCAGACCATTGGCCCCTTTCATATATTGAACTTTATAGTTCAAATAACAAGTCAAACAGTTGTACTGTAAAACTTTTTTTTTTTAAATCCTCTGCTCCTTGTGAAGCTTGAATGCATCAAATTTTTGCACTAATTAAATTCTGTAAAAAAAAAAAAATTGAAAGTGACAAAGATACAATACAAGGGAGTATATCTTACCATTATAGAGTTTGCAACTGGACAATATGAATTTAATATTTTAGAGACACTTATTCGCCACAAGATCCAATCCAGTTTTTTCCTTTAATCTTAAAAGCAAATGGCTTAATTAGTGAAACATGGCAATGGAAATGACACCAAAATACTAATAAAGACAGGGTATGGCCTGTTTGCAGTATCTTTCCGGGTTCATATCTAATAAGCAAGTTTCCCTTGTCTTTTGGCTTCCAAATATCTAATAAGCCTTTTAAAAAGTTGCAAATATTCTCGGACGTAATATTAAAATAGAGAAACATGGTCGGTTAGTGTTCATAGAGATGACCCCAACTTGTTTGGGACTGAGTGTCATTGTTGTTGTTGATTCTCGAACGTTTATATACTAGAGCTTTCCTGTGCATTAAATTAAATTCCTCTTCTTCAAGAGGATAGGACACAGTAAGCATCATGGTACTATGCACCATAGTGACATAGTCCAATGAGAAACGTGCCAGAGAGACTTGGAACATGAAAGCTTTCTATCAGACTTAAGAAGTCATAACAAGTGTTTTAACATGTCTGAAATCATATTGACGAGTTGATTAAAAAGGCTGGATATTGAACGGGTACCTACCAGCAGCTTCTGCTTGTCTCGATATAGTGTGAAATGATGCTGGATTTGTGCAGTTAGGGTTGGACACGGTTGCAGAAGTTGCAGATTTAAACAGAGTGACCATAGGGCTATCCTCCCCTTCTTGAGAGTGCAATATTTGCCCGTCAGCACCAGGAATCAAGCCCAACCAAGGAGCAGTTTGCATAAAATGGCGGGTATCAACTTCTCTCTGTTAAATGTATAATACAATAGATATTAAAAGTTCCTCTTTGTGGAATATTGTCACCGTCACAACAATAAATACAATTAGTGTTCATGCAAAATAATTGACAACTGAAAAGGAACCTTAAGATCATCGTAATTCAATGGTCCAAGATCAATATACTTCATTACACAGAAGAAAATAAATGGAGGACATGACGTCAAAGAAAATGAAAAAGGGCAATCATGGGCAACAGATATTTAGGCATTTCATTTGCTTTTTGCAGGAAACCTCCTTTAGGACACATAGGATGAGATCAAATATTGAAGAAACTTCTGCCTTCAGGAGATCGCAAGAACAAGCTCTGCGACAAGTAATAATTTCTTATCCAGGTGAGCAACAGGATTACAAACATTAGAGTATTATGGAAATTCACTTCAGAGGAACAAACTTTATGGAAAGAAGTCAGTGAGAAATATAGATCCGAGGAGTTTTGTACTACTAAGACACTGACTATCACATACAGGTGGGTGTATGGAGAAACATTAGAGAGTTATAGAACACGTTTGGGTGCAACATTGGGTTTAAAGTAGGAGATGGAAGAAAGTCTTTTGGGAATAATAATTGGATAGGGCATGTTTCTTCCATAGAGTAATTTCCAGATCTTTATACACTTGGGGTGTTTGATATGGAGGAAACTTACCAAATTTCAAACGTTTGGTTGGTCAAAATATTTTGTTACACATTTTCTCTAGGAATACAGGCCATTTAAAAATCAGGAAAAAGACTTTATTCATGAGAGCAAGGCAAATGAGTTCCATAAGTGACATTTTACACTGGTTGTCCCCTCCCACCTCTTGAAGACCCCATCAAACCCCACCCCTAACCCACTGCTCCCACCCACACCACCTCCTCCCTCATGTTTTCTTGCATGATATATAAATATTCTCGTGATAATATTTTCTGATTACTTACCAAACACCAAAAAATAAGTAAAAACACTCATTTATTTTGTAGGAAACATTTTCCGTGGAAAACATGTTCAGTCATACCAAACACACCCTCAGTTTGTTGCCCGAGTCCAATTTGGCATCTGTTAGAATGAATGAGGATTGGAATTTTAACTTCCGTCGGCACTTAATTACTGGGAGTTGGAGAGATTTGCTGAGTTTTTAATGGTCCTGGAAGCTTTTCAAGGCCTGGTACAAGGTCAGGAACGATTATTTCGGACAGCTCACAGTAAAGGTGTTTTCACAATAAATTCATCTTATGTTTCTATGAATTCTAGTGACCAGCAGGGCAAATGATTGGCCTTGGAACAAGTCTGGAAAAACAAGTGCTCCCTACAAACTGGTACTTTTCATGACCGATGGCCATTTGCTTAACCCAGGAGAGTTTACAAAGAAGAGAGATCCAACTTCCAGTGTGGAGATGAACCAGAAAGTGTAAATCGCCTTTTTTTTAACATCATCACAGCACACGAAATGGAGGGAGCAAATGCGTCATGCTAGAGGGACTGGAGACCTACCAAAGTGCGGGAATATCAGAGGGAGAGACAACAGGCAAAATAAATGGTGGTACACCATTTTAGCATGCATGTGGGAGATTGTTTGGGGGGAGGGAAATGCTACATGCTTTGAAGAAAGAAGAAACTCCATTCAGAAGATCAAAATGAACTGTTTCTGTTTGTTTTTATATTGGTATAAACAGTACTTTTTAAGTGATGCTAAAGCATTAATTGAATTGAAAGACTTATTAACGTCTTAGGAATATACTTTTGGTGATAAATACTTTTGGCAGCACTTTCTTGGTGCTATATCATTAAAACACTTTACTATTTCTTAAAAAAAAGTAAAGTTTTTTTGTTAAGATAAAGAACATTTGTCCTGACATTCATCAAATTTTTCATTTTTAATACAATTTTCAGTTAGCTATCATTCTTTATCCATATATTTACAAATAAAGATTAAATTTCAAAGAAGAGAAACTCAGTGCTATAAGTGCTTCTTATGTGGGAATAAACCTGAGAGTGCGACTCGCCTTTTCTGCATCAGCCCACTGATCAAACATGGAGCTATTCCTCAACATATTAAGACTAAATTCATCATGCAAAGAGACACTGGTAATCTACTGAAGTGCTGGAATATCAGAGGGAGAGACAATAGGCAAAAGAAATAGTGGTACACCATTAAAGTGCACATGGTGGATTGTTTGGAGAGAGCAATGTCAGCACTTTCTCGGTGCTGTATTGACCATACATTTACCATTCTAAAATGAAAAGAAGCTTTCATATTTATTTTGAAGATAGACAACTTTTGTCCTGATATTCATCAAATTTTTCCTCTTTTAATACAATTATTGTTTAGATTTGTGAGAAATATTGGGAAAGAGTATTATTGACTAGTTTATCTACATTATTAAATTGAAACCCTATTTATAAACACTATATTAGACTCTTTTTTCAACTAAGACACTACATTACAATCATTTTCCAAGTAAGATTCTACATACTATTTTTATTCTAAGTGGAATTGTATATACTATTTGTTAGAATCCTCAATTCTAGGGATATGATTGTTAGAATCCTCAATTATAGGGATATGATGCCAATCAAATATTCTGTAAATATTCAGCTGCCTT
>JAABOM020000007.1:6826153-6854001 GCA_011800125.2 Solanum clarkiae
TTAGCCCGAGGATGTAGGCATCACTTGCCGAACCTCGTAAATCATTCGTGTCCTTTTTTCTTTATGTTTTTCTACATCTTTTATTCTTGCTGGTTCCACAATCATCTCCCTTTTGCACCTCTAGTTTGTCAATGTAGTTGTATCTCTTACGGGCATTTGCTAATTGATGAAAAGAAGTGTTTGCCCCCTCCCCCCCCCCCCCCACCCCCGAGCCATAGTGCCCTTGATTTCTGTCTCCATACACTCTCATCTTTTAGGACTTCTTCCAGTTCCAAGTATAACTTCGCTTTTTTGGCAACTTCCTCTTCTGTAAGGATCCTAGAATCCAGAATTAAGTCCAGATCTGCCATTTGATTAAGCAGCCTTGACTTTTGAAGTTTCAGATCCCGTGATCACACCTACTCCAATCTTTGAGCTTTCCTTTGAGGGATTTAAGTTTGGAAGTTAAGATGCAATCAAGACTCCCGAGAACTCAAATGAATTCCACATGAAACTAACTTTGTCCACAAAAACCTTCTTTTGTCAACCACCAATTCTGGAATTTGAAGTAAGATTTTGGGATCTCCCAGCAACCACACTGAAGTGTAATAGGCACATGATCAGACACCAGCCTTCGCAAAGGCACTTGCTTTATGTTACTAAAACTTTTGTCCCATTCAGAAGAGAAAAGGAATCTGTCTATCCTTGAAGCAGCCTCTTGATTATCACCTTATACCATGTGAATGAGCCATCTTCCAACTGTGTGTCTACCAACTCCATATCCTCTATGAAATTGGAGAACTCCACCATTGCTACAGTCCTTCTGTTGCAGTTCCTTTTTTCGAATTGAAATCTGCAAACATTGAAATCTCCACAGATTACCCAAGGGCCTTGTATCAATCCTCCCACAGCCCCCAGCTCATCCCAAACTAGCCTCTTTTCTATCTTTCAATTAGGTGTGTGTACACTAGTGATATGTCAAGAAAATTCCTGCAAAACAGCCTAAATTTTGCAGGTTAGGGAGTAGGCTCCTATTTGTAAAACTTCCCCCTTCCAAACACGACAATCCCACGTCATGATTATTCCTCCTCTGGTACCTACTGGCTTCTAGACAAGCAAACCTTGTCCATCTTCCTCCCCCAATTTGTTTAATGTGATCCTGACAGTTTCCTTCTAATTTTGTTTCTTGCAAACGTACTATATCTGCTTCCTAATCTAGAAGTTGGCTCTTGATGATTCCTTTCTTCCCCTGATCATTTAGTCCCCTCACGTTTCATGCAACTAGTTTAAGCTTCATTAGTCATTCTGGATCTTCCCCTTCCCCTTTGATCTGCCTCCATCACTTTTGAATTTTACATCAAAGATGATCAAGATTTTTCAGCTCTAGCGTGCCTTTTGCTTCTGATTTTCTTGATATCTGTAATAGGTTCCATTCTTCTTGCTTGCCTACTCCCATCGATTTGCATAAGTAGTTCAAGAGTTTCCTTCTCATGGCCTTTAAAATTGATTCTGAATTAACCCTCAAGGGTTGTTCTGGTGGCAATTGACTTGAGCCTTGGGGTTTGCTCCGTTTCAAGGTCTCAAGTTCGAAACCCACTGGGTGCAAACAATTTCTAAGGGTCATTGGACTGGGTAAAACCTGAATTAACCGTGGTGCACTTGCGGGAAACTCCTAGCCGAGGGCCTGCGCACCCCCGGGATTAGTCGGGGCTCAAAGAGACTCGGACACCCAGTGCAAATCAAAAAAAAAAATTGATTCCGAACATCTTGCTAAGTTTTAGCAAATGTTGTCTAACCCAAGCAGATGCTTCCGACTCCTTTTCAAGAACTGCTTCACTCTATTCTGCTTGTAGTGGAGATATATCTTCTATTTCCCAAAGATCTCCATTGATTGACGGATCAATAATTGAAAATCGTTATTGTTCCTGGAATGGACCCTCCACTTTCTCGCCTCCTTTCCCCTTATTAATGGAGCTCCCTCCTTCTCTAGATACCACTTGCATGTTGCCATTGCTTTCTCTAGCTGGGTCTTTGCCGTGAATTAGCAAAGTCCCAAATACGTTATCGGACTGAATCAAAGAAGGCTTGCTCAACGTGAATTCCACTAGTGATATGTAACGGGATCTACCACTATTTTGTTGTAAGTAAATTGGGCTGGATCAGGCCCAATACAATTTTAGAATGTTTAGTATCGAGATGGCCCAGAGGATGCAATGTATCTCTTACATAACTCCCAGGCTCCTCAAAGTTACCCACATGGGGTTTAAAATTTAGTAAAAAACCTCACCCACGTGACCCTGACCCCTCCCGTCAGAAGTAGTCACCTGTCCAACAGAGTCTATCACCTCATAGGGCTCTAATGACCATTGGGCCAAGTTCTTGATTATGCCATTGGGTTTTTTCTCTTTAGGTGCCGGAATCGTTGCCAAAACTCTTTCGAAGCTAGGGTTTCTTTCAACCCAAATTGGGATAGAGAATTTATACCCTCTTTCAAGATAGGTCCTTCACTTGGAACATTCCGACCATCCCCCTTTACTTCAATTCGGGCCCATTTTAGGTGATTCGTCAATTCAGTCTCTTCCTCCATTGATTTCCAACCACCACAAAGGTCTCCAAGTTATTGGAAATTTTCATGCGACCATAAGTGAAGAGGTAGCCAATCGGTATGCACCCAGTTATGGGGTTCCACCATTCCAACCAAACTCTAAGATTTCTTCTAGGTTCACCCTCCTTGAAGTGTCTGCTCAGCCATATTCCTAAAAAGGGAATTCAAAAAGAAAGGTATTGCCTATATTCTTGTAGATGTCAACCCCAAAAGCTTTCTTCCAGGTTGACAATGCTCATTTTCCTCGGAGAGGTAGGTTTCTCAGAGCCAAGATTGTCGAAGTTTCATGTGATACATCTTCCAAGCAAACCTTTTCCATATTCAATTGTAGCAGTAGCAGGAGCCTCCTGCCTTTTGCTTTCTGGAACTTTAGTGGTACATGACTGCCATTTACTATCCTCAACAACCTTGGCAAACGAAAGGTTAGTATCAACCATTTTGTGATGAGCTTTAAATGTTTCTTGGAGGTGAGTAATTAATGAAGTTTCCCATCTTGAGTGCAAGGTCTAACCAACCAGCATTGAATGCTTCTGGCAGTATAACCATTGCTCTGTCTGCTCGTTTTAGAGACAAAAGACACATAAATCTTCCATGAGCATTAAACTTCCTCGTGCTAAAATACTCTGCCATTTGGTCCTTCATTCTCCATCTTCTCATCAGATTCTTGTTGTCGTTTGAAGCTTCTTTTACTACAAAACAAATCCACTCCATCACTTTTTTGCTGAGTTATTCTTCTCATCATGTTTCTGCTTCCCTCTACCAAGTCAAACCAGACTTCCTCGCCAAATGTCCATATAGTAATATCGAACTTGAAACCAACATTGAAATAAATCCTATTCCACCCCCCCCCACATGTCTAAAGAAAGAAATTTGAGTGAAAGTCTCCTCCAAAAAACTTTTGCGGGAAAACTAACGTAGATTTATTTCCACATTTACCTATTAAGTTATCTATTTCCTAAACACAAAAAAGATTAGGTTCAATTCACAAACAATGAAAGTCTTTCGATTGTCATGATGTTCGGTGGTGGGGTTTAGGAAATGACAACTTTTTTCGCAAAGTCTTTCTATGAGAACCTTTTGATCAAAGAGAGGGTTGCCTTTCGGCATAGCTCGATTCGGATTCCGACTTGGGTTGCAGCTAGAGGGGAGATTTTGATGGCCAAAAATCTTAGAAAGCGAAAGGCCTAGCGTTAGTGGCATTTTATGTGCAAGAAAGCCCGTGAATATATCAATCATCTCCTTCTACATTGTCGTTTGCCTCATTTTATGGTGGGAAATACTTAATTTGTTTGGCATGCCATGAAAGATGCCAAGCACAGGAAAGGAGTTCATGTTTGTTTGACATATGCTTCACAAACACTTATGTGGCTATATGGAGACAGAAATAAGAGATTTGGAACGGGTAGAGACAAATTTTGTGAATTTGTGCAACAGCCTCTTCTGCCCTTCCTTGTTGTCTAAAGGATTGGGTGTCTTTCCTAGAAAATCATTTGTAGGTTTTCTATCTTTGGTATAGTACTTGTATATGGGCGAGTTTGGGCAAGAATTAATGAACTCATTTACCTTATAAGAAATGACCCAGAGAGCGGCAGCATACAAGCTCTCAGAAGCTTGAAGTACTTAAAATGTCACATTTCTCGCTACATTGGCATACAACTCTCGAACTGGACTAAGACTCCTTATAAATACATAACTGAATGCAAGTGTAACTACAAAAGCTAAACCTTAGTACAACTAGTTGATATCTTTTATATTAAGATCATTTGCTGCTATTTTCTGTTTCTAGTTAGTGCAATCGATTTAGAGAGATTATAAGTTTTGTAAAACAACTTCATACTATGTGAATTTAGAGATAACTCATCTTCGTTTAGCACATTCAATTATCACAATGTCACACTTATACGGAGGCATGTGAAGGGACACCTAGGACATCGCTGAAACTATCACGGTTGGCCTCTTCTTTTTCCTCTCTGTGTTTCTACTTGCGCCCTTATTTGATCAGTTCTAAGTTCATTTTCTCAAATGGCATTAGTAAGATTCAGCTATCAATTTCTTCAGCTCAAAAAGCAACATTCATAATATACAACTGAGAATACAGCGAACGGCTACAGGAAAAAGAATCAGAGAATAGCTGCAACTGAAGAAACTTAGTAGACTTAAGTAGCCAGAATATGGTAACAGCAGAAAACACCATTTAAAAAGTAATAATGTAACAGAAAATTAAATCAAGAAAATCTCAAGGAAATAGTTTCTTACAGGAGTTCCACAGTAGAAGTTTGACTTTGCATAAGGAACCGAAGGCTTCTGGACAGGAACAGGGGGCACTCGTGATGATCGGACAAAACGTTGAGTAGTATTACAAAGGATGAAATTTGGCAGGAAGTCATTTTGCATTTCTGTCCAAATCTAGAGTACATCAAGAGCACAATAAGTATCTTGCTTACATCAATGAGATGTTCCGGCATTGGCAACTTTCTCATCAGGACTCTTAATTAAATTAGAAGGGTGGACAGGAAATATATTCATCCAGGGGTGATGTATAAAGTTCAGGAAGAAAAATTAGCACATATTGGGAAATAAAATTTGAGAATATAAAATAGTCAGTTACCAATAATCCATGTATGCAGGTTGATTATTCAAAGCATA
This sequence comes from Solanum clarkiae, assembly GCA_011800125.2. NCBI lineage: Eukaryota > Viridiplantae > Streptophyta > Magnoliopsida > Solanales > Solanaceae > Solanum > Solanum clarkiae. The sequence continues at coordinate 6,831,384 of JAABOM020000007.1, forward strand.
AATGAAGAAAACCGAGGATGGTCTACTGTACTAGTGTAGTGATGATAAAACTTGCGGGCCTTAGAATATAGACATTAAAGCCATAATTCACCAGAATCACGAAAATAAGCTAAGATGGAGCAGAAGATAAAACAGAGATGGAAAAATTACGAGCATCTGTCATACAAAATTTCACACAGGATCGAGAAAGACATTGACAAACCTGCGAAGCAAGTCGACTAGAATAAGAAACAAGGGATACATTCTCCTGCATCTCATTCAACATAAGATTGAAAGAATCAATTGTAAGGTCTTTCGAGAGAAATTCATGAGTGAGTTGCAAGATGTCCAGCAACATTTCCAGCTCCTGATAAATGTATGGGGGGGAGAAAGTGTTAATATTTTCACTTAATAAATAATGTTCCAACAGGGTTAACCCGAGAATATATGTGGGAGTATTTACCACAATAGCGCATAAATCCTGTGATTCAAAGCGATCAAACAGAAATTCAAGATTATCTCTGAACATTTTGTTCATCCTATCAGCAATCAAACTTCTCAAGTTGATGGTCCTACCTAGAAGCTGCATGTTATAAAAGTTCTAGTTATAAATGAATAGCATAGGAACGCACACAATGTACGTAAACCCAGATTTCTCATATACAAGTTTAAATTTAGAACATAAATATAAGCATGATGTAGAAAGGGAGAGTGAGTAACAAGTGACCTGGTATCTAAGTAAAAAAGCAACAACTGGTCAAAATAGATGCATCTCCTTTAAAATAAATGGTATCCCGAGTATTATGCTCAAATTTTTGAAGACTAATGCAACATCTATGCTTTTAAAAGGTCATTGTATCCATATCAGAGGTTTACTGGATATAAGGTATGCCATGTATGAATGACCTTCTCTTCTTCCGCTTCCATTCCCCCCCACCCCCACTTCCACAAGGGAAAACATGATGTTGATTGTGTTATAACAATATGTCCTTTCTTTTCTCTCTATCTTCTGGAGGTTATGTCGGAGAACTCCCTTTAGATAGATTTGACCCAAAAGAAATAACAAGAGATTAGACAAAGTGAAAGATAAGAGAAATAATGAATATCCATTGTAAAAGGAAGATAATCCACATTTTCTGTTGTATATACATGGAACTATCTGTAAAGTAGAAGAGAAGGTAAGAGAGAACTCGGATTGATTATTTCCTCAAAGCTATAAGGGTTTAAATAACTATGTTTACTTTACATGTCCTTAAAAAACAAGTTTTCTAATACCTAATAGAAGTAAATCAAGTCACCTGCTATATTTACACATATTTTAGAATATTCATAAGAATTCTAAAACTACCCTCAAGTTGGTGCATACAAATTATACTCACCAAGCTTGCTATACACATAACTTGTTTTGGGACCGACTAGGGACTCAATGTTGCAAGCTGATGATTTGACCGCACTAACTTTGTGACAATGTCTCCATTCGCTCTAACAAAATGACAATCAATTTCTATGTGTTTGGTCCTCTCATGAAACACCGGATTCGATGCAATGTGAAATACAGCCTCATTATTATACACAAGTTCCATTTCTTTAATCTCTCCAAATTATAACTCCTTCAGTAGTTTCCTCATCCATATAAGTTCACATGCAGCCACTACCATACCCCCTATATTTTGATGTTGCACTTGATCTAGCAACCATATTTTGTTTCTTGCTTTTGCAAGACACAAAATTTCCCCAACTCTAACACAATATCAAATGGATCGACTGTTAGAGGGTGATCCTAGCCAATCTATATTTGTGTATCAACACCCACAACCCACACCCACACCCACACCCACACCAAGTCAACACTGGTGCAGTAGGGATTTAGAAGAGTCCATCCAACATAGGCCTTTGTAAAGTCATCACTTCCCTGCAATATATTTTATGTATCGAAGAATATGAATAATTTCATTGTAATGACTGTAACAACAACATACCCAGTGAAATCCCACAAGTGAGGCCTAGGGAGGGTAGAGTCTACACGGACCTTACCACTACCTCACAGAGGTAGAGAAATTGTTTTTGAAGAATCCTCGACTCAAATATAACAGCCCCAAAAGAAGTAAAATAATAGATATAGAATAGCGACTAAAATGAAAAACAATGACAATTCTACAAATAAAAATACAAATAGCAAAATAAATGACGAGCAGTAACACAATATATAAAGATGCAACTAATCCTATCAACTAATTACATCATCAGGCAAGACGATATCCTACCTCTACTAACCTATTAACCTTTTACCCTAATATGTGACCTCCATTTCTTTCTATCTAAGGTCAAATCCTCGGCGATATGAAGCTGCATCATATCCTGTCTAATCAAATCTCCTCAATACTTTTTCGGTCAACCTCTAGCCATCTATGTAACCCCTAAATCCAACCTCTCCCATCTCTTAACAAGCGCTTTGACGTACCTCCTTTGCACATGCCCATCTCTTCACTAAGACTCTCCTGAACACACACGATATTAGTCTATCTCCTCTTAAGACTCTTCACTAGCTCTATGGACTTCCCTGTAAGTGACCCAATGTTACAAGACCCTACTCTCAATCTAAGTAAGTCCGTCCCCCTCTTACCACTACTACTCCTCACCTTCGACCTCAACCAACGACATGACCCTAGTTCACCATCAGTCCCTAATGCCAATAAACTAACAGATAACTCGATAGACTACGGAAGATCAAGAAGATACAAGCGCTCAAAATCAACAGCCCAACGATACAATAGTCTACAGATCAGTAAAATATAGAGTAGGAACAAAACACAATAGTCAATATGCAAAAATCTGAAAATTGGAAACAATAATAGTGAGCAATTCAATAAACTCTCTCAAAATAAATTTCTACAATAAACAAGTCAAAGAAGAGAAATCCAATTCAGTTTCACGATAAACAAGTTAAATAACAGCAACTCAATTCAAAATAATTGATATATTTTCGCAACAAACAAGTAGAAGAAGAGAAACTCAATTTAATTTCGCAGTAAACAAGTTAAATAACAACAAAGCAATTCAAAAAATTAGTATATTTTCACAGTAAACAAGTCAAAGAAGAAAAAACCAATTCAATATCATGATAAACAAGTAAATAACAACCTGAAATTTGGTGATGCCTATCAGAATATGCCTTAGCTAGGAGAGACAGAACCTGATGTGCGTCAATTTGAAGAACGGAGGAACCTAGCGTTTGTTTTGCTAGTATCCAGATGTTCTTGAACAGATGATAGAACTTGATCTTGAAGGTCGCAAAGAAGATAGACTTGACTTACCAGGCTTGGTCTTATAGGTGGCTGTAGTAACGCCGGCGGTAGATGGGTTGCAACGAACAGTGAGCAAAAGAGAGATGCCTCATGAAAAACTTTGGCTTCGTAGTCGAAATCTAGGTCAACATCAGCTTTTGGTTTCCACCAGTGAACTAGATCTAGGGTTTCAACTAAATCCAAGAACTGACATACAACACTAATTGGGAAGGCAAACTTCACTCGAGTCGGAAAAAGATAATGTTGAAGTAGGTCTTAGGCCTAACTCACACCCCAAAAGTTAGCTCAAAGGGAGGAGGATTGCCAAAGCCTTATAAAGAGACCACCCATCCCATTAACCACCAATGTGGGACTTTGTGTCTCAACACCCCCCCTCACGCCAGTGCTTAGCATCTGGTGCGTGGACAATTTTTTTCGGGGACCCAACATTGGGTGAGACGGGCCCTACTCTGATACCTTGTTGAAGTAGGTCTTAGGCCTAACTCACACCCCAAAAGCTAGCTCAAAGGGAGGAGGATTGCCTAGGCCTTATAAGGAGACCACCCATCCCGTTAACCACCAATGTGGGACTTTGTGTCTCAACAGATAATCTAATTTTCCTACTAGCCTGTATCTTCCAAGATAACTAAGAGGCTCACCTTCAAAGTACCAATAATTCTATGATTTGTAATCCATGTCTACTAAAGAATATCAAATGCATACTTCCACTATGAAATGACAGTTTTTTATTTGGATAGAGTAATCTTAATGCAAAAGAAGCATCTCAATCGACCAAAGATCCTTAGTCTAAAAGCATTTAAAAGGTGATGCTTCAACTTGGTAATTCCATCTTCATCATTACCTCTAATGACTATGTCACTGACGTAAACCGCCAAGTACATGCACAAACCTACAGCAGAGTGATGATAGAATGTAGAATAGTCAACTTCTCTTTGGACCATGCCAAGTTCCTAAATAACCAAGCTAAATTTTTCAAACCATACTCCAGGAGACTACTTCAAACCATAAAGTGATTGTCGTAGTCTACACACCATGTTACTAAACTCCACCTAAGCAACAAACTTGAGGTTGCTCCATATATAACTGAATAACATGTTTGGAATGGAGGATACGAGGACATCAACTTGGAATCAATTGATCTCCACTACATAATTGAGCTTCAACCTTCTCCCACTGTGCTCGGGTCTTTTCATCACCTCACTAGCTTTCTTGAGAAGTGACCTTGAGCACTTTGACCCTTGACACCACAACTCAACCGAGGAAGCCAAGTTAAATAGTTTGAACTTCTCATTAAATGAGCGTTCCCACAAAATCAGAGTACTAGAATTTCCAATTTTCGTATTTTTGGAGCCAAAAATATCAACCTGAAGGAAATGAATTGAAGAAAGATCACTAGCTGAAAACTTCCGGTGACATTTTTTCGTTAAAAAAACTTGTGGATGGGGTCGGAAACAGCATATTGGAAACCTCCAAGTTATATGAAGCTGCAGAAAATCTTCCCAGATGCAAGAAAACAAACTGTAAACTTGACAGAACTGCTATAGATCTGAATCTGGTAGTCGGAACTTGTCATAACAGGTACGGGTCATGGAAGAATGAGCAGGCGACCACAGTAAAAGAAGAGTGACTTCAAACAAGTGGTGCGGGGAGCAGATGCATTGCTGGAGATCTTGCATGAACGGTCAGATGCCGAAGGGCTTTATTGGTTTGCTCGCCTGAGTTTCCCGGACCTAGTGGTAGTGTTGGTTTTCACACAACACTCCAACAAGAGATTACACAAATCAGCCCTGACAATCGCCGGAAGTCAGAAACACAATGACCAGTTGACTAAGTTTTCTTTTCTGGATGTTTCTCACTAATGCTCTAATACCATGTGAAGTAGAAGAGAAAAAAGAGATATCGGCTTTGATTATTCCCTCAAGGGTTTACATGTCCTAAGAACGATAGCAAATACTTAACTACAATACAAGCATATTAAGCCACCTACTATATTTACATATATTCTAAAATATTCACAAAGATTCTAACAATATCCATGATTATTTTGCTCTATGTTTGCAGAACATTTTTTTTCTTTTTCCTTTTTGCCCTTTTTCAATTGATGAGTGGGTTGCGGAAAACCTTTGGCTGATAATATCATATTTTTTTCTTTGCAGATACAATATCTGTCTTTTTTACCTTTTATTGAAAGGATTTAGTCAAATTTTCAAGCAACAGCATATTTTCCATGTCCTTAATTTGCCACACTAGTTTTGTTTTGTAAAAAAATTCTTGTCCAGACAGGTCACTTGTATGGACCCGTGCCTGTTACGCAACATATCCAAACCTCTCAATGCACAACAGTTGGGTTATTTTCACGAACTTTGAAGGATGGAAGCAAATGCAAATTTGGAAAATTCCATAGACCAGATAAAACGAGGTTGTTTAAATACTAGTTGAACCCACTACCACTGGACATAAAAAAATCAGGAGATGAACCCTGGTAAAACAGATAAGTTCATTATCAGATATAGAATATAAGTTTATATGTACCTTTACTCTAGTTGTCTTTAAAAGAGCTACGAATCTCATTGGCTGAACAGCAAACTTTTCACCAATGTCTATGGCAAAGAGAAATGATGGATCAAGTAGCTCACTGCAGAAAAGAAGATCCTCAATATCCTATAGACCATCTTATTCATAAAAATTAGACAAAAGATAAAGAAAAGAGGTACCTGGCTGCCCAACTTTTGTAGTAAGTAAAAACAGTCTCACACAACTTCAAGACAAATAGATCAAAACAATTGTCCACCTAGAGAAAATATGGAAAACATCTGTAAAATCATTAAATTCACACAGGCAAGATAGTGCTTTCTATTGCGTCTACTAAAACAGATTTCCTAAAGCAAAATAGCTACTAAACAAATTATATTTTAAGAATGACATGAGAATATACTCCAAGGTGACAATAATGCTTGAAATTCAAAATAATAAAGTTCCTTGTTTCATAAGATGGAATTAAGAATGCTGTTCAGAGCATAAGAATCTGCCGAATATAGAGATTGCATGTATATATGTGAAGTTAGGAAGATGGAGTGACGATGACCAAAAGGGTTTCCCTGGATCAACAATATTAATATGTGAATGAGACATTTTGTTACCTCAGCTTCGATTTCATCGTACAGAAAACGTTGCTTGAGGATCACTAATGCATGCTGAGCAGCATCATTATAGATATCAAATGACATCAAGGCACTCTCCAGAAGGCCAATAATTGGAGATTCAATCACATGATCCACCAGCATCCACGGAAGGGAGCATTCAATGGGGAACTGCAAATAGAAAGATAAAAATTCTTGAAAATAGCCATGACAGCTTAGGAGAACTAGGAAAAGTCTTTTCTGTAAAATTTTGTTTGTTTCTTTTGTTTTGGGCCCAACTTTTGAGATGTTGAGAAGATTCAGGCAACATCCTGATGTCAACTCACAAGAAAGGAATAAATCGATCCTGATTTGTATTAAGAAAGGAGCCTTTACTTGTGAAGTTGAAATCCATAGCTATACCACCAACACCAAAAGTTCTAGCAAATAAGAATCTAACTACACAAAAGAAAAAGATCATCAAGCAAGTTCGCACTTATATACCTGTATAACACGCGAAGACTCCAGATAGAATTCTCTAAACCATAAGAAACCAAGATCTGTCAAAGTTCCTAGGGTAGCTGCAGGGAGTGCATGGAATTGGATTATGCTAAGGAAGATATATTACAAAATACACACTGTTATATTCTCAAAATAGTGTTAAGAAGAGTCAGGAGGAGAAACACAAAGCAGTGGCATATGAAGGCCAGACAGATGATACAGAAGAACTCAAATGCTCTTGTACATGCAAATGACTTTAACCAAGTGCAGTATCACCAACAATTCTACACCTAACTTGCACATTAATGAAAAAGATCATGAATGTTTGTCTGCCTTAAAGAAGATAAATAACATAGTATAGATAGATACCTGTGTAGTCTAATACATGTAAGAAAAAACCAAGCTTGTAGAAGAACGTCTCCAGCTGTTTCAAGTCATTGATAGGTATTTCAGAACCACTATTTCCAAAAATACCACCAGGCTTCCGCATGTTGCCACCGGAAACCACCTCATATATGAGGAACTGCAAGCAATGGACCTGACGAAAGGGAGAAGTCAAACATTGATAAGAGTAACATACAGTATACCCAATATCCAAGGTAGATGCATTTGATGTATTTCTCTTTTTGATATGATCACTTTCATCAGTATCAGTTTGCTAGGTGCTATTAATTTGGCAATAGCTTAAGGAGGAAAAAAAGCACTACATGAAGAGATTCAAAGTTGTAGGTTTGATTTCAAAATTCACTTCCAGCTTGAGAAAAAGTGATAGTACTGAAAAAGATACTTTAGACATACCACAAATGTGAACTCCAAATACAAATTAATCAAAGCATCCAAAATAATTTATAATCATGACCAGTAGAACTATACATGCCTAAAAGAATAAAGATATTAGATAAGGAACGGAACATTACCATCCACCAGTACTTAGATCATGACAATGCGTGTACAAGGACGATGAAGCTTACAAAGAGAGATACTAGTAAACTTTCACTTTGGCCACGTAAGTCTCTTGTGTCAGATATCTCCAGTATACAGATGAGATAAGAGACCACAAATTATTTAAGGAGAACTTACACCCAGAGCAATATTTTGAGTTACTAAGAATATATATACATCATTTATGCTTGTCATATGTTTTAAAAATAATGAGAAGTTGCAGTTGAAGTGTACTTTACAACATTGAAATCCCAAATCAGAAAATATAAGGAAACCTGGGCAGATGTTGGTGCTACTGGCCTTGGATAAAAGAGGGTCCCTCTGCTTTCTTCACCACTATGCGGATATGACTGCATTTCAGTCTCTGGCTTACCAGTATTTGCCATCCAATCTGCTGAAAGTGTTCTCATATCAGAAAGAATCCTGACAACAATGCAAAATAAGGAGCATTTAGAAACTAGAAGGATCATAACTAGACAAAATCCAAGTATCCAAATCAGTTGTGTAAGACAACAAAGCATTCTAATTTTAAAAAAGCTATTATGTATGCCAGGTCTACACTCAAGAGGCAGTCTCTTTGGCTTCATATAGAAAGTTAAATGTTCCTCAAATGCTAAAGCATTTACACAATCCTGAGGCATGGAATACCCAACACAAACAAAGTATACAAAGACCAAAAAGGACAGAGCAAAATTTCTAATCCCACCTAGAAAGGTCTTTCTTTTTCCGAAAGGTAGTCCGCAACATTGTCGCCAGCGTATTTTGTACAAAATCTTGCACCTCCGCATGGATTGTCTCCCACAAGGCGTCGGTTACTGAAGTGTCAACCTTTTGCATCATTGACCCAATACTCTTGATGTAGAGCACAAGTTCAACCAGAGCCTTCCTTTCTTCAGCACTATAATTGTACCGAACCACCTTCATTGCAATTTAAGAATATTAACAGATACCATGTCAGATGCATTATAAAGGAAGTAGCTCTCGTCAATTTTATTTATTTTATTTTATTTGTGCGTTGGGCGGAGAGAGGAGGCAAAGAGAATGAGAAATTCACAGAGAAGCACCATTACATGTAAGAGGGCAATCAGCTAAATAAAAATCAAAATGAGACCTTTTCGTAGTCAGAAAATGATGCAGGCATGTCATGTGACTCTATTGGAACAGGATCCTTGCATGGGCGAGAAAATTTCCAAGCACATTGTTCCCAAACTCGTGCAGTCCATCTGCTTAAGAGTTGAAAACCTTCAACAACCATATCATAAGTGTTTCCTTTGACTTCCTTAACCCACTCAATATCCACACCATCAATTGATTTTAGCAAGACAAGCTGCAAAGGAAGTCGAGAAATAATATGATCAGGGACATTAACTAATAAGGAGATATATGCAACATAGCCTGGGTATTCACAAAATACTAGTTTACTGGGTTTTCAGTTTCCATATGTTGGGCAAAACGGTAACCCGCAAACAGAGCTCAGACAGTTTTCCTGGTTCAAATTTTTAGGTAAATTCTTCTGGCAGAAATTAGTTTTTTTCTATAACCCAGAAACTCCAAGGGAAACGGTGCACTTTGAAACTCGGTGGAAAATGGTTGCATCCCTCCTCTCATTCTCAAAATCTGCCCGCCCTTCTACCCTTCTCCGCTTAAATAGGAAGCCTTTGTTTGTGGCAGGGTTCAAACCTGTGACATTCACCTAACCCGCGCATCATGGATTATGCTCTTACCACCATACAAGGCCTGAATGCCAGAAATTAGTTTCTTTTTTTCAGTTACAGGTCTTTGGAAAATAAAATTCTCCCCAAAAACCTTTTGTTCTTTAATTTACCACTTGAGTTTGGCACAACTTCCTTATCCCATCCCATGCTCTACCTCTCCCCTGCCCAAATACCAGAACAGAACTACTGCCCGTCAGCCTCAAACAAGTTGGGACTGTTTACCCCAATACCATAATAAAAGAACAGAAGAAGATGTTGACCGCCAGAACACGGTGCCAGACATATTTTAAAAGAAAAGGAAAGAAACAAAAGATAGAAAAAGAATAAGAAGTGACAAGTTGGTTGTCATGCCAATGCTCAAGAATAGAATTTTTTTTACTTCCCCATTGCTTACTTATCTTCCATATATTTCTCATAAATAAATCCATCCATCTGAATTCAACAAAATTTCAGTATCTCCCAATCTCTCCTTAAAAGTTAGTTTTAACTTGAAATTTAGATTCAACAGTCTGGTGTAGCAATGTTCTCATTTTAATTTGAAATAAATATTCATATTTGAAGTTCAGGACTAATCATTAGGCTACACGAAAAATTAGATTAAATCAAATTAAGAAGTTCAGTAGTCCATCATACATCTCTAAGCAGAAGATCTATGTCACATGGATGTTCCATTTTTTTCTTAATGTACTCCTGATGGACGATGGGACATGAGCATGGGTGATTCGTGCAAATGTCTTAAAATACAGAAAAAACAGGTAAAAAGAAAAACCGAGTGTACTGTTACAGATATTCACAGAAGCCGTGTTGATACGTACCTGTGAATGAGCCTGTGATATTGCTGAAAAATATTTTTATTTTATGCGTTAAAATCAATCTTGTTAAGTTTTATAAAATATGAATCTTAAAATTTTTTGTTTTAAATTTGGTAACTTTGTATTATTTTACGATAGTACATCGGTAGTACTAAACCTAACATACAGATGAACTCCAAACTCCACTGTTCTAAATCTATATTGAGTCTAAAACATCAATTATAGAGACAGTTTCTTTTGAGTATACTTGATTACACCAAAAACATAATAATAAAATGCAGTTAAGTTTAACATTCTGCACACTATTCGCTGTGCTCTCAAAACACCTAGAATTCCTCTCTTTCCAGGTTGCCCACCATATGGAAGCAGGGATAATTCTCCATCTAGTGTTGTCTTTAGCTAGCACACCTGCCTCATCCCAGCTTTTTAGAGCTTCAGTAATTCTCCAAGGCATAGTCCAGGATATGCCTTTGATACTCAAGAATATCCTCCATAACTGTTAAGTAAATTTGCACTGTAGAAAAAGATGGTTAACAGTTTCTGATGTTTCTTCACATAGAAAACACCTAGAACATAAGGCTATCCTCCTTTTCATAACATTATCCTGTGTCAAACTTGCTTCCTTAGCTAGCAGCCATATAAACATGAGACTTCATAGGAAATTCTGCATTTCCAAATTTGTCTCCATGGACAGGTAGGAATCTGTTGACTTGGTTGCTCCATAAACCGGTAAGCTGCCCCTACTTTAAAGATACCTTCGCTGCTTCCTTTCCACCATAACACATCCTCTTCAGCCTGGAGTCCATTAAAACTTCCAACAGTGTTGAGAAACTTTGCCACCATCATTACTTCCCAATCATTGAGTTGCATCCTGAAATGGAAATTCCAGCCCTGTGTTGTCCAAATCTTTGCAATGGTCCATCATTGTGAGAGACCTAGGCTATATATGTCTGGAAAAAGAAGTCCCAGATTACCTCCCTCATGCCATTCGTTTTTCCAAAATTTGGTATTGCTCCCATTCCCCACTTTCACCTTGTAGTTGAGCTTGACTTCCTCCCATAAATCTCTTATGGATCTCCATAAGCTGACCCCATAAGGTGAAGTCACTTTCTTGGTTATCCAGCTACCTTCACCCTCATATTTGGCACCTACCACTCTTTTCAACAGTAACTGATCTTCAAGGAGTACTTCCACAACCACTTCATTCTGAGTTCTTTACTTTGAAAATTCATATTTATTATTCCCAATCCCCCATTTTTTCCCAGTTGCCAGAGATTTTCATTTAACCAGGTGAAATATATTCTTCTCATTGTTACCTTGCCACAAGTATTTCCTTCTCATCCTATCCAAACTTTTGATGACACCTGCTGGAATAGGAAACAGTGACATCATGCATGTTGGCAGAGCATCAAGGACTAAGTTGATGAGGATCAACTTCCCTCCCAGAGATTGGTACTGTGTTTTCCATCTAGCTAATTTTTCCTCACACTTCTCTATCACACCATTCCAGATTTCTGTAGACTTGAATTTTGTTACCAAAGGCATGCCAAATTAAGTTGTTGGCAAGGAGCCTACTTCACCACCAAGTATTGAGGCTATACAATTCTTATTCTTGACTTCATTAATGAGATACATGAAGTTTATCCTCCAATTAACGTGCAAGACAGATACCCCTTCAAATAAGACCAGTATCACCCTTAAATATTTCAACTGATCTTCCTCAGCTCCACAGGAGATGAGAGAATCATCAGCATATTGAAGGTGTGTTACTTCCAAACTTTCTGTTCCAGCTCTGGACACATCAAAGCCTTTCAACCATCCTCTTGTGTTAGTTGTCTTAATCATAATGTTTTGCCCCTCCATAGCTATTAAGAACAGAAAAGGTGATAGTGGGTCACCTTGCCAGAGCCCTCTTTGAGACCTAAAAGACCTGCAGGGGACCCATTGATTAGAACAGAAAAGTTCACTGTTGAGATGCAAAACATGATCCAATTCAGCCACTCATACGCCTTTTCTATGTCTAACTTGCAAAGAATGCCAGGTTTCTTTCTGTTTAATCCTAGAGTCAACTGCTTCGTTAGCAATCAAAACTGCGTCCATGATTTATCTCCCTTTTATAAAAGCCATCTGTTGAGAATCCACCAATTTGCCTACCACACCCCTCAATCTCTTTACAAGTACTTTAGATAGTATTTTATAAATACTACCAATAAGACTGATTGGTCTATAATCCCTTTGCTCCTTTCATTTTGGGTACAAGTGCAATGAAGGTAGCATTAGAGCTCTTCTCAGAAACTTCTTGATCATAGAAGTTCTGGAAAGTATCCATTACATCCTGCTTCACTATCTCCCAACACTTGATGAAAAAGCCCATTGAAAAACCATCTGTCCAGGGGCCTTACCAACTGCACATAGCTTTAGACATGTTAGTACTTCATTTCCTCAAATCTGCCTTGAAGGGCCATTTTCTCCTCTTCAGTAATGACTGAGCAGCATGCATACTGATGAGTAGGTCTCCAGTGGATGGGTTCTGTGTACAGCTTCTTGTAGTAAGTAATTATTTTTCCTTCAATTTCAGCTGGCTCTTGAGTAACTTCCCCTTGCATTATTAATTGATCAATGTTGTTGTACCTTCTGTGAGAATTTGCCATTTTGTGGAAGGAGAATACCAAGTTCTTTCACAAAATGGCAATTTTTTTTAGTTTAAAAAAAAAATTTGCCATTTTGTGGAAGAACTTGGTATTCTTGTCTCCTGCCTTAAGCCATAGTATTCTTGATCTCTGTCTTCATGCGATTTCCTCCTTAATCAGTGCCTCATATTCTAATAGGATTGCAGCTTTTTTTGTTATTTCTTCTTCTGTAAGCACTCTGTTCTCCTATTCTATGTCCATTTCTGCCAACTGTTCTAGCAATTTCTTCGTTGTAGTCCATGGTTTCCACTCTCCTTGTTTCTCCATTCTTTGAGTTTGTGCTTCAAAGATTTAAGTTTGCATGCCGACACATAATCCGGTTTCCCTGAGTACCTGAATGAGGACCACCAATCTTTAACTCTATCCACAAAATCTTCTCATTGTAGCCACCAATTTCAAACTTGAAATAACTTTTATTTCTCTCCCAGCTTCCACCATCAAGGCTAGTGGAATATGATCTGAACTCAACCTTAGCAAGGGGATCTGTTTCAGATTCTTGAAGTTGTCATCCCATTCTTTTGAGAACAAGATTCTATCAATCCTAGAGGCCACTACATAAAAACCAAGTATATGCAGCATCTTCTAGTTGTAAATTCACCAATTCCATGTCTTCTATGAAATCAGAAAACTCCTTCATGCCCCTTGTTCTACTGTTGCAATTTTTCTTCTCCAATATATACCTAGAGACATTGAAATCTCCACATAGTGCCCAAGGCCCTTCAAACAATCCCCTTACTAAACCCAATTCTTCCCATACTAGTCTCCTCTCCTTGAAATCATTGGAGCATACACTCCAGTTATGTGAAGATTGAAGTTCTGGGTTTGGGGCTCGAATCTGCAAGTAATGGAATAGGTTCCTATTTCCAAGACCTCCCCCTTCCATGCTCTCTCATCCCACATAAAAATGATTCCGCCTCTTGTTCCACTGGCTTCGAGGCATGCATGTTTGATCCATCTACCTCCCTAAATCTGATTTGTTGTTTCTGTGATATTCCCCTCAAGTTTCGTTTCTCGGAGACAAATGATGTCTGCCCTCCATTCGGAAATTAAACTTTTGACAGTCCTCTTCTCCCTGTTATTCAACCCCCTAACGTTCCATGACACTAGTTTAAACTTCATCTTGCAACTAGGCAAGTGGTGTTTCTCTCCTTGTTTCTACTCCTAGAGCTTTTGAACTTTACATCAAATGAGACAAGACTATTTAAGCTCTTGTGCACCTTTGATTTTTTTTTCTTTTTAACTTCAGTACCTGGTTCCATTCTACTTGCTTGTCTGCAACTATCTATCTTAAGAAGTAATTCTATGGCCTCCTCTTCATGTCCATGGAAATCAATTCCAAAGATCTTCCCTAATTTGATCATTCTGTTGCACCCAACAGGAATATTTTGTTGTTGCTGCAAAATTAGCTCGTTTCCTCCACTTCCCAATTAACAATTTCTCTATTTGAATTTTGCAGTACTAGCCCTTTCTCCTCTGTTTCTGTGCTTCTGCAGTCACCATTCCTATCAATGTTATCAATATAATGGTGAATTTCCTTTCCTGTAGCCATCGCAGTTCCCCTATTAACATCTTCTGATATCATCTTGACAACCTTTGTATACGTACTCCTCTCAGGTGCTACTGTTTTAATTGTGTGCATAGCTATGATGTCACCGGCAAGGGCTTGTTCTTCCTGGGTTTCTGATTGGTCAATCTCTTCTCCTTGTAAGTCATAAAAAATGACTTGAACTGCATAGTCTGGGCCACTGGGTCCTTTAACCATCTGATGGTTTTGGGGCTTTTGAAAAAGGCCCCAGTCCAACTCCTCATTTATGACAAAAGGCCCCAGTCCAATTCCTCATTTAAAATATACTCATGCTGCTCCCATGACCTACTTGCACTAGATATTCGAGCTGTCAGCACAGGGCCCACGTGCTGAGTTGTACCAAAATCCCTAAAAGGGGGTTTTCGTACTGTATTGCAGTTGCTCGCAGCTCATGTCTGCTGGGTAAAGCCATTAACTGGGTAAAGAGCTTCGTCCTCTTCTCCGACGGTTGACCTACCATTTTTCCGGCAATACTTCAAACCTTGATTTACTCTCCACCCAAATTGGGAAGTAATATTTCATCCCATTGTAGGAAATAGACACCTCCTTGTAGGAAATAGACACCTCCTTCGGCAGATTGCTTCATCATTCTTCACCAAGATTTTCGCCCATGTCATGTGGTTTTTAAGCTTCATTTCTTCTTCTGCCGCACTCCATCCTCCAAATAAGTACCTTATTTCTTTAATGATCTTGGACCACAGATGCAAAGGGATCCCTACTGCTCTGATCCATGTTCCTCTCACAGAGACAGAGTTGGAGATGCATCCTGTTGTTGGGCTCCACCAATCAAGCTGAAATCTGTTGTTCCTCCACCTCCATTGACCTTGTATGGTTTGTTCCAACATGTACATGTTGGGGAACTCAAATAGGAATGTCTTCTTGTTCAATTCATAAATGTTAAATCCAAACACTTTTTTCCAGTTTGCCGAAACGCACTTTCTGATATCCGGAAGAGTTGGGTTTTCCTTCAGATCTTCACTGCAATATCCTATCAGGCATCTGTTGAGTAGGTCTTCCGCAGAGAGATTCACTGACTTGGTTATCTGGATGCCTCCTTTTCTGCTATTAATCTCAGCCCTTTTTAAATTTCTACTTCCCCATGTACTTTCTTGCACAGCCTCTACATAAGGGTAGTCATCCTCCATCACCCTATAGATAGATGTGTCTTCCTCTTTCTAGCATTTAATAAACCTTTCAATCTTAAATGCAATATCCATCCACCCTGCATTCAATGCGACCTCAGGAATGATTAAACCTGAACTTCCTCCACTGTTTAGAGCTTTTATGCTTATAAATTTCCCATATCCATTCTGTTCCCTAGTACAGAAATACTTTGCCCCTTGCTCTGAGAATTTCCACCTCCTAATCTCCTCCTTCCGTTCCTTTGAGGCCTCTTTCAGACAGGAGAAGATCCATTCCATAGACTATTTGCTCATAACTGATCTTCGCATCATCTTCTGACTCCTTTCAACCCATTCGTACCATTCAGACTTTCCAGTGAATCTGGTTATATCAAATGATTTGAAGCCTGCGTTGAAGTAAATGTTCTCCTCCATCCTACAATCTAAGGTGTATGCAATAATCACAGTGGGTGAATATTGTTGGCTTGAAGAAAGGGGTTTAATTCCGGTGGGGGCTGCCGGAAAAGTGGGCTTCTGCAGTCCTAGAAAGTAGGACAGAGAAAGCACATTGGTAATTGTGCCCGGGAGCTTTTTTTAGAAATTTTCCCTTTTTTAAAGAAAGTAGGACAGAATTTCTCCCTTTTTTTTAGACTTTCTCCATTACATTTTTTTCTTCTTTTGAGGTTTTAATTGAGAATCCATTTTGTAGCAACAGAAGTCAGATATGTGATGTATAATTATCATGATATTCGAGCTGTTCTTAGTTACTCACGCCGTTTCAATTTGTTAATCTTTTTTCCTTTTTACTCTCATTCAAAAGAATGTCTTATTCCTTTTTTTGGCAACTTTTTAACTCTAACTTTGAATATGTAATGTTTTAAATCACAAGATTAAAAGGACATTTTGGTACAGTCTACATATCCCAGGAAACAACCTCTCTACTTCTATGAGGTGGTGGTAAGGTCTGCGTACATTCTACCCTCCCCAGACCCGACTCGTGGGATTCCACTGGGTATGTTGTTGTTGTCGTTGTTGTTGTTGTTGTTGGTACAGTCTACATATCTTTAGTTTAGAATCATACATTCAAAAGTCTTCACTTTTTTAAACTCCGTGCTAAGTCAAAACTAGACAAATAAATTAAAATGGATAATAGTTTTAATTTCTAACTCTAAATAGTTAAAACAAATGATAATTACATTTTGACATGCTAATTACAAGAATCTCGCAGTTACCATAATAAGCTTTTGGGTAAAACCAAAAACAACGAAGTGCCCACACGGTGCAAAAGATGAAAAAGATATCCATTTTCTCAAGGCGTCAAATATAATATATAATTTTTGACAAGTAAGAAAATTCAATTAACCAAAAAAGAAAAGCAGGTATCCTAAGAGCTTATCACCTGTGGGCTTCAAAACAATTTACATGTAACTATCAAGAAAGTTCATGCTATCATCAATACATATAAATCTTTTTGGTACTCCAGAAACATAAAAGAACTAACTAAAAAATTGATAGAGAGAGAGAGAGAGTCACCTGACTCATGGCTGAAGCAAAACGAACAGTGAAGTCATCATGCTCAGCACGGATCGCCCCAATATGGTTGACAATCAAATATTGCCTCTGATAAGTAAATGGCGTTAAGAAATTACTTAGGAGTAATCCCTTGGAAATGTTCTAGTGGATAGTAGTAGTTTATAAGATAAAACAGACAGAAACAAAAAAAGAGTATTGAGATATAACTTATAAGATAAACTACAAATTAAACTCCTATACATAACATGTACATTTCAAAGAACTAAAGCATTTAAACTCGGAACAAAACTGGATGTGAACTGCCTAATATTTCACAAAATAAATTATAATACTTGCTTCTGTAATAAAAACATATTAAATAAGGTTTGCTGTATTTTAGTACTAAAAACAGAGATAATATCTCAATTGAAAGCCAAATAAGTTTCATGATTTCAAACTACTCCTATTAAGAGAGAGAGAGAGAGGAGCGGGGAGCTTCAAAAAATGAGTACAATGTGAAACCACTTAAATTAGGATAAATATTCTCCTTGGCTGTGGAACTTCAAAATGACAATATTCATAGGGAAAAGTAATAATTTGGGAAAGTTGGTGAAGAAGAGACAGAAAAGTTGAAATAAAAAGAAGGAACCAGACATTGTAAGCTTTCTTTAACTATTTCCTACAAAAAACAACAGATTTTCAGTTGATATGATGCAATTGAATACAGAAAGAAAAGCACAGGTGCTAAAGTCCTATTCTGTTCCAAGAGAATCTGTTTACAAGTTATCGGCAGCAATAAGAAGTAAATTTTGGAAAACCAAATCTGACTCACATGAACCCAAAATTGAACAGCAGCAAAAGCAACAAAGGAAGATTAAAGGTCAGAAACAGAGAAAGGATATTCTTGTGCCTCACGCAGTGGCAGCTCATGAGGTGCTGGAAGAGTAAGAAGCCGAGTTTGTGCAGAAAACTTCGGGAAGTATGTCGATAACTCTTTTAAAATCGCAGCAGGAGACAGGTGAAGATCTGGGAAAGCAGGTACCACAGGATCATTCTGCATACAGAGAAAGATAATAAAGGACATTTTCCAGGTCTTGAAAGTATGCAGTACTAAAGTTTATAACATAATAAGAAACAGAACATGAAAAAAAAAAATTACAGTACCAAGGTTCAGTTCAAAATTTGCACAAGAATAATGAACATACCTTAAATATGTTGATAAGTCTGTTGATTTTCACCCTTTTGTACAATGATTCACTATCTTTCTCTGATGATGCTGCTAAGACAACAAGGACAGGCAAAACACGAAGAAGTGTGTGCCTCTCCGGGAATAGAAGTGCAAAATTCAACTCCAACGATTCAACTATGAAGACAATGAGAACTTGAAGAATGTCTTCAACACTATAAACAGTCAAGGAGCTCAGGGAAAAGTAGTACACAGAAAATGAGCATACCAATTTCACATACATGACAAAAAATTACCACCAAAGTAAATGACATTTCGACCCAAAAAAATTGCAGAGCAGAAATTAGTGGTCAGACAACAGACATCCTATAAGTAATGGACATTTGCTGGCTTCATCAAAAGTGTCACTTTTCCATCATTTGTGCTTTACTCAATTAAAGTGGCTTAGTATAAAAAGGTACTTCATACACTCAGAATGCACCGCTAAAAGAACTAACCAGTGATATCAAGGTCAGAATGTTGATTACCTTTCTAAAATAAGACTCTCAAACGGATCTATTTAATCCCAATGGTTAAACCAATCTAGCAGGAAATACCAAGTTGGCTACATCAAGAACTGGTTACTGATCCTACTTTTTGATAGTATCAGGTGCTCTCTCTTAGAATTTTTTTAAATCAAGTAAATGTATTTTTCATCCATAAACATGGCCACACTATAAAGAGGCATACCAAAAGATAAGATTCTCTATAAACTCCACCCAATCTTCTATACAACAAGGAACTCCATGGGTGCACCAAAAGAATACAAGGGGCTGGAGACTAATCAGCTCAATAAGAACTGAACTCTAACCCTCCATGTTTTGCCATCAGCACCTTCTTCCAAAGGGTTTGATCCTCCTGTGAGTACCTCCATAGCCATTTCATAAGCATACTTTCATTGTGGATCGTGAGGTCTTTGCTTCCCAGGCCACTTTAGGACTTTGGTTGTGTTAGTGTGTTCCATTTTACCAAATGAAATTTGTGACTTTTATTGCCTCCTTCCCAAAAATTCCTTTTAACTTTTTTGATAACTATGGTTTCCGTGCCAGCTTGTGCGCACCTTGACTAATTCTTAGGATTTTTTGAGAAGGATAGAGTCACTAGACAATAAACAGAAAATCTAAATCAATTAACTTCAACTTTCCCTTGCCTTTGTTCAAATTCCTAGATCGGCCTTTTCTTTTTTGTATACAAATTCAGCTCATTGAAGGAAGACTGAAACCTTAGAATTCAATGGAAGAGAGAACTCTGATCTCTTGCTTTTTGCTGAAATATGACTCACCGATTTATTCCCTGGGAACCCCTTTAAATTGAAGTCTAATACAGCAATAGGAAGTTTAATCCTTATGAAAGTAGGAAACTTAAATCCAATTCCAAACTAATAACTATAGCTAGTAGGAAACCTAATCCTATTCCAAACTAATAACTATAGCTAAACCTAATCTTAATGAAGCTATGCAACATAAATCCTCTTCTAGAATAATAAAGAAAACTACTAAATATATAATTAAATAATTAATTTATTGGCTTCACGCATCCGCAACATTACCCTCCTCAGGTTGAAAGAGCTTGTCCTCAAGCTCGAAGTTCACGGCAATCATCTAGAACTTTTAGAATAGTGTTGTCAGCTAAATCATCCAATTCCAAATAGAAAAGTCATTTGCACTGGTAGGTTGGCTGAATATTGTTTGTTACAATTATAGCATAATCCCTTAGCTCTTCTCTGCCATTTATTTGTGAGTTAATCGCTTGACAAAATGAGATTTGGTCACTAGATTGGGCATTTGCCAAGGTAATTGAATTGACTAAACTAGCTACAGATTTTGCCGAGTTTGTTGTGTTGCCAAGACTTGTCTGAGGCTGCTACCATGCCCACTCATGAACATTACTTACTTTTTGTAGTTGTTGCTCTTGTTCTAAAGCCCTGGCTACAGTCGTAGACATCAATAAGTCAGGTGGTTTGAGCAACTACACGTCCAATTTGATTGAATCATCCAACCCAACCATGAATATTAACGTATGCAAGTGTGCTGGAATAAGCTCATCAACCCTAGCCAACTTTTCTTGAAAGTGACGTTGATAAATTTCAACTGTACTAGTTTGTCGAAGCATGACCAAGTCTCCTACCACGTTGCTACTCTCAGGAGGTCCAAATCGCTGGAAAACAATGTTTCTGAAAGTCTTCCCAACTCGTTAGGCCCTTTGCTCGTTTAAGTTGATAATACCATAATTGTGCTTCTCCCAACAAGTGAAACCCAACCACTCCAACCTTTTCCACATCTACTATATGTTGATTTTCAAAGAATTGCTCATAATGATGTGCCAAAATTAATAGGTATTTGATGCCATCAATAAGTAGGAAAATCCATCATTGCATACCTTGGGATTGTCGAATGGGAATTACCACTAGTTTGATGATTCTGATCAGCCAATTGAAAAGGTAGTACATTGCCTCTACTAGCAGGATTTATTGACCTGCCTGTCGTCGGGGCACTACTGGATTCAGTCCCGTGGACTGCTGGTTTTGTGGAGCCAATTCCCAAACTAGAAAATTGTTCTTGAAAGACTCGAACAATTTTTTTGCCGTCGTCATTCCATGGCTGCGAATTTAGAATCTATTAGTGTTTCTGTAATTACACGTTCTTCCTGAAACCTAGAATTGATCTCGTCGCTCATTGTGCCAGGCTCTGATACCAAATTGTTAGGATTTTCAGAAAAGGATCAAGTCACAAGATGATGAACAGGAAAGTCTAAATCAATTGACTTCAACTTTCCTTGCCTTTGTTCGAATTTCTAGATCAGCCTATTTTTGTATATAAATTCAACTCGTTGAAGGGAGACTGAAACCTCAAAATCCAATGGAAGAGAGAACTCTAATCTCTTGCTTTTTGCTGAAATATGACTTATCGATTTATTCCTCAGAAACCCCTTTAAATAGGAGTCTAATTACAGCAATAGGCAATTTAATCCTTATGAAGTAGGAAACTTAAGTCCTGTTCCAAACTAATAACTATAGCTAGTAGGAAACCTAAATCCAATTCCAAACTAATAACTATAGCTAAACCTAATCCTTATGAAGCAATGAAACATACATCCTCTTCTAGAATAATAATTAAATACTTAATTTATTGGCTTCACGCATCCACAACACTAATTCCACGATTCCACGAGACATTTGCCACCTCCCAGTACCAGGGAACTCTATCCACCAAGGTTAGGACAAAGAATTCCTTTTAACTTTATCTATCAGTTTCAAAACAAGCATGGGATAAGGAATATGGACAGAGTATAGGTGGGTAGACTATCCATCAGTTCCAACACCTTAACTTTGTGAGAAACCCATGAACTTGTAGCCACATGTTCTCAAATTTGAACTTTGAAGTATGAGGAGTTTATTTCTCAATCTCCACGTTCTAGCTTTATGGGCTTATGATCTGAAAGAACATTGGAAGAACAACTGTTATAAACTTATAACCTTCATGAAGGTGTTGCTCCATTCATTAGCTATAGGGAACCTGTTTATGCTTGAAACTTGAAGTGCCTTTTCACCCCTAGACAAGGTAAAGATTGCACCTTGTAAAGGCAAGTCTATAAGGCACAGATCTTCAATTGTTTCTAAGAAGTCTCTATTGCCTTCGATCTTCTGGTGCAGTTTATCCACGCGCTCTCATATCTGCAAACATTAAAATTAACCCCCCCCTCCCCCCAAGCATCCATTGATCATTCCATAGTCCTCTGACTACGGCAAGCTCATCCCAAAGTTTCTCTTTTTCCAGGATTTGTGTGAAGGCCATAAACCCGTGAAACACCACCTAAAATCCTCCTGGAGGACATGGACACTTTCCAGCATATAAAAAATTGCATAGGATCCCCATTGCACTCCTACACAGCTCCAACTTCTCTTGTCCCATTGTATTATCTCCCCACCACTACTGCCACTAGATTATAGTTCAGCCCAGCCAATCCATCTAGTTCCAAATACCTGTTGTAAGCTAGACGTAGCTAGATGCCCATTCCTCAATTTTGGTATCTGGAAGTGTTAGAATCCTTAATTATAGGGATTCCTTAATTATAAGGATTCCTTAATTATAGGGATTCCTTAATTATAGGGA
>JAABOM020000007.1:6865828-6880521 GCA_011800125.2 Solanum clarkiae
ATTTTGTACGAATTTAATCCAATAAAATTTATGGATGAGAAAGGTGAAGTGTTGGTGGATGAGAATTTCATTAAGATAAGGTGGCAAGCGTACTTTCGTAAACTCTTAAATGAAAAAGGGGATAGAGATATTGAGTTGGGTGATTTGGCACACTCTGAGAGTTATCGAGACTTTGGTTATTGCAAGTGCTTTAGAGTTGAGAAAGTTAGAGGTGTTGTTAGTAGGACAAACAGAGGGAGAACGATTGGACCCAATGAAATTCCGGTGAATTTCTGAAAGAGCGTGGTCAAAGCGGGTATTAAGTGATTGACTAGGTTGTTTAATCCTATTATGAAGGCTGCTAAGATGCTTGATAAATGGAGGAGGAGTACAATAATTTCATTGTACAAGGACAAGAGGGATATTCAAAGTTATAATAATTACAGGGGTATCAAGTTGTTAAGTCACATTATGAAGGTTTAGAAGAGAGTGGTGAGACAAGGGTGAGGAAAATACTGTCTGTTTCTGAGAACTAGTTAGATTTATGCCGGTACGATCAACTACTGAAGCAATCCATCTTGTTAGGAGATTAGTGAAAAAATATAAGGAGAGAAGGAGAGACTTTCATATGGTATTTATTGACTTGGAAAAGACTTATGACAAAGTATATAAGGATGTTTTATGGAGATGCCTAGAGGCGAAAGATGTTTCAATAATGTATATTAGGGTGATAAAGGATATGTATGGCGAGCCAAAACTCGGGTAAGAATGGTGAGAGGCGACTCAAAGTACTTTTCTATTGAGATGGGACTCCATCAAGGATCTGTGTTGAGCCCTTTTCTTTTGCTTTGGTAATGGATGAGTTGACACGGTCTATCCAGGAAAGGCTACCATGGTGTATGCTACTTGCAGATGGCATAGTACTGATTGATGAGACTCGGATCAAAGTTAATGATAAATTGGAGGTTTGGAGGATACTTTGGAATCTAAAGGGTTCAAATTGAGTAGAACTCAAACAGAATAGTTGGAGTGTAAATTTAATGTTGCAAGAAATGTAATAGACATTGAAGTGAAGCTTGCCACTCAACCTATTCCTAAGAGAGAAAGCTTTAAGTATTTTGGATTCATCATCCAGAGTAGTGGCAACATCGACGATGATGTTACACATCGTATATGGGCAGCGTGGACGAAATAGAGGCTTGCCTCAGGAGTACTGTGTGATAAAAAGATACTAATTAAGATTAAAGGAAAATTTTACAGAATGGTGGTTAGTCTGTCCTTATTATATGGGGCGAAGTGTTAGCCAATTAAGAATTCACATATTCAGAAGATGCAGGTTGCGGGGATGAGGATGTTGAGATGAATGTGTGGACATAGTAGGAGTGATAGGATTAAGAATGAGATCGTCCGGGAGAAGTTAGAGGTGGCCCCTGTGGCTGACAAGATGAAGGAAGTGAAACTGCATTGGTTTAGACATATGCAGAGAAGGAGTATCGAGGCTCCTGTTAGGAGGTGCGGGAGGTTGTATTTAAGGGATGAGGGGTAGAGGTAAATCAAAGAAGCAAGATATGGTGAAAACTTCATTTCACCGAGGACATGACCTTAGATAGAAATGAGTGGAGGTTGCCTATTAAGATAGAGGGCTAATACATTAGTGGGGGTAGGTCGTTAATTGACTTTGTGATATAGTAGGCTAGTAGGAGTAGTGATGTCTTCACATCGCATGTTGTTATTATTAGTCTTATATTTGTTTACTCTTAGCGTATTTAGATTGCATGTATATATTGTGTTGTCATTTTTCATTTTGATATGTTAATTTTATCATGCCTACATAATATCATGTGTTTTTCCTTATTAGTCGCCCTTTCTTTTCCCTTTCTTTTTCGTTCCTTTTCCCATGTCTAGTTTATTCTTCTTATGGGTTTTTGAGACGAGGATTCCCAAGAAACAGCCTCTCTACTTCTATGAAGTAGTGGTAAGGTCTACGTATTTTACCCTCCCCAAACCCCACTTGTGGGATTCCAGTGGGTATGTTGTTGTTGTTGTTGTAAAATTTGTGTATACAATTAGTATTACACAATTTATTTTAATGTGTGGACTTTAAATTTTAGATATCTCTTAAATTAATGATTAATATGAATATGTTATCACAATTTTTATACTAATTGATATATAATTTGAAATTTTGAAAAATAATTTAACGTAAGGAATTAATATCATGGATAAGGACATAAATAAAATTTATCTCGATATGCAACAAGTGAAAAATAAAGTAACAAAATAATTTTTATGCAGTGAATAGACAAAATGAACAGAGAGAGTGTTTGATAACTTTGTTAACTTTCCTGTTATATATATTGAATTGAGGGCTATTTTTATCATTTAATTTATTCTCCTGTTGTGCTTTTTTTGTTTTTTGTGGGTCTCATTTTTTTATTAATATTTACTTAATTTATTTTTATTTATTCATTAATGATTAATATGAATATTTTATCATAATTTTTATATTAATCATTATTTATTTTTAGGTTTTAAAAGATAATTTAATGAATAAGTAAATAATACCATGCATGGGTAATACATGAACGAAATTTATCTTGATATATAGCAGGTGAAAAATAAAGTGACAATTGTTTTTTATCAGATAAATAAAAGTGAACGAGTATCTGATGACTTTCTACTATTTTTCAATGATAAAATTTACTCAAAAATTAAGGGACAAAAAAAAAATTGTTATAGCAATATTGTGTTCTTTTTGTTAACTTGAAAATACAAAAAATTATTTTTGTGGTTTCGTTCATTTCTTTTTATTTCTAAGCTATCCATTTGAATATAAAAATACTATTCACATTTTTTAAAATACAATTACTTTATTTGAAAATTACTGTTTGATCGTCAAAAAATTATCAAAATTATAACTTATTTTCTAATTCTCTTTTAAAATAAATTTAAACACATAAAATATTATTTACAATTATTTGCTATCGTAACTAATTAGGAAACAGCCTCTCTACTTCTATGAAGTAGCGGTAAGGTCTGCGTACAATTTACCCTCCCCAGACCCCACCTGTGGAATTTTACTGGGTATGTTGTTGTTGTTGTTGCTATCGTAACTAGTAGTATATGTTAGAAAAGTGAATGTCTCATTAATTTTGGATTTTATTTTGACGAATCTATCTAATCAAGGAACGATGAGATCAACAAATAATTGACTATAATTCAAAAAGGGGGAGTAATTGCAATTTTCAATTTTCAATTATTCATGTTATGTAATTGCAGGGTTACTTTATCAATATTTTGTCTTTAGTTTTCTTTTTTATTATTATTTATAAATCAAAAATTCAAAATACAATACTCTGTTCTTCAACTCTTTTATTATATAACTCAAGCATATTGTTTAATAATATAAATAATTTTTGAAATTGTACAGTCATTAGCATGGGCTAGTTGATAACACAGAAATAGCAAGAACTTTGCAACAATAGTTTTTGTCTTTTTGATGGAAAAAAGAAAAGGTACAAACCCGGATAACTTTGCCAGGGAAAAAAATTCAAAAGAATTCCCTTTATAAATTATACATATTAAAAGATGATCATCTTGCAACTGGCTACGAGGGTTAATCCAAGAATTGTCATCCACAAATTCCTAATCAATGATCTTAAACCGTTCGATCCACTGCAAACGAGCCTGTGATCATGGTATGAGCATACTGGTTTCTTCCTGCATTTTCAACGTGCATCTTGTTACAACTACGAACAGATGTTAGAAAGCTAAAAGTAGCATCAAAGATTGTGGCGACGTGGTAATAGAGGTGTTCAATAGGCGAGTAGGATTAAATTTGGATGAGTCGAAATAGACTGATATGATAAGTGGATGAGTTATTGATTTGCTCAAATGTTACATTGGCTGAAATGAGTTGAGCTCGAATAGACTAAAATGTGGACCATAAATTAACCCCTCCAACTTTTACTAAATTTTAATTCTTTAGTTATTCTTTCATAATTTTTTAGTACCTAATAAACTTTTCTTTATCATGACTATACATAACAATTCAAATTTTTAAAAAGGTCTTTCTGAATATATCTGGCCAAAATTTTTATGGGTCAATTTGAGTTACATATCATACTAACTTTTGACGACTAAAATAATTGGACTGAAATAAATTGAGCAATGAAAAGATCAATAATCTCCCTCCAATAATGTTCATGAACTAATTTTGTTACCTCTTGCATATTCACTTTTAATTAGAGATTTCAAATTTGAACCCTGAATATGAATTAAATCTATCATCTTTGCCTCTTTAGTAAAAAATGACTTGTCCTAAAATAAGACTTTTTGATTAAACCTAAATTAAATGATCATGTTCAACACCAAAAAGAAAGAGAGAAAGCAAACACAAAAACTAGAAGAAATACAAACAACAATATATGAGTGGAATTCCAATCAGTAGAGTTTGATGAAAGTAGAATATACGCAAACGTTACTACTATCTCATAGAGAGATAGTGAGACTGAGTTCATATAATAGAATAATAATAATAATTTTAACATACCTTGAGCCGCAAAAAGCAACAACATAATCAGTCCCAGAGCATGTAAAAATGCTAGTTGGATCGTCATAGGCATAACTATAAGCAGTTGGACAATCTTCTTTGAATTTCTTTGAATAAAATGTAGGTTGACAAGTTGATGGATTTCCATAATTACCCCTACAACAGTATTCATCCGTATTAAACACATCACAAGCACTCCTGCATCCAATAACTTTCCCATTATTCTTAACTGCAAGTTCAGAAGGGCAATGTTGTCTTAAATCCCCATTACAACCGGCAACACTACAATTTCCTTTGCCATTTAGAGGGGTAACACTTATGGGCACGTTGAATCCATCGACAAGGCTAACATCGTAAAAATCGACATTAGCAAGGGTAAATTCGGCTAGTGAAGCAGGAGTTTTTCCAGTGCCTGAACATTTGAGAGATGGGCCACAATCACCAGTTAAACATGAACCGTTGCCATTTTTGTCAAAATTGCAGCCTGTTCTTCCCCAGATTCTGCCGGAAAAACTAACCGGTGCTGTGAAAACCATGGATTGGCCTGATTTTAGAGTGAATCCCCCGCCGTTGAAGTTGTCGCCAGGGAAGATGCCGGGCCAAATCGTCTCTTTGCAATGGTTTACTATGGTGAAAATTCTAGCACATTCGGACAAGTTTACGCCTGCCATACAAATAAGTAAAATGAATTGTGATGCGAAAACTGATAAACCAAAATGCCGCCCCTTTGTGCAGAGTGCACGTATAATTACTTAAGATTAGGGATGGCAAATTTACCGCCTAACCCATTGAAATTTACGTAATTATTAGCTCAATTTAAATCATCTCAATCCATTCAAAATTAGATTGATATACAACTTAAATTTAGACCTTATCAAAATATTTTAAATATATATTTATATAGCCATAATCAAGAAAAATTCAGATTGGGTTGAATTTATTATCTTGACTTATTATAACCCACTCAAATTTGATCCAACCCGCCCAATTGTCACTTCTTAAGATCAATAGCCAGGGTTGTATTGCATAGAATCACTTCCTTAGAGTTGGGAAGACAGTAAATTATTTAAGAATAATTATGATTTATATATTAAAGAATGTAATAGATAAATTATTACGTGCGCAATCGTTAGCAAAAGTGTCTACAAGTACACAATCGTTATTCCTGTTACTATTATTTCTAGCACATTTTTAGAGACTCTCTATAACAATTTTCTTCTTTTTTTCACAAATTTGATTATCGTAGCCCATCCCCATAGACTAGTTTTTTTTCTGTGTAGAGTTCAAGTATCAGATAGTGAAGTGCTTTATAAACTCTTTCATTCCTTTACAAAAGAGGTGCACTTAATGTGTGTAACAAGATAGTTTATAAAGTGCAACATATTCGTATTTAGCTTCTTTAATTTTTAATATTTGAATTTGATAAAAATTTACTTCTTTAGATTAAATCAATGGATTTAAGATATTTGTCTTTCAAATGTAAATTTATATCATAACCATAGTTAAGTAATAAGTATATATTTTCACCTTAGTTATTAACTATTAAAATTATATTATTTTGTTAGAGAAATTGTTTTTAATAAAATCGAAGAAGCTACCAAACTAATGAATAAAAAGAACAAATTATCGTAATCTTTCTCATATGTCTACATTGAATGCCACATGGAATATAAATTAATCAGAAGTTAAATTTCAATAATAATTTTCGACAAATCTTAGCTAGTTCACAATTCGTCAATAACAATTTTCTAAAATATAATATATATTTTGAGTGATTTTATTAATATAAAATAAAATAATTTCATAATTTTTTAAAATATGAGTGACTATTTGAAGAATTTACTACAGTTAAGTATCTCGTCCTCAAGGTCTCAATGGCCAAGCATATTTTAGGCTAGGATCTCTTTTGTTTAATTTTAAATTTGAGGTATTTGACCAACAACAAAAAAATGCTTCTGCGGAGCAACAAAACTAATTTTTTCCGGCCGGAAAAAAGCTAAAAATTTATGCTTCTTTAAAAAAAATCATCTTTTTTTTAAACAAAAATATTCTCACCATAAATACATATTTACTAAGTATATTGCTTATTAATGATTAATTTTTTAAAATTATAAACATGTTTGATTGCGAGACAAAGCAACTCATTCCCTTTTGATTCTTAATCATGCATATCATTTATTTTTCTTGATGTTTTTATGTATATTTGAATCTTCATGTTAATATATATTAATATTTAACGTTTTTCTTGTTTTATCTATGTATTATATTGATTGAAAAATTTAATATGTACTTTAATTTTAATTAAATAAAAGTACAAACTTTATTAAATTGTTTAATAATAAATATTCAAAATAATTTTGCTCTATTAAATAACTTTAATAGTAAACGTACATCAATATTTATTCTTTTCCGTATTTTAATACTCAAAAATATATTTTTTTAAATAAAATACTCAAACACGAACTACTTCTCTCCAAGTTTACCTTTTCAAAAAGCATTTTTGGAAACTTCTCAAAATAAGTTGTTTTTAGTCTCATGGCCAAACATGTTCTTATAATGTAGTACAATTTTTTATCAAGGAATTCAATCGAGATAAAATAAAAATCTAACTATATCGAAACATGGAAACAATAGTACCTACCTGATAAAATAAATAAACTGAGCAAAAATCTTTGAAGAGGAACTAGATATGCAGCCATATCGTCTTTATTTTCCTTTTTTGTAAAAGTTTGTTAGTTTTGGAAACATAATGAAATGGGCGGATGAATAAATAAGGCACGTCAAAGGAATGAGTATGAAAAGAGACAAATTGTTGAAGTTAAAAATAAAAATAAGAAAATACCTTTTCCAATGTCTATTGTTAGAAGATTAATGAGATTCCATTCCATTCTTCAACATCTGGGAAGTAGTCACCATTCATCAAATGCTTACTTTTGCATCAAGTTAATGGACCATAATGTAATTATTACTTCCATAATTAGCTAGGCCTAATTAAATTGTTAAAAGTTTAGAAATAAGAAATTGGTCAAAGTCAACATTTTAAGCTAACAAGTTCAGATTTAACTTTTGATGATTTCATTAGGTTTGGAGAATAATTTATGACAGTGATCAAATATTTTACTTTAATTCTGAGGAGCTTGGAAGTGTTTTGACTATTCATTTAGACAAGCAGTTCCCATGTTTTGGCTATTGGGTTGGCAAGGAAGTTGAGACCTTAATGTAATGTTTGTCAAAGTTCTTGTGATAATTTATATAATGTGTCTTCCGAATGTAGTGATATTCTCTTATAAAAATATTCTTCTTCCATTTTAAGTAGTGTAATAGTACATTGTTGCCTTTTTACCCCTTAAATATTTTTAAGCTCTCCATGCTCAATTACCTCTCTTTTTTAAAAAAAAGAAAAAAAATCTCTTTCTTTATTTTTTTTTCTTACTGTTTCTTTTATCTTTTTCTTTTTTCAAATAAAAAAAAATCTTTTTTATCTTCTTTTTTTCTTTTTCTTTTTTTTCCCTCAACTTCTATTTTATCTGTAATGACTTTGAAGGTCAACTTTGAAAATTTTTGAAGAATTCATTTTACCCCTCTTGATAGTTGCTCTGAGTCATGCTTGATTAGTTTATGAGGTTTGATTTTGGAGTTTTATTGAAAAGTTGAGAAATTTTGAAGTTTTTGAGTTTTGCAGGCTCAAGTTGTTCAAAAGTAATTTTTGGTACCAACCAGAGTTATGAGTTTTGGAACGAAATCTCATTGTTCCATCAGTTCCAAAATGTGAAATTGAAGTTATTTTGTAGATTTGAGGTCTTAAGTTAAAAGTTTGAGTTATTTTGGAGCAAGAGTTGACTTTGGTCACTATTCTGAGTTTGGATGCTCAAAATAGATTTATGATGATTCTGTTGGATTCAGGAGGTGATTTTAGGCTTAGTAGGAGTTTTGATGTGTTTTTCGAGAGTATGGAGGACTTTTGATCTCTTTGAATCGTAAGTTAGTTTAGTTGCGACTAATCAGATTTTGAGTCATGGAGACCTCAAATTTAAACTTTGATTTTACTATCGAGTTTGGAACATAATTAATAGGGTAGCATATAAGGTGTGTGGATACGGGTTTCAGATGAATCTTGAGGCTCTATTTAGAGTTCTGTGCATTGCATGTAACAACTTATTATATGATTTCCAGTGTGTATCCTTCTCTTCTCTGTGTTTGCATGGCTAATTTTGCATTTGCTGAAGTATGTTTGGTCACCTTCATATTTGCGGGGTCTTGGCCACGCTCGTGGAGGATGGAGTTTCTTAACCCTGCATTTGTGGGGTCGTAGCCATGATCGTGGAAGGTCTGAGTTTGGTTGACCTCCACATTCATGGGTCATACTCGCGATTGCGGAGAGTAATACCTAGCAGACTTCAAAAAATTTCTAAAATTGGAATTTCTTCTCTATTTTTAACTTTGAGCTTTGAAAACTCCCGAGTGACGATTTTAAAGGTATTCTTTCAAGATAAGTACGAGGGACGTACTATACTTCATGATAGTTGCACGGATTGATAAGTTCTTCATAGGTTTCGATTGAGTCTCAATGACTGTATAATATTAGGATTGACTTGCATCATTCTTTATATAATATGACATCACATTGCACTTCATTCTTAATTGAATTGTCTTGAAAACATAAACTTGTACTCTTTTCTTGAAATTTATGTAATTAAAATTGCTTGATAATTTTGACATGTTGGATTCTTTTATTGGTTCTTCCCTGCTCTGTACTGCTATCTGTTAGATTGGCTGATTTTTTAATGTAAGTTATGGAGGTTCAAAGGGAGGAAATAGGAGTAGTTGAGTTCTGTATAGCTTTACTTAAGATGAATAAGATTGCTTTTTGGGCATCGTGTTGTTTGTACTGACCTCTTACTTCTATATTTGTATAAGTTGTGAGCTCAGGCACTGTTGATTGCCTACCTTTAATTTTCAATCCAAGATCTTTGGTAGAAACTTGAGAGGTAGCTATCACTCACTTCAGTGGACAATCATATTTCTTTTTTATGTTCTTGTTCTATAAAAAACACAAAGACATTGTGACTTGCATTTCCTTTTATTCAGCAGTATATTTAAGAGGCTTATACATGTGACACCGGGTTTTGGGGATGTTTTAGCGTTATGCCTTACTTACCTGCTTACTTAGTCTATTCAAGTTATTATTTCTACTTTAATTCAATTTTTACTTATATTATCATTGAAATAAGATGACTTGCTTTGGTGAGTTAGACAAGTGCTTGCACATTCAAGTTCAGGTCATGACCAAATGGTATTAGAGTCTCATGTTCATAGATTTTATATGTGTACAGGTCAAGTCTGGTAGAGTCTCAAGGAATAGTGCAAAGATGTCCATTATTTATCTTCGAATGGTTACGAAGACTGTTAGAAAATATTTTTTATTCTTTCAACTCTTATTGTGCATGGTTACCAGTGTTAGTTTTGAATTATCATGTGTTATGTTTGATTGATAGATATGACTAGATCTTCAATTGTTGGTAGAGGATGAAAGGTAGTTCTGGAAGAGCTATTGAGACCCCATTCAGGTTTAGAAGTAGGGGTCGAGGTCATGCCCGTAGAGAGATATCAATGAGAAGTCATGGTAGGGATGTCTCTCCCAAGCTAAAGATTTATGTTAGAGAGGAACAAGTCTCTCCAGAGTATACAACAACACATTTGCTGCAGTATACTTTGTTGAGAGTATTGAGTGTGCTTGAGAATTTTGCCCATAATATTAGTGCGACAAGCACATCGAGAGGTTCTCAAACTAAAGTTGGGTTTCTAGATCCCAGAGCAGCACCAAGCTCCCATTATTCATGGTCCGGTAGGATAGCCACGATTGGTCCCTAGATCAAAGTTTGATTACACACCAAAAGTTGAGGTTCAGGGTACGCCACTGGCTATATTGACCGAGGATGAGCATGCCACTATGAAAGGTTTAGAAAGATGGACCATCTCATTTCTAGAGTTGGGAGATAGAGGATGCTCATAAGTTTTCGATTACTTGTCAAGAGTTGTTGGACACAATTGGATTAGCTAAGTCACATAGGATTCAATATGTCACTCTTCAACTTTGTAGGCCAATAAGAGAGTGGTGGAATGAGAGAAAAAAATATGATAATAAATAAATTCTAATTTGTTGACTAGTACTTAGAAAATCTTGCTCTATAATCA
This sequence comes from Solanum clarkiae, assembly GCA_011800125.2. NCBI lineage: Eukaryota > Viridiplantae > Streptophyta > Magnoliopsida > Solanales > Solanaceae > Solanum > Solanum clarkiae. Next base: position 6,876,555 of record JAABOM020000007.1, read on the forward strand.
GATTTGATCTTGTAGTCCAAATAATTTTGTACCATGGCATATCTGAAATAGTAGTAATTAGTGAAATAAAAAGGGTTATACAAACCATCAAAATAATTCCATCTCCTACGGTCCAAAGATGAAAATCTCCATAATATTCTAAGTCATTCATGAATATCACGATAAAAATAACTAAAAAATTTATAGCTCCTACAAAAATAAATAGTTGTGGAATAGCTACAAAGTAAGAGTTAGATAGAAACTAGAATAATGGTGTACAAATAAGAATTATTCTGGATCCTTGCCAGTTGGGTTTCTTCCAGTGTTTGGGGAGATGTTTTCTAGTGCTTTTTTATGATTGCTTTATTGCTTGGAGTGTGAGGGAGGAGAGTTGTTTATGATCTGAGAGTCTGAAGCAAGATAGTTTGTTAGTTGCAAAGTATGAGTTCAATTTCAATAAGATTTATAGTCATGCTATAACTATCATTCCAGTTGATTCAGAGAGGATTCACATGTTTGTAGGGGGTTGAACTATTCTATTCGACAGATGATGTTTAGGGCATTCAGAGACGAAGCTTCTTTTCAGTTTATTATGAGTGCCACTAAGGAGTCGAAACTGATAGAGAAAGAGGAGGGATACCCATGCATCTAGTCAGTTCTTTGGTGCCTCATCTAGAGGTAGAGGGTATATTAGAGGGAGCAACTCATTCCAGCGATGAGGGCCAATTTATGCATCTTTACCAGTATATGAGGGTGTACAAGTATTTTATGGATCATACGATATTGGTTAGGGTTAACCTGATTCATATTCATGGCCTACGAGTCGGGGAAGTTATGATAAAACTTTCGATCTATTGCAAGGACTTGGCTCAGAGATATTGTTATGGTTGTCGGAGCTCAAATCATCTCATATGGTGGTGTCCTACTCAGGGCCGGGGAGAGTCCTAGTCTGGTTCTTTATTCCAACTAGAAGGTCAGTGACTCTGACCAAGGGTCGTGGGAGAGCTCAGTCTAGTAGAGGTGGTCGTACAAGCAATGCTCTGGTTCAGCAGGGCGATAATGGTGTTGTTCAGACAGGTGGAGGTAGAAGAGCTCGATGTTATGCTTTCCCAAAAAAGCCCAAGACAAAGGCTTTTGATGCGGTTATCATAGGTATCATCTCAGTCTATCATCGATCTACATCTGTGTTGTTTTACCTTTGATCTAGCTATTCTTATATCTATATCTCTACTTACTTTACATCTGGATTTGATTTGTTGTGTTACTGTATGCTAGTGCCTATTTATATTCTACACTAATAGGTGAAAATTTAGTGGTACATCGAGTATATTGATCCTGTTAATATGATACTTGGATAGATATGATTATCAACGAGATGGTAGATTTTGATGTTATTTGGGTATGAATTAACTCTCTCCTTATCATATGATTCTTAACTATTATGCTAAGATTGTGACCTTATCCATGCTTGATGTACGAGGGTTAAGTAGAAGGGTACTAGCAATGCTTATGCTTGTAAGGCCATTTTCTTCACCTGTGCTAAAGAATTGATTGATAGAGAGTATTTGTCTTATTTGACTTTCATCCAGGATACAGGTATTGAGCCACCTTTCATGGGGTCTATTTTCGTGGTTCAGGAGTTTTTTGATATGTTCCCTATTGATCTTTTAGGTGTTTCTTCGATAGGGATATTAATATTTCTATAGAACTAGAGCTGAACACTAAGTCAATTAACATGGCTCCATATTGTATGGCTCTGATTGAGTTGAAGTAATTGAAGAAGTATTTTCAAGACTTGTTGAATAAAGGTTTTTTTTCCCTAGTGTATTACCTTGGGATGTCTCATCTTATTTATGAAGAAGAAGAATGAGTTTATGCAGATGTGTATTAACAATTGAATAAGGTAATTTTGAAGAACAAGTATCCTCTTCCCTATGTTAATGATTTATTTGATCACCTCCAAGGATTTTCTCTGTTCTCGAAGATTAATTAATTTGAGGTCTGTTGTCAAGATTCAAGCTAAGCCCTAGACGTAACATGGTAGTTAGACTCTTGAAAGACTCCAATGTATCCTATTAACATTCTTCGCATACATAAAGTAAGTAAAGACATATAATAATATGAAAGTAAAACAAAGATAGTGTAATAACTCGGAAGTTGGAAGTCAAAATAAGAAAGGAATTTGTCGAAACTAGTTTGGTGTACTAGTCTATAAGACCTATTTATGGTTTGTAGTTGAGTTTACGAGACGTGGACAGGGGTTTATAGATGGAACATAGAGACTTATGGAAAAATTTTGGGGAAAAGTCAGGGTTTATAGATTACAGTTCGTTGAGCTTTTTATGGGTCATAAATGACCCTCGTACATAAGAAAACTGCAACTTGATGTTTGGGGGTCTAACAGGACCGACCAAGTTATTGATCATGATTGGTGTTGAACCCAATTTTTACCCTCCACGGTGTCAATATAAACATCGAGTTCTATTTTTTGTTTTAACGATTTGAAACATTTATTTTCAAAAAAACAAAAAAAAAATTAAGAAGGGCGCGTGACACCCACGCGCCCCCAATTCCCATTTTTATCCCTTCCCCACCCGCTCCTCTTCTTCTTTCTCTTTTACCCTGAAACCCTAGCCGCCCTATACCCTTTCCCCTCTTCTTCATCTTCTTCTTCTTCCTTCCCTATTTCCCAACGCACCCCTTTCCAAAATCCTTCTCCTTTTCCCCAGACCCTTTCCCCTTCCCCATTCTTCTTCTTCTTCACCAGCAAACCAAAGACCCCGACCCAACCCCGAGAATCCCCAACGTTCTTCTCCCATAAATCACGCTCAGCTTTCAAGATTGAGGGAGGGGCTTTAAATTTGATTTTGTTTTTTCCCATTAAAAAACCCGAACCATCCCCTATATAATCCCCTCTTCTTCTTCATTTTCGAAGCAGCGATAGACAGGGGACAACGGTTGACAACCAAAGAGGAAAACTTGAAAAAAAAAACTAGCAATAGGGATCGATGGGTGAGATCGAAAATACAGAGAAACCCTAGGCGGCGGTTGAACCTCGAAAATCCTAGAAAAACATCCATCTATTTTGACTTGGGGAAAAATCCTAGCATTTTAATTCAACATTCAAAAAACAATGAAGCCATTATAAAAGATTCGAGTCGCGAATTTTGAGTCGAAGTTAGTGGTTGTGCTAGTTTGTCTTCGTCAAGCTCGTCGTCCCAGTCGCTGCTCCGGTAAAGGTAATACCCCAATCGTGTTTTTGGTCTGTGGCATCATTGTTTGTTAAGATGATTTCTACTGCCATATATAGTTGTGTTCATTGTCTCGTTTATGTACTCTGGTCAATCCCTGTTGTTCCAGTTAATCTTGAGTTTTCTTTGATGCGAGTATGCATGTTTGCTAAGAATGGCCTCAATGAGATGAGCAATTGCTTTAAAGATTCACTTCTGTACCTATCGTTGTCTTAGACTCTTTTGTAGATAGTTCTGCTTTCAAGTTTGAAATTCTGGAATACCTGTCTGTCTTAAGGTTGTGATTGTCAAATGCTTTGATTTCAATATTGATAGACCTATTGAGTTTGTTTGATCCTTCTTAGAATCTGAATTCTTTGGTCATAAATCTTCATGTACTTGTCTTCATTATGTAAAAGTTATTGAAGAATGCAGGAGACATATTTCTGTTTGTTTGCATCTCTTCTATCTGTTGTTGGGTCAAAAGAAACACATTATATTACTCTAAATGGTTGTGAGTCTTGATCTATTTTGATTTAGCATGAATCAAAGCATCTCTTTGAACCAGAGATTCTGGATTACTGATCTGATTGGCAGCTATGATACTTCTCATTTAAAGAGTCATATTACGCTGAGACTTCCCAGTTCTGTTAAGAATGTTGTTTGTTGTTGCATTTCCCTTGAACTGAGCTGAATCTTGTCCCTGTTTTAGTCACCATTCATGGCTTTATTTGCTATCCTTTCCTGAAGACTCATTG
>JAABOM020000007.1:6887768-6930537 GCA_011800125.2 Solanum clarkiae
GTTGAGGGCCTCGAATTCTTGATTGAAGGGGAAAGACTAAGAGAATCATGAAGAAGAAGAAAAAGGGACGGAAATAGAGGGATTGGGAAAAGGGCACCGTAATTTTGGGGATGGAAATAGGGAAAGGGCACGGTGATTGAGGTTATTTGAGTGGAAAATGGGGAAATTGTTGGGGATAGAGTGAAATGGGTCCATAAATAATTTCTTAAACTTTTATAATAAATATTTTTTTATATAAAAATATTTAAAAATTATATATATATAATGTCAGGTTGATTTGGTCTCGGTTTGGTTTTTTAAAATTAAAACCAAACCAACCCAAATATAGTCGGTTTTTTTTCGTCAATACCAAACCAAATCAAACCAAACTACCAAGCGGTTTTTTTTTTGCGAATTGATTCGATTTGTCGATTTGGTGCAGTTTACGGTTTGATTCTGTACACCCCTAGTACCAACTGCTTGTGCATTATTAGAAATATATAATTTAGGCTCAAATATAACTATCATCAAATCACACAATCACACTCAATCTTTTGGTGGTCCTCATCATGTGTTATTTAAGTGTTATATCCCTTGGTGAATGTTGAAAGCACACAAAAAGTCCCACATTGGTGGTTAATGAGATGAGTGGACTCCTTATAAGATTTAAGCAATCTTTCTCCCCTTGAGCTAGCTTTTAGGGGTGTGAGTTAGGCCTAATACCTAGATTTAAAATAAAAAAGGTAACATAATATTATAACTATAATGAAATTAGTGCTTTCGAAGTGAAACTTTTGGGGAGATTTACGAAATTATACTACTACAGTATTTATAAACATTTTAAATTATAATTAGGGCATGATTGTGACTTCCTACTCGTCGGCCATTCCTTCAAAATTGACATCCACAGCTAAAAAATCACTTCGTCACCCATTTTTATCCCACAGAGAATATTGATTGAACAAGTGAGAAAATAAAAAAAATGTTTAATTGCTATTTTTAACATTTTGACATGAATATATTTTTCATCACGTATTTTAATTGATTCGATGGAAATGAAACAAAAAAAATTATATGTTATAATATAAGTATTTTAATAATTCACAATAAAAAACTTTTACTTCTAGTCGTGATCGATCCTAATCATTAGCGAGAGAAAACTCATCTATAATATACAAGAAACTGCATTTTAAATGACGATAGAAAGACATATAGCTATGTACATATAGTGATGAGTAGTGACAGAGTCAGACTTTTTGTTAGGTGATTTGAAATTTTAAAAAGTAGACATACAAACTAATTAAGTAAAGGAGATTTGACATTTATCATATATAGATTAAAAAAATTATTTCTATTATACATAAATAGTATAGTTTTTCGCCGAAGAGGATACAAATGAACCTTCTCATCCTAATGTGGTTCCGCCATGGGAGATGAGTGGAACTCAAAATTTAAGTTATAATTGAAAAAACAAATTATAATGATCGTTTTTCTTTTAAAGAATTATATATAGTGTAAATTTGAATGAATCGAATCAATACCAAATGATTATTTTTTAAAAGAACAAAAAAGTGGCAAGAATGATCGAATTCTAACTAACTCATTCTTTTACAAATTCACAGTTTCTTCCATCATTCTCAAAAAAAGAAGAAAAAAGTCCGTGCATATTTTTTTTCTTCTTTTGCTTTTTTCCTTTTCGTTATCTTTATTTCCTTTTCAGCTAAGATGCATTGAAATAAGATTGTTCAATCTCAATCCATATATAGCTGGCCTAATATATGGAGACCCAAAGTAAAGTCATCTTTGTTAGGTCCATTCGGAATTAGAATTTCAATTTAATGAGTTATTTTAAAATGACTATTTAATAAATCTTTTACAACACATAAAGCTACTGAGTTCGACTGCATCACGAATAACTCTATCATTGCTCCAATATAATATATAAGTAGAAACTTATAACCAAAATGAATAAACTAAAGGGGATTTTTTTTCAAAAAAGAAGATATATCACCTTTCTCCTTTTTCTATTTATACTTACATAACTAATCACTTGGGAAATCTCATTCCAGTACTCTTCTTCTGGAAAACTCTCACTCCAGAGTAAATTAATTAGAGATCATGGCTTCTGAGAAAGTTGAGACAGTTATTGCTGGTAACTACTTGGAAATGGAGAGAGAAGGAGAAGAAGCACATTCCAATAATTCTGTGAGAAACAAAGTATCCAATTTTTTCTGGCATGGTGGATCTGTTTATGATGCATGGTTTAGTTGCTCTTCTAACCAGGTTCTATTTTTCATTCTTTATTATTGCCCATCTATGGTGGATTCAGGAGTTGTACTTAAAAGAGTTCGATCTTAGCATTGAATTCGTGCATTAGAAATCATGCTCTACTAAAAAAAAAATCCATATAATTTTCCATTTTTGATAGAAGGTGCTGTCTTTAGTACTACTATTATTTTACATGATCCAGAACTTGCATAACGTTGGCGTGATTCGGTTTGAGCAACAGATCCTGACCTCGAAATGAAAATAGAGTGGGAAACATGAGTTGATCCATAATGAGTACTAGATTGAAGTTCTCTGTCAACTCCTATATATCTCGAAGATACAAAGCGCCTAGTTCTCTTCTCTTGTGTCCAAGTGTAGTGTAGTGTGGTGAGGTTTTGCCTCACAGAAAGAGTGGGAAATTGGGATCAAAAGAGTTTTTAGAGCAAACATACTGTTTTGATAATTTGTCACTAAATTATATATCCCTAAATAGCATTAGCCGTGAATTTTTGTTTATCTTCAAAAGTTAACCGTCACTAGTTCCTATAACTTTTTCCTACTATATTTATTAAAATTAAGTGGTTTTAACATATATAGTTTATGATCCAAGTAAAAGATGTTGATCTTAAAATTTGGAAGACTTTACAAAATCGAAGATCTTTATAGGAAAATTGTGAAGGGGTTAATTGAATTTTTCACACACATATATTTCTTTAATTTTTATGTTTATATGATATTAGGTTGCTCAAGTGTTACTTACACTGCCATATTCCTTTTCACAACTGGGCATGTTGTCTGGAATTATATTCCAACTCTTCTATGGTTTGATGGGAAGTTGGACTGCTTATCTTATAAGTGTGCTCTACGTCGAGTACAGAACCAGAAAAGAAAGAGAAAAAGTCGACTTCAGAAATCATGTTATTCAGGTCTTTTTCTTTTTCTGATTCGATTAATTTAGATTTATATTAATTTATTTTAAAAGATTCTTCTTCAGATTTACTCCTTGTCCTAATTCCTCGTTAGTTTGTATCTTCTTCATTTTGTTCTTTTTTTTAAACATTTGCAATTTGCAGTGGTTTGAAGTTCTTGATGGACTACTAGGAAAGCACTGGAGAAATATTGGCCTTTTTTTTAACTGCACTTTTCTTCTATTTGGATCAGTCATTCAGCTAATTGCATGTGCAAGGTAATCATGTGTTTCTTTAGTAAGTAATATATTATGAATTCATCAAGATTGGTACCCGTGATTTAAGATTAGTACGTAAATAATCGAAAAAAAAATGTGAACTTTTAAGTTACCTTATTATATAAGTGAGAGTTGGGCGCTAAGCAGGTAGCTCTCTGTCGAAGTGTCTGTTTGAGTTGTTTGCTTTCTCTTATACATTAGGGTCTATAAAAATATTTTGTGAACTTTTTAATTTAATCTTTTTAAGGTAACTGCCTACTTCAACTATGGTTTCACAATATTATCCATAATAAATAATTTTCCCAATAGGTTCGGCTATGATTTCACTATATCAACCCGATCAATTATTTTAACTTAAGTAAACACTGAAATTAAGAAAAAAATAAATTTCTCTTTAAACTGAACAAATAAAATTAAATATGATTATATTTATGTAAAATAAGGAAGTACTACAAATATTTAAAGTCACTTAATCAGAAAATTTAATAACATTAATTATATCATTAAAAAATAAATTAATGAATAACTGTTGGGCTCGTGCATTGCACGAGATCTTTGTAACTAGTTAATAAAATAAATAATACTCCTAAAACTTTTTTTTTTGTTTGTTGCAGTAACATATATTATATTAATGACAATCTAGATAAGAGAACTTGGACGTATATATTTGGAGCGTGTTGTGCGACAACAGTGTTCATTCCTTCATTCCACAATTACAGAATTTGGTCATTTTTAGGACTTCTTATGACAACTTACACTGCATGGTATCTTACCATTGCTTCTCTTCTTAATGGACAGGTGATATTATTAATAACTCCTTTCTCTTTCCTATACTCTCGTCATATATTTTTACTTGTCACGTTTCACTTTATTATCAGATTTAATTTAATTAGTCTTTGAAACTAATTTAAATTAGTTATACTAATTAATCAAATATTTTAAATTCTAATTTTGGATATTTGACAACTATACTAAAACTACTATAAATTGCAGTCCATCTTATTATTAATAAGATGAAATAAAAACATCTTTAATATTGATCAAAAATATTCATGCAATTTGATTTTTGAAAAGTTAAACATCGTAATAAAAAAAAAAATGAACCGAAGAATCGCATTATTAAATGGAGAAAATGCCATACTTCCTATATCCTATTTGAGGATCTACCGGAAAATTTTGACCTTAGCGTTGAATTATTATTTTTTGAAAAAAGATGCAATATGGCTTTTATATATATCTAATTTTTAAAATATTATGAGAAAAACAGAAATTAGCTGCAAATTTTATTGCTAAATTATTCATAGCTAATAAACTTCTTGTAAATATATCATTTAATAAAATGAGAAACGAATTTTGTTATTTGACTATACACCCTCTTTTTGAAAAAATAAAAAAATACAAGAGACTGGATTTCAGACGGAATAAAGTAGGCATATAATTTTTTAAAAAAAATAATATATAAGTAGTAGTAAAGTTTAGTTTTGGCTTGATTTATGTACGAATTTATTAGATTACCATTTGTTAAGTACCTTTTTTTTAATTGTAATTATTATTTAATTGGATTGTGACATGTGAAAGGTTGAGGGAGTGAAGCACTCAGGACCAACCACAATGGTTTTCTACTTCACTGGGGCTACAAACATTCTTTACACCTTTGGTGGACATGCTGTCACAGTGTGAGTCGCCATTTACTATATACTAGCAAATTCACAAGTGGATATCTATATTTGTTTAGTTCTCCACAGACATAAACACATGCTTCTAATTATTTACCTTGATATACTTTTATCTTCCACTAGTGGGAACATGCTTCCTCAAAACCCGGTCCCTACTTTTCCCAAGTTAAATTTAACTTAGTGTTTGTTTTGGTAGCAACGAAAATAGAAATATTTTCTCAAAATATTTGAAATAGAAAAATAATTTTGGAAAAATAATTTTCTTGATGAAAGTAGAAAAATCAAGTTGCATTAGTGATATTCTAAGTTTAGTGTCGTCTCACCGCTCACTCACACCCCAACCCCCACCCCTTGACCATCCTACCCTGGAATCCCACTTTTCATCCCATTCCATCTTCATAATATTTTATTAGATAACATATAAGTATTTTTGAGATAATAGATTCACTTACAAAAATCTAGAAAATAATAAGCAAGAAAATCACTTGTTTTTCTTAAAAAATATTTTCCTTCCTACCAAATACATTATACATGATAGTAACTAGTCAAAATATAAATGTTGAATTCATCAAATTTAAATTTTGAATCATTTTCAATTGGGTTGGTAATTTAATGTATATTGGGGTGTGAATGTAGGGAAATAATGCATGCAATGTGGAAGCCACAGAAGTTCAAGATGATATATTTGATAGCAACAATATATGTGCTAACATTGACATTGCCATCAGCAAGTGCAGTGTATTGGGCTTTTGGAGATGCACTTCTCACCCACTCCAATGCTTTGGCTTTGTTACCAAAGACTAAATTTAGAGATACTGCTGTCATTCTCATGCTTATTCATCAGGTCATTACCACTTTTATTTTCATCATAATGTACAACATTTTTTTTAAAGATTTAATATGCATGTATAAAAAATTAAGTGATTTTTTGACTTGAAAATTATTTTTGGTGTGCAGTTTATTACATTTGGATTTGCATGTACCCCATTGTACTTTGTGTGGGAGAAGTTCATTAGAGTTCATGAGACAAAGAGCTTGTTTAAAAGAGCAATGGCAAGACTCCCAGTGGTTATTCCAATATGGTTCTTGGCAATTATTTTTCCCTTCTTTGGGCCCATCAACTCAACTGTTGGATCTCTACTTGTTAGCTTCACTGTCTACATTATTCCTGCCTTAGCCCACATGCTTACTTTTGCTTCACCATCAGCTCGAGAGGTATCCACAAAAGCAATTTAACTAAAATTATTAATTATTTTTTCGATGTGACATACTTTTCTTTTTGACAGAATGCCGTGGAGCAACCACCGTCATTCTTGGGAAGGTGGGTTGGCTTGTATTGTACCAACATATTTGTTGTGACGTGGGTCTTAATTGTTGGATTTGGATTTGGAGGGTGGGCAAGCATGGTCAATTTTGTACATCAAATTAACACTTTTGGACTCTTCACTAAGTGTTATCAATGCCCTCATAAGGCTTGAGTAGGATATGTATTACTACTATTTAAGTAAGGAAGTTGAGAAAAACTAAAATACATATATCAAGTGTGTAAAAATTATTTGGTCGTTGCCTCCTCACTTTAATGTATCATTTTATTTTCTTGTAAGACTCTTTTATTAACTTGAGTGTTAGTGGCGTTTCATTTTTCTTTTGAAGAAAAATGTAATTCCCTATGTTTGGGGGCTTTAAGTAATGTGGATTATTTGGTAACATATACGTACGATCCTTTTTTTTTTTTTTTTGGTTGTAAGGTCTTTCCTTTTTTCATTTTCTATGTAGAATGAGCAAATTAACTAAACTTGCTATTTAAAGAAGAGTTTAATCCCAAATTTAGTTTACACTAATAATCCAAAACATATTTGTATGCACCTAATTATTCAAAAAATGCCAGATTTACAAGCTTGCTCATCCTTGGTTTGCTTATTAGTCCTTTTTCCATCATGGCTCATAGGTACATAAGACGGTACAACAACAATAACATATCTAGTGAAATCTCATTAAGCGAGATTTAGGAAGGGTATAGTACACACAAACTTTGTAGAGTCTACAAGAGAGAAGCAATAACTACAGAAAAATAGTGTGATACTCAAAATACAGCAAACAATATGTGACAAAAATTATAAGGTATAACTAGTACTATGACAAACACTAACAAGCCTAATTTACTATTGCAAGGACAACACTCTACCTCTACTAAACGTCTATATTAATATTTGATGTTTATTCCTTCATATCTAGACTCACGTCCTTGATAATATAAAGTTCTTCCATGTCTTGTCTAATCACCCCTGCAATATTTTTGGCCTACCTCTAGTACCCCTTCATGTACCCCCAACAACCAGTCTCTCGCTTGTCCTTACTGGGGCATCTCGCCTCTTTTTTATATGCTTAAACCATCTCAATCTCTTGCCTTTCTCATTCTGTCCGCCACCAAGGTCACTCCAACCTTCTCTCGGATGACCTAATCCTAATTTTATCGCTCCAAGTATGCCCAAACATTAAATATCAACCTCCTCGTCTCCACAACATGCATTTTTTGAACATGTGAATTCTTGAATGCCAACTCTCATCCAATAAGGAAGGTCTAACCATCACTTTGTAGAATTTACCTTTAAGTTTAGGTGATACATTCTTATTACAAAAGCCTCTAGAGGCAAGATTCCATTTCATCCATATTGTTCCAATACGATATGTGATATCATCGTCGATTTGCACACTGATATAAACAATTCAAAATTATCACATGGCTAATATCTTACTTTTAATCCAAAATGAGTATCATAAAATAGACAAATAAGTAGGTACAAGCATAACGCTAACGCCAAATACAAAAGGCTGAAAGACATTATCTTTGGTGACACATATTGGAAAGAGGCAAGTAAATCGCACTATCTTCACCAAAATCAAACCCCACATCTCATGTTAAGTGTCTGGAGCTTTTTTGACATGACAAACACTGGTAAGATAGATCTATCATTACAGGAAAATTAAACCTTCTATTTTCTGGTGGGGTTCGACAACTTGTTTTTCAATTCCTTTTGTTCTGACATAGATTGCATGTCTTTCATTGTAATCTGTAACAAAAAAAAATAATAATATAATTTTCAACGTAGATAAAAGTATTACGTATTTTTTTTGTTTATATATAATTAATTGAGATATCTGTAAATAAATTCGAACACCATAATAATAAGAAAAGAAAAGAAGTTTGTACACGTTCTGAAATAAAAAGTGGACACATGGCACCAACAAAGGATTGTCATGCCCCATGAGGGTACCCTTGGCGTGGCCGACACTTTAAAAATCCTTGTTGTTTTCCCAAGAGAACCACCCGACATCATTGTCACATCAACTCGACAACGGAAGAAAATACTCAAATAAAAGGACATCATATGAATAAATATAACTCTACGAAAACATAATTTTCAATAAATAAGTTTGGAAACAGTCAATACTAAAAAAAAGCTCTACTCAATGTCTATGAAGCCTCTAATCATCAATCTAGATGGTACCATGATAGGCTATGGATACCTCAAATGAAAGAAAGAAAGTACTCAAATCGAAAATCGGAAAAAAGGGCTCCTCCGGAAAACAAGGAGGGCTCACCAACTCTGGAATGCACTAATCTAGACCTCAATGATGCGCGGGCTGAAGCACTCTATCACTTGTATCTGCATCTTGAAACGATGCAGCCCCAAATGGATGTGAGTACATGAAATATACTGGTATTTAAAATGGCTCAAGAAAGTAAAGCTCAACTCACTCACCTCGATTCAAACAACTCATGCTCAACCCACTAGATATGCAAGTTTAAAGTAAATCATGTTTTTAAAATATACTCAGTAGAATTAAACTCAGTTTAAAAATATCATGCTCAATCAGTGTTTGCTTAGTAGTTTCTCTTAACTGACATCCAATCCTACTACTTTTAGTTTGGTGATGCACAATGAAGGCGACTTCATTACCGCGCCCGTCCTAAACTTCCCAAGGTAAAGGATGATCAACTCTCTCATGGATCCGTAGTGAATGTCCATCTCTTGGGACAAGAGTCACCAGAACATGTTGTACGACTATCCTATGCTGGAAACATAGTACTGTGGGTTAGATTAGATATTTTCTCACTCCTATCTTGGTGCTCAATACTCATCCCAAGACTAAAACATGTGCAACTCATCAATCAACTTAAGTCTCAATGCTTACCATATTAGCTCAAATCTCAACTTCATTAGGTTATCTCAACTCAACTCATCTCAGTTTCTCATCAGCTCCATTAATCAAGGAAGTCAATCAGACTCAACTCAGACTCAAATGGTCATTTAACATTAGACTCATCATGTACTGCAAGCAAGATACATAATAGTAATATGCGATTAAATGCAACATGCTTCTCGTGCTCGACCATGCTCAAGTTACTCAACTCATACAATCAAAAGAAACTCAAACTTCAACTCAATCGGTGCATAGGTTTTATAAAGATCATTCAATTTAGGGTTCATAATATCAAATATAAAATACTTATGTCAATCTTAGTAGTCATGCAACACGATAATTATCTCATATATTATCATAAGAACTCATAATAGATGCTAAAACTCGATAGTTGGATAATAGGAATATGAAAACTCAACTCTTGTCCTCAATTTCGACTCAAATAGGCGAAAGGGCATCTAAAAGAATGTAGTTCCACACTTTAGTAAGCTGCATACATGAAAATAAAAGAAATAATCAATCTTCAATTGATCTTCGTATTTGAACTAGAAACCCTCGCTCTTCTCCCTTCTCTGATGATTCTCTTCAAGAATTCCCTAAGCATGAAGAATGGTGAAAATACATAGGGTTTTATTTTAGGACTTTATTTAAGTCTAAAATGGCCAAGGATTGGGTTTAAAAGGGATCGAAATGGAAAAAAATATCCTTCTTAAAAACTACCGACAGGTTCTATGAGACCACGTCTACGGGCCGTAGAACCTTTTATGAGCCGTAGATGACCTCTCGTAGAAAAGGGATCCAAAAGTTTGAGTTACTGGAATTCGTCATAGAATCCACGAAACCTCTTCTACAGGTTGCAAATATTCCTATGGACCATTTGATAACTTGTAACTCAAGATACTGAAAAGTTGCTTCTTGGACCACCAACTCCCAAGACCTATTTTATGGGATGTGGAATATTCTATGGGCCGTATGTTGTCTCATACATGGGCCCCAGGCTTAGAAAATTTCACCAAGTCACCTGGGGGGGGGGGGAGTCTACGAGGCCTCATCTATGGGCTATAGATGGCCCTCAAGGTTTTCTTTCAATAATTTTTCTTAGTCATTTTCTCAGTTTTCTCTGTGCATCTACTCAGACTAGGTGGAAAAAGTTAGGGTGTGTTACATTTTCTCCCGCTTCGGATCATTCATCCTTGAATGATGAGAAGTTTAGGAAACTTAGTCAAGGCATGAATCTCTCTGTGAACTCTAATAATCAAACATCTCTCATCTCACTCATGCAATCAATCAATCAAGAAACTCAACAAGTAAAACAATTAAACAGTAAACACACCAAGTTGATCTTCACTCGGACTCTAGAGCTCTATCGTCTATCAAACGCAGATTGAAAGGAGAACTCAAAGAATAGGAATTTAAGAATTTAGAAAGAAATCATTACCGTCAACTCTCTCATCCTTAGCAGGCAGGAATAAATTAGAGTACTTGGCCTTCATATCCTCCTCTGCCTCCTAAGTAGCTTTTTCTACAAATTGGCTTCTCCACAACACCTTGACAGATGCAATATCTTTGGTTCTTAACTTTCGAACCTGAGGATCAAGAATATAGATAGGGATCTCCTCATAACTCAAGTTTTCTTTTACCCCAATACTCTCAACGGGCATAACAAACTATGGGTTTCCTAAACACTTTTTAAGCATGGAAACATGGAAGACTGAGTGGATGGTTGCTAACTCAAGTGGTAGCTCCAACTCATAAATTACGTTGACTACTCTCCTTATAATTTGATAAGGGCCAGTATTCCTCAGACTAAACTTCCCCTTCTTCCCAAATCACATCGCATCCTTCATAGGTGACACTTCAAGTACACCTAATCGTCAACCTCAAACTCTAAGTCTCTCCTTCTAACATTGGTGTAGGATTTCTATCGACTCTTTGCAGTCTTCAACCTTTCTCGAATGATCTTTACTTTCTCCATTTCTTGGTGAACCAAATTTTGTTCAATCAACTCTGCTTCACCTACTTCGTATCATCCAATTGTTGATCTACATCTTTTCCCATAGAGAGCCTCTTATGGGGCCATCTAAATACTCGAATAGAAGTTATTATTGTAGGCAAACTCAATCAGAGGCATATGGTCATCCCAATTACCTTTGAAGTCAATGACGCAGGCTCTCAACATATCCTCCATTGTTTGAATTATGCGTTTTGTCTGGCCATCGGTCTATGGGTGGAAAGCAGCGCTAAGGTTCACCTCCGAACCTAAGCCTCTTTGAAAGGATCTCCAAAACTGAGCAACAAATTGGGGTCCTTTGTCTGAGATAATAGACAAGGGAACCCCATATAGTCTAACAATCTCTCTTATGTATAACTGGGCATAATCCTCTACAGAGTCAGTCGTCTTTACTGCCAAGAAGTGTGCAGATTTTGTTATCTGATCAACGATTATCCAAATTGAATCATGTTATCTGCGGGACCTTGATAAGCTTGGGACGAGGTCCATATTAATCATCTTCTATTTTCATTCCAAAATCTTAAAATTCTGAGCTATTCCATATGGCGTTTGATGCTCAACTTTAACTTTTTGGTAATTCGGGCACTTGGAAACAAACTCAACAATGTCTTTCTTCATTCTACTCCACCAGTAGACTTCTCTCAAGTCATGGTACTTCTTGGTTGACCCTGGGTGGATCAAATATCTAGAGTTGTGGGCTTTTACTATGATCCTTTCTCAAATACTATCAACATATGGAACACACAATCTGCCTTGGTATCTCAATACTCCATCTCCCTTTTTGGCGAAAGCCATCACTTTCTACTTGTGCACATCTGCTTTCAATTGCAGCAAGATAAAGTCTTGATCTTGCTTTTCTTTCACCTCTACTACTAGAGATGATGCAGACCCATTATGCACAAGTACCCCACCTTCATCTGATTCATCTAGTTGAACTCCCAATCATGCTAGTCTGCGAACCTTTTTAGCTAACTCCCTTTTCTCTTCCTCCCCATGGGCGGTGCTTCCTAT
Source organism: Solanum clarkiae (assembly GCA_011800125.2). Lineage (NCBI taxonomy): Eukaryota > Viridiplantae > Streptophyta > Magnoliopsida > Solanales > Solanaceae > Solanum > Solanum clarkiae. The sequence continues at coordinate 6,900,106 of JAABOM020000007.1, forward strand.
GACTAACCTCCTAAGAGCATCAACAACTATATTAGCTTTACCTGGATGGTAGAAGATGCTCATGTCATAGTCTTTGAGTAACTCAAGCCATCTCTTCTGCCTCAGATTAAGCTCTTTTTGGGTGAAGACGTATTGTAGACTCTTGTGGTCTATGAATACATCAACATGTGCTCCATACAAGTAACGGTGCCATAGTTTGAGAGCAAACACCACTACTGCCAACTCTAAGTCATGAGTGGGATAATTATTCTCATGTACTTTAAGCTGTCTAGAACTGAAGGCAACAACTTTCTTTCTCTGCATCAACACACATCCCAGTCCTACTCTCGAAGCATTGTAGTAGATGACAAATCCATCCATTCTATCAAGCAAGGTCAACCTGGAGCAGTAGTCAACCTCGTCTTCAACTCCTGGAAACTCCTCTAACACTGATCAGAACATTGAAACTTGACCTTCTCCTGAGTCAGTCTAATCAATGGTGCGGATATGGAAGAAAATCCTTCAATAAATCTGCAGTAGTAGTCAGCCAACCCAAGAAAACTCCTTATATTTGTTAGAGAGATTAGCCTACGTCAGTTTTTAACCGCCTCAATCTTCTGAGTATCCACTCATATACCATCTTTTGATACGATATTGCCTAAGAATGCCACCGATTTGAGCCAAACTCACACTTCAAAAACTTTTCATATAACTTATTATACCTGAGTGCCTGCAAAGAGATTCTAAGATTATTGGCATGCTCCTTCTCATCTCTGTAATAAACCAAAATATCATTAATAAATACGATCACGAACATGTCAAAATACTATTTGAATACTCTATTCATCAAGTCCAAAAAGGCTACGACCGCATTCGTTAACCCAAAGGACATCACCAGAAACTCGAAGTGACCATATCGAGTTTGAAAAGCCATCTTCGGGATACCACATTCTCTCAGTTTCAACTGGTGATAGCCTGATCGAAGATCTATCTTGGAGAACATAGTGGCACCCTAAAGTTGGTCAAATAAGTCTTCGATCCTCGGAAGGGGATATTTATTCTTGACTATCACCCTTATTTAACTGGCGGTAGTCAATACATATTAGGGAACCATCTTTCTTTAGCACGAACAAGCCGAAGCACCCCATGGGGAGATACTCAGCCTTATGAATCCCTTCTCTAGCAAATATCTCAACTGCTCCTTCAACTCTTTCAACTCTACAGAGGCTATTTTATATAGTAGAACAGAGATAGGTTGTGTGTCAGGAAGAACATCAATTCTAAAGTCAATATCCTTATCAAGAGGGACCCCGAGTAAATCCTCAAGAAATACATCAGAGAACTCTCTCACAATTGGGACAGACTCAAGAGTAAGAGCCTCAACATCATCAGACTTGACTTGCACGAGGTGATAAATACATCCCTTAGAGATCAGTCTTCGATCCTTGAGGTAAGAAATAAACCTATCCTTTGGCGCAACAGAATCTCCCTTCTAATCAATAATTGGCTCATGCGGGAACTGAAATTTGACAATTCAACTTCTACAATCAACGGAGGCATAGCAGGCATGAAGTCAGTCCATGGCAAGAATCACATCAAAGTCAGCCATCTCTAACTCAATCAAATCGACAAGAGTATCCCTGTGATAGATGTAAAACACACAATCTCTATAGATTCTCTCAGCTTGAATGGACTCACCAAAATGAGTAGAAATAGAAAGTGGCTCAAACAAGCAATCAGGAAGGATCTCAAATCTACCCGCCACATATGGCGTCACAAAGGAACAAGTCGCACCCGAATCACGTAAAACATTGTAATGAAAGGTAAAGACTCGAAGCATGCCCGTCATAACATCTAGTGTAACCTGTTGGTCCTGTCGATTCCCCATCACATATAGACGACTAGTCCCACTTCTTATCTCTGGTGCAACATCTCTTTGATTACCCCTCATTGGTGGTACTATGATAGAGGACTGAGCCTTATTTCCCCACATCGGACATTCTCTCTAAAAATAGCATGACTGGCCACACTTGTAGCAACCATTCCCTTCATCTCTACATTCTCCCAGGTGCATCCTACCACATTTCCCACAAGGTGGCTTCCTTGTTGAGCCAAGGGTCATACTGCCCTGAGACTGTGAATCCTGTGCTCTAAAGTTTGGTTGACCTTGGAAATTTTGATAATACCTGTGGCTCGGGGCTGGTGCACTGGCAGATGAAGGTTCTGGGCTGACTAAAACTTGCTACTATTTCCATTTCCTCTCTTCCCAACCTCATGACTAGAGGTTTTGACATTCTTATTTCTGATCTCCTCCCTATCTGATTGCCTTTCCTCACCAGTCTGCTGGACATAGACCATCAATCATCTTATGTCCATGTCGTTCATAAGCATATCTCCTCTCCCATCTTTCTTCGGCTACTTGTTCAACCCATTAAGATACAGACCCATCTTGCTTCTCATGTGTGCAACCATCTCATGAGCATAGCAAGATAGTTGCATGAGCTTAAGACCATATTCCTTCACCATCATAGATCTTAGTTTCAAATTCAAGAACTCTCTTACCTTTGCCTCCCTCAGCTTTCTCGAAAAGAAGCGCCTTACGAAAGCTTCCTCAAATATTGTCCAAGTCAAAACTGGGGCATCCTCTCCTCGATTGTTTTTTAAATGGTCATACCACAGTTTGGCGAAACCCTTGAGCTGGTGGGCAACCAACTCAACCCTCGACTTCGGTCACATGCATCACCTGGAAAACTTTCTGTAGCTCATCAATGTAGTTCTCAGGATCCTCCGTGGGTGTAGACCCCATGAACTCGGGTAGGTTCATCTTCAAGAACTCTCAAAATCTGGATGTGTCCTGTGTATCCTGTCTACCAACTCCTTGTCTAGTAACAGGTGTTGTCACAGCCTGGGCCAAGGTTTGGATGGCCTGGCGGAGCTTAGCATTTGAGATGTCGTCAGCCTGTGGTGGATGCTCAAGGATGGCCTGGCCTATGGGTTTATCATGATTCTTAGGCTTAGTTTGGTTAACATTCTGGCCTAGCCAGATGCCCTCTTCCTCTAATGACTCTTCTTAAAGGCATGATCTCAATTCTGCAAACGCATAACACACAGATTAGAAGAGAGCTTTCGAAGAGTTTAACTCTATAACACGAGTCAGAATAAAAAAGAAGTGTATCCCTTCCTAATATCCTATAGCCTCCTGCTTATAAAGTGTGGTGCACAACATACCCATAAATAAGACTCTACGAGACACGGCTTCATAGAATTCTATGACTCTTGAACTCTGTGCTCTGATACCAAGTTGTCACGCCCCCAAAGGGTACCATTGGCATGACCGATACTTGAAAAACCCTTGCTGACTCCCGAATAGATCCACCTGGCTTCATCACCACATCAACTCAATAGCAAAAAAAATTACACAAATAGTATGACATCATATGAATAAATATAACTCTACTAAAACATAATTTCCGTTAAACAAGTTTAGAAACAACTAATACTCAACAAACCCTCTACTCAATGTCTATGAAACCTCTAATCATCAATATAGAAGTACCATGACAGGCCATGCATACCCCAAATCAAAGAAAGAAAGTACTCAAATCGAAAACCAGAAAAAAAGAGCTCCTCCGGAAAGCAAAGAGGGTTGACCAACTCTAGAATGCACTGGACGAGACCTCAATGATGCACGGCCTAAAGTCTTCTATCACATGTATCTGCATCATGAAATGATGCAGGCCTAAATGGACGTCCATACATGGAATATACTAGTATGTAAAATGGCTCAAGAAAGTAAATCTCAACTCGCTCACCTTGACTCAAATAACTCATGCTCAACTCAATAGATATGTAAGTTTAAAGTAAATCATGTTTTTAAAATAGGCTCAATAGAAATAAACTCAGTTTAAAAATATCATGCTCAATTAGTACTTGCTTAGGAGTTTCTCTTAATCGATATCCAATCCCACCACCTTTAGTTTGGTGATGCACAACAAAGGCGACGTCATTACCGTGCCCATCCTAAACTTGCCAAGGTAAAGGACGATCAACTCTATCATCGATCCATAGCGAATGTCCATCTCTTAGGACAAGAGTCACCAGAACATGTTGTATAACTATCCTACGCTGGCAATGTAGTTCTGTGGGTTAGAGTAGATATTTGCTTGCTCCCAACTTGGTGCTCGATACTTCTCCCAATACTAAAACATGCTCAATTCATCAATCAACTCAAGTCTCAATACTTAGTTTATTAGCTCAAATCTCAACTTCATCAGATTATCTCAACTCAACTCATCTCAGTTTTTCATCAGCTCCGCTAATCAAGGAAGCAATCAGACTCAACTCAGTCTCAAACTGTCATTTAGACTCACAAAATTAGACTCTTCATGTAATGCAAGAAAGATACATAATTGTATAAGCCATTAAATGCAACATGCATCTCATGCTCGACCGTGTTCAAGTTACTCAACTCATATAATCAAAATCAAACTCAAGCCTCAACTCAATCCGTGCATAAGTTTTATAAAGTTCATTCAATTTACAGTTCATAATATCAAATACAAAATATTTATGTCAATCTCTGTAGTTGAAACTCGATAGTTGGATGATAGAAATTTCAAAACTCAACTCTTTTCCTCAATTTCGACTTAAATAGGTGAAAGGGCGTCTGAACGAGCGTAGTTCCACAATTTAGTAAGCCTTACATACCTGGAAATGGAAGAAATAATCAATCTCCAATTGATCTTTTTATTTGAACAAGAAACCCTCACTCTTCTCCCTCCTCTGATGCTCTTCAAGAAATCACTAAGCGTGAAGAATAGTGAAAATACACTTAGGGTTCTGTTTTAGGACTTTATTTAAGTCTAAAATGGCTAAGGATTGGGTTAAAAAAGGATACAAAGAGACAAAAATACCCTTCTTCAAAACTACCGACATGTTCTATGAGACCACATCTATAGGCCGTAGAACTGTTTGCAAGCAGTAGATGACCTCTCATAGGGATCCAAAAGTTTGATTACTGGAATTTGTCTTATAATCCACAAAACTTCTTCTACAGGCTGCAAATGTTCCTACGGACCATCTGATAACTCGTGACTCAAGATGATGAACAGTTGCCTCTTGGACCACCAAATCAAGAGACCTATTTTACAAGCCGTTGAATATTCTATAGGCCATATGCTGTCTCGTACATGGGCCTCAGACCTAGAAAATTTCACCAAGTCACCTGGGGAAGTCTAAGAGGCCTTATCTATGGGCCATCGATCTTTCTACAGACCGCAGATAGCCCTCATGGTTTCTCTTCCAACAATCTCAGTCATTTTCTTAATTTTCTCTATGCGTCTACTCAGACTAGGTGGAAAGAGTTAGGAGGTGTTACAAGGCTATTCATTGAAATTCATTCGACTAAGTGAACTAATCTTGAAGATAAGTTTAGAGAAGACCGGCCCGCATTTAGATTTCGAAGTCACATGGTGATTGTCATTGAAAAAAATGTTGGAACTCATGCCCCAAAGATAAAAAAGGACTTATACTTGATGCTGTGACAAAAAAGATGGATGCACCATATATAAGATTGTACAATACCCAGACCATAAACAGAGCAATATTAGCTCGCAATATTAATGATATTTCCACGTGGACTGTAACCATTGGTAATAGTACTTTTGAGTTCAAATAGAGTTTTTCTATTGATTGATATATTGCTTACGGAACCTATAAGTATTAGTTTTAATTTCATAAAGGAATATGATATTTAGCAATACAGTAGCAAACCTCTGATATTCTTATGCTCCAAGCTTTCTCTTTATTTTTACCAAGTTTTTATTTCATATCATTTACTTAAAAAACGATCTCAGACTTGAGATCAGCATCACGCTAGCATCTCTAGATCTAGCGTAGGCATTCATCATCAGTCTTGTTGCACATACAACATTACGTACTTGCATATTTACTTTTATTTATTTATTGGAGATGAGCTTAACTTCAACTATTTGAATAGCGTAAAACTATCCTCCATTCACCTTTTCCTGACGTCTACCTTTTGACTCAAAAATACCTTTATTTTCAACAATCCACACTCATAAAGTGGAGGGACGACAATATTGTACTAAATCTCATGGTTCAAAGGTATTTTGATCCTTCATTAAAATAATTTAATATAACTTGATTAATGGTGTCATATGATTGGCTTGCTTTAGACTCTATATTAAATTGAAAATAAACGAAAAAATAGTTAGTCCATGACTTTCTACACTCACCCCCCCAACCCCACCTCCTCTCTCTTCTCCTTTTTTTCATCTTGTATCTTGTCCATCGTTTTAATTTTTTCAACTAAAACAAGGAAGAAAAAGGAGAAAAAATAATGATGATATTCATATAAGAAGAATTAATTAGTTCAATAGAAGATAGCAACCATGTACATATATAATAATTTTCTCTTGTGTGTATCAAAAATTCAAAATAAAAAATGAAAATAACTTTCGCTCATACTCCCATCTCCATCCCTATGTTAATAATAATAATAACAACAAAATACCCAGTAGAATCTCACAATTAGGATTTGGGGAGGGTAGAATGTACGCAGACCTTACCACTACCTCATAGAGGAAGAGAGGTTGTTTCCTAGGTACCCTCGTCTAGATATGAAAGACAGGAAAGAAAAGAAAAGTAAATAGAAAGAGTGATTAGTAACTAAAAACACATGATGGTATGCAAAAACAATAAAATTAACATATATAAGGCAAATAATGGAAATAAAGATATAAAGGCATGACTAAACCTACTACCCTACTATACCCCAGAGCCAGATGTCAACCTAACCCTACTAACCTATTAACCTATTACTCTAATTGCGACCTCCACTCCTTCCTATCTAAGGTCATGTCCTTGGTGAGATTAAGTTTCACCATATCTTGCCTGATAACCTCCCCTGAATACTTCTTTGGTCTACCTCTACCCCTCTGTCTAACTCTTAAATCCAACCTCTCGCACCTCCTAATAGGAGCATCGGTGTTTCTCCTCTACACATGTCCAAACTATTGCTGTCTCGCTTCCCTCATCTTATCAGTCAAAGAGGCCACCTCTAGCTTTTTCCGAATGGTGTCATTCCTAATATTATAACTCTTGGTATGTCCATACATCCATCTCAACATCCTTATCTCCGCGACCTACATCTTCTGAACATGTGAGTTTTCGATTGGCCAACACTCTACCCCATACAACAAGGATGATCTAACTACCATCTTGTAAAACTTACCCTTGAGTTTAGGTGGTATCTTATTATCACACAATACTCCAGAGGTAAGCCTCCATTTTTTCCATGTTTCCCATATGATGTGTGACATCATCGTCGACATTGCCACTATTTTGGATGGTGGACCCAATATATTTAAAATTTTTTCAGTTGAGAATAGGTTGAGTAACAAGTCTCACATCAATGTCTGTTTCATCTCCCGCAATAATGAATTTGCACTCCAAGTACTCTGATTTGGTCCTACTCAGTTTGAACCCTTTGGACTCCAAAGCGTATCTCCAGATCTCCAATCTATCATTAACTTTAGCCTGAGTCTTATCAATCAATACTAAGTCATCTGCAAATAGCATCCACCATGGAACCTCTTCTTGAATAGACCGTGCCAGCTCATCCATCACCAAGGCAAACAGAAAAATTGAAAAATATGAACAAAAAATATTTATTTCAAGTTTGAATTCCTGATATTCTAGTTAAGAATAAGACATGCAAACAAGAATAAAAAGAGAAAATGAACAAGACAATTAGATAATTGATTAAAAAATTATATTAATAAAAAATAATCTTTTTTCAAACAAGAAGGGTGAATATGCATTTTAGTTAGATCCCCAATTATGAGTCAGATTAATAAATGGAGAGTTGATTTAATATAGACTAATAGGAAGAAATTATGAAATTAATAATTTTTTTAATATTATGTTCAAGTGTATCAGGTCAAAATATGGACCATGTAATTTTTATTATTTATTTGAGAAGGGTTTGAATTTGGACCAATTATATTAGACAATATAATGAATAAATTTAATGAATTTATTTTAGGAAAATTGTTAAAAACAAGAGCAAATATGAGCCAATAGATTAATATCGAGGGTATTTTCGAGTCAAACCTTCGAGATGAGCAATATCTTGTATTGAAGAAATAGAGTTTGAGGCTAAGATCTTGAATCTGACCAATGTGAACACATGAAGGGGGATGGAGAAAAGAGTTCTCGAGGAAGTGGGTCACAAAGAGATGAAAGCCAGACTGATTTGAATGGCCTCAAGAAGCTTTAGTACTTCTTTCCTATAATAACTCTGAAGGTCAATTTGAAATTTCTTAGAAAATAACCTTTTTAACCCACTTGTTAGTTGCTCCGAGTCATATTTGATCAGTTTGTGTGATTGGTATTAGAGTCTTGAGAAAAAGTTGAGTAAATTATGAGTTCTATGTTTCAAAGGTTTAAGTTGTTCAAATGATAGTTTTTATACCAATCGTAGTTATGAGTTTTGGGGTTGAATTTCATTAGCTTAATTTACTTCGAATGTAGAAATTGGTCTCGGAGCGTCGTAGTTTTCAGTTTTTGAATTGTTTAATAGAATTGAGATCCTAAGTTAAAAGTTTGAGTTAAATTAGAAAAAGATTTAATTTTAGTCAATGTTTTGAGTTCAACTATAATACCTGCAAGTTAAAAGGACAGAATTTGGACAAAGAGTGCAAGTGTGGTTCCTAATGCAATGATGTAGAAGCACTATCTACGGCTTGTGGTTTGGATTACAGGTAATATATAGCCTCATGGTTAGGACAAGGACTTAGTGAAAATTGAAAAGTTTGGGGTAATATTTACGAAGAGTTCTTATGGACCGTAAATGTATCTATGAGTAGTGTACTGGAGTAGTAGTTGAGGTTCAATGGAGGGCGGAATAAGGTTCAATATGATGAGACTAGTTATAGGTCGTGGTCTGGTTGATAGGTCATAAAGATAATTCATGGTTTGAGTCTTGAGGATGTGAAATTTTACTAAGTGTTAGGAATATCGATGAGGAGTATCAACAACTCGCAAAAGGAACTACAAACCATAGATTGGGTTTGTACTTTGGGGGTTCAAATTTTAAGTTTCTGATCTTTTACGGTATGACTTGGACGAAACCCCTTTCTAAGAATGGTTTTTGAAAAAAATCTCAAAAGGAACATCTTTAATCTACTACATTTATATCAATGAAGCCTCTAATCTCTACTAAGGTGGCGTCAATGACATATTCATGACTACCCAAAAGAAATAAAGTACTCGATTCAAAGAATAAATAAGTAAAAAGATTCTTTAGATGCAAAGAGGTCTCACCAAAGCTCTGAGAATGCTCAAAATCTTCAATGAGTCACCTACCGAGGATCTTTAAAACCTGTATTTTCATCAACAGAAAATGCAATGCCAAATGGCATAAGTACGTAGAACGTATGGTATGTAAAATAGTTAGAAAGTAAGGACATACATCAAGATACTCAACTCAAAACTCAACTCAGGAATCAACTCACCATCAATATGATATGCAAAGTTGAAAATAAAAATCATTTTATTAGTTAAAAGTATGAATATGCAATATCATGAAAAATAGTATGTTTATTCATTAGGAATTTCTCTAACCGACAATCATTACTTATAAGTTACTGATGATACAACGAAGTGATGTCTTTGGCACATCCACCTAATACCTTACTAGGGTGAAGGATATCAACATCAGTGGATCCAATCATCAAAGTCCATCTTTGAGACAAGAGAAGCATGCCATCTAATCTTCATTTGCTATATAGTTTATAGAGTTTAAGTAATTTATAGTCTTACCTAGTTTGATATTCAAAACTATTCCCAAAACATTTGCTCATATCATTATCTCATCTATAGTCCCATTAGATTTAAATTAAAAACTCATCTCTAAACATCATCATCATCTTCATCTTCATTTTTCATCAAACGTAATATTCTAAATATCATTTACATCCTCATCAAAATATCTTGCTCACAATATTATTTTGACTCAATGCTCAATTTCATATAGAACTCACTAAACATGCATTATCTCAAATTGAAAATAAATCTTTAATTTATGCATGACAAATCATTTATCTCAATATCAATTTATACATGGGAATATTATAAATGTTAACTCAATTTGTGCTCATGAATGAATCCATGAATACATATCTTAATCATCTACTCAACTCGTGGACATCATCACTACACAATTAAATACAAGAAACTCAAGAAAGGATTAATTGACTTCACAACTTATCTTAACGATTAAGGTAAAACTCAAATCGAACTTAACTATGATGAATTGACATACTAGACATATGTAAGAACTCAATCTAATACTATGATAACCTTACATATATAGAATTAGCAGGTTACAGTCGAAATTAGGAGACTTTAGGTTGAAAGCTTGAACCTTATCTTTTTTTTTCTGTCCAATTCTTTCTCTCAAATAATCTATATGTTAATGAGAGTAAAGAATCATGGGGTTACTTATAAGGGAGTCAAAGTAACCCTAAAATGGCATGGTTGTAATTATAAAGGATAAGAAAAAATATCGGACTATTATTCATTAAAACTTCCAAAATGAACCATAAAATCTCATTTATGGATTGTGGTTGATCATTCATGGAACATAGATTGAATTTCAAGAATTTTATTCTTTGATCTACAATCATTTTTTATGAGTCGTAGACCCTTCCATAAGTTTTTCCTGTCAATTCATACATCAAAATTCAAATAATACAGTTTGGGCTCAAAAACAAGAGGCAAGGACTATGTGTCATAGTCTTGAGTACGAGTCATAAACCGTTCTTATAGTTTGACTCAATACTTAGAAATGTTTTTCCAAGATTTCAATACAGGGGTTCTATGAACCCCCTTTTTATAGCTTGTGAAAAGAGTTATATATCGTGGACCCAACTTATGTACTGAACTCCAAATTCAAGATTTCCTAAGTTACAAAGGTAACCACGAGGCTTATCTATGGACTGTAGAATAATCTACAGCCACAGAAGCCCTTTCGATGGTCAGTGACATTGACACTGTTCTCAGATTTTTGTGGAACTTTTATGTCCATACATGGAAGTCTAATTTATGGAGTGTTATAGTAATAGAGCCATGATTGGATATATGGAGTATTGATGTGCTGTCAAAATACAACGCTTTTGATGTTTAAAACTTGAAATTTTATGTATTTTCAATGCAACGTTAGTAGGTTTGATATGTTTTTATGTTTATTTTTCCAGATTTCAGGGTTGACATAATGTTTGGGCAAAATATGCAGAAGTTGCTAAATTTGAAGATCCATGAGACCCTTTATGGGCCGTAGAGCATTCTATGAGCCATATGGAAGGTTTCATGTACAATTTAGTAAAGGGTGTAACTCTAAAGATGAGTCTACAAACATGCAGACGAGCTGTTAGAAGACTTTATGAGCTATAGATTCAGTCTCATACCTTGAGGATCAGAAGATGAAGACTTTCTGAAATTTCATTAGGCGAAACCCGCTATGAGTCGTAGAGGGGTGTGGAAGAAGCAAAGTCCAGAATTGAACCAACAGTTCAGGAAAGCCCGACTACGAGCCGTAAACTATTATTTGACCCATAGAGCACGTCATAGAGCCTGCTGACCCAACTATCCTAATTTATTTTGAATTTGTATTTTAAACACCATAAATAGGTTTTTAGATTATTTTTCTTAAAAAGGTAGGAGAGAACAAAGGAAAAATATTGGAGAGTTTCAGAAACACTTGTACACTTTAATTTCATGTTCTAATTTCAATATTGTGATTCTTATTGGAGAGTTGGATTTTCTTGTGATTGATCCTATTATGTAAGTTCTTTATTATGTTATTCAAATTTATAAGTCTTATATTTTTACTGATCATGAATAGTTAAATTTAGAACTAGGGTTGTGGGAACTATGAAGAACTTATAAGGTAAAACTGGATAATTTGTAATTCTTGAAAAGTGTGCATGAATGTATTAATTAATTTTCTCCATTTTGAATGATTTCTAGTGGTGGCCAATATTAGAACCCACCTAGTGTTACTGACTAGACCAAGTAGTAATGGATAGAAAATGAGATTAATTAACAGAATTCGATAGATATTTCTCGTCTACTCAATCGAATTGGGCAAAAGGGAGGTTGTACTGGGATTATAGGTAAGGGTTAGTAATATCACACTGTGGAGATAGACCAAATCACGTAGTGAAATTCGTCTCTCGCTTGAGCCAAAGGGTTTGGTGAATATAACTTACCATTCTGCATGCTACATACTGGAAAAGAATTTAATTATCTAGTTATATTAAGTTGGGGAATTATGGGGAACATAAAACCCTAGTTTCTCTTTATATTGGTTTAACACTTATTTTAGCTTAGAGTTACTTTTATTAGTCATTATAAACACCCCCCACCTTTTAGGGAGATAAGTTGGTTAATAAACCTAAATTGCAATTGGATTCTTCTAAGTCTGTCATATTTCTTTGGGTTCGGACCCAACTTTGGTTAGGTTCTATATCTTGAAAACTACCATTTTAGCCTAAAAAAGGAGGTTTAGCTTGGGCGACATCAATATTTTGGCATTATTACCGAGAAATACGGGTAGACTTGTCTAATTCAAGTAATTTGGAAATTAATCCTTATTTCCCTCATTTTACATTTTTATTGTTTTTGTTTTCTTTCAAGGTATAGGTATAGTGTATGCCCAACAGAAGAATTCGAGGCATGCCCTTGACTCCATTTGACCAAAAGATCCAGAGACAACTTAGAAGGATGACCCAAGATAATAAAAACAACGCGATAAATGCAACTGAATCGAAATGAGAATGAGAATGCAAACAATGATAACCCATCTTCTCTTCAGGGTATTACTCCACAACTATAGGATTTCAATGTCGAAGCATATCAGTGGAATCAATATCGGTTAAACTCTATGGCTATGGAGGTGACTGGAGCTATTTATTTACCATTAGTACTGGATGACAGAAGATTCGTGGTTTCGAGTGGGTTGATTCAGATGCTGTAGAACTGTGGGTTTTTCGCAGGGCTACCATCAGAGGATCTGCATAGCTATCTACACAATGTTGCATTTGTCTGCAAGAGTGTAATGGGAACACAAAATCTATCTATGGATGATAAGGGACTTCGTGCCTTCCCGTTATCTCTAATAGGCAATACGACATTATGGTTATCTGAGCTCTCATAGAGTTCGATTACCAGTTGAGCTGAGTTGCAGAAGGCCTTTTTAGAGAAGTACTTCCCAAGATTGAAGAAGCTTAAGTTGAAAGACCAAATCAACAACTTTGAGCAACTTCCTGGTGACTTGATCAGCACGACATGGGATCAGTTTACAAAATGCTTGAGGAGTGTCCCAGACCACAAAATTATTGATGATGTCTTGGTGGAGATCTTCTACCATGCCCTGGAAGAGAATAGTCAAGCCTGTGCTAATACCATTACGGGGGCATGTTCTTAGATCAACCATTCGCAAGGATTGTTGAAAGGATGGAAAGGGTGGTCAAGACCAATCGTGCATGGAGGTAAACAGATAGAGCATCTATTGAAAGTTTATGCGCTGTCAGTATTGGTTTGGAGTAAGCTAAAATAAATTAAGAGATTATGCAAGAGCTTGCCCAAATTCGTATAGGTATAAAGTTGCTGATGAAGCAGAATCAGGAACGAGTCAAATACTTTTTCATTAGCCTCCGAGATCACCTATGTATGATGATCCCTATTATAAAGAGGACACTTGCTTCATTTTTGGTCAGATGGGGGGTTTCCGGACAAACATCCAAGGGTCCAATCAGGACTATTGGTGTCAAGGTCTAGGAAACCAAGGTCAAAACTTTAATCGAGATGGAGTTTGCAGAGATAACCACAGAGATTACTATGAAAGGAATTAGGGTCAGGACAGAGATGCAGATTGGGGCCGTAGAGATGGTTATAGAAATAGTCCTTATGTGCCACAACACAACTGCGACATAGGTGCTATTAATTCAAGAGTTGAGGAAATGTTTGACCCCTTGTTAAAGAAAGTTGAGACATAGGATGAGACTCTAAGGGGGATGAAATCTGAAATTAAGTCTCATTATGTTGCTATCAAACAGCTTGAGCAATAGCTTGGTCAAGTGTCAACTCAACTCAATTAGCATCAAAGAGGTACACTGCCTAGCAAGATAGTTCAAAACCCAAAGAATGAAGGGCAGTGCGTGGCAGTTACTACTCGTAGTGGCAAGAGTACCATTGATCCTCCCATGCTGGTAGATAAGGATGATATTCGAGACAAGACAATTGAGGTGAAGGATATGGATATCAAATATTATTGTGGCAAGAATGGGATGAGTGATGCTGCAGATACGCCATAGAATCTGAAGCCCTTTCCTAGGCCTCCTCCTCGTGTCCCGCAGAGAATCAAAAAGAAGGAGGAGGGAAAGTTCAAGCACTCTCTCCATGCTGAAGCAACTCTCCATCAACATCCTTCTCATTAAGACATTGGAAAAGATGCAAAGGTATGCAAAGTTCATGAAGGAATGGCTATGAAGAGGCACACTGTAAGTCAAGAGCTCTTCCAAGAGCATTAACATTGCAGTGTAATTACTACAAGGTCCTTGGTTCAAAGCGAGAATATCCCGATATTTTTACCATAACCTGCACCATTAGAGATGCGGAGTTCGTAAGGGCATTGTGTGATATCGGTGAAACATAAATCTGATGCCCCTTGTGATCTTCAAAACGCTAGGACTAGGAGCCCCTACTCTGACTATATATAATTGTTGATGGCTGATCACATGGTGAAGAAGCCTGTGGGGATGCTTTATGATGTGATTTTCAAAGTGGATAAATTTATATTCATCGTGGATTTTGTGATCCTGGATTGAGAGGTTGACTTCAATGTCCCTATCATCTTGGGGAGGCCCTCTTTAGCCACTAGACGCATCTTGGTAGACATGGAGAGGGGACAACTCAAGTTAAGGTTAAGAAAAAATAAGGTCTTGTTCTACATATGCCAACATGCAAAGAAAGAGAATGATTTGCAGGTAGCCTCTGTTATTGAGGATGTTGGGGATACTGACCTAGAAGTTCCACTTGAGGTAAGATCGGGAGTTGACACCTTGGGAACTGTACTAATGAATTTAGATAAGGTTGACATCCTAGACCATATGGAGACAATGAATGTGTTGGGAGTATCCTATGCCCCTAGACATCATACCAAGCTGGAGTTAGACTTACAAAATTGAGAGTCACTACCTACTAAGCCATCCACAGAAAAACCACCAGTGTGAGAGTTAAAAGCTCTTCCAGTACATCTACGATATGCATTTTTGGGCACCAATGACATCTTGCCAGTCATATTTCTGCAGACCTGAATAATGAGCAGGTGAATTTCCTTATCGTTGTACTTAAACATTTCAAGAAGGCCATTGGGTGGACGATTGCAAATATCATTGCTATTCCTCTTGGGATATGTACACATAAGATCCAGTTGGTCAAGGAAAATAAGCCAATAATAGAGCACCAAAAGCGTCTCAACCTCCCATGTAAGAGGTCGTGTGCAAAGAAATTATCAAGTGGTTGGATGAAGAAGTGATCTATCTGATCGCTGATAGTGAATGGGTGAGCCCAATTCAGTGCGTTCCTAAAAAAAAGGTATCACTCTGGTCCCAAACGCCAAAAACAAGTTGATACCCATGTGTCCAGTTACTGGATACAGTGTGTGCATGCACTATACGAAGCTCAATGCTTCGATAGAAAAGGACCATTTCCGTATGCTGATCATGGATCAAATGCTAGATTAATTGCTTGAAAGGGATACTGTTTTCTAAATGGGTATTTATTCTATAATTAGGTCACTATTTCTCTAGAATATCGGGAGAAGACAACATTCACATGTCCTTATGGCACCTTCCTATTTAAGAAGATGCCATTCGGGCCGTGTAATGCTTCAGCAACATTCCAAAGATTTATGATGTCCATCTTCTCAGATATGGTGGAGGACACTATTAAAGTCTTCATGGACGACTTTATTGTGGTTGGTGACTTATTTATAGATTGCTTGAAACATTCACATTCTGTGCTGAGAAGGTATGAATGCCATCTCATGCTGAATTAGGAAAAGTGTCCCTTCGTGGTGAAGGAAGCATTGTGTTAAGACACAAATCTCTATCAAAAGAATCAAGGTTGATAGAGCTAAAGTGGAAGTGATTGAAAAGCTTCCCCCACCTATCTCTATGAAAGGTGTGAGGAGTTTCTTAAGGCATGCAGGGTTCTACTAGCATTTCATAAAAGACTTTGGTAAAATTGCACGCCTATTGTGTAAGTTTCTTGAGAAGGATGCTAGGTTCGTGTTTGATGATGCATGCCTAAAATCCTTTGAAGGATTGAAGCAGAAACTGATCTCAACCCCTACCATTGTAGCTCCAGACTAGTTAAAGCTCTTTAAAATTATGTGTGATGTAAGTAGGATGGCGCTCGGTGTAGTGTTGGGATAGCACCAAGAGAATATATTACATCTCATATACTATGCTAGCAATGCCCTTAATACATCCAAGAAGAACTGCACTGTCACATAACAGGAGCTACTTGCGGTTGTCTTTGCATTTGAGAAATTCAGATCAAATCTATTAGGGGCCAAAATTCTGGTTCACACAGATCACTCAACACTACTGTGGTACTTGATGGCAAAGAAGGATTCAAAACCAAGGTTGATGACGACACTTATACAAGAATTTGATTTCAATGTCATTGATAGAAAAAAGATCAAAAATTGGGTTGTCGATCACCTTTCTAGGTTAAAACATGGGGCCATGGCAAAGTTTGATGATGGATTGGAGATCAACAACTCATTACCAGATGAAAGGGTGTTGGTAGTCTCCTATGATTTAATACCATGGCTTGAAGATTATGCAAACTACTTGTTTAGTGATATTGTAATGCTTGACCTTAATACCCACCCACGCTGCAAATTCATGTCTGGTGTGAGAAAATTCTTTTGGGATGATCCGTACTTATTTCATTCATGTGCAGATGGGATTATTTGTCGCTATATTCCTTAGGTCGAGGTGATGAGTATCCTTGAGGCATATCATTTGTCGCTAGTAGTTGGGCATCATAGTGGAGTCCAGACAACACATAAGATCTTATAATGTGGTTACTATTGGCCCACAATCCACTAGGATGCCCATCACTTTTCCAAAGCATGTGATAGATACCAGAGATAAGGTTGTGTTTCCCACAAGCAAGAGGTCCCTCTTAACCCCATTATGGTGATTGAGTTATTTGATCTATGGGGAATAGATTTTATGGGTCCCTTTGTTATCTCACACGGAAATAAATATATCTTGGTCTCTGTGGATTATGTATCAAGATTGGTGGAGGAAGTTGCTCTACCTTATAATGAGGACAAAAGCATCACAACATTTCTGAAGAGGAATATCTTCTCAAGATTTGGCACCCCTCGAGCAATCATTAGCGACGGAAGGACTCACTTCTGTAATAGATTATTCAAGGCTATACTTGAAAAATATTGAGTAAAACATCAGGTCACAACCCCTTACCATCCTTAAACAAGCCGGCTAGTAGAGGTGTCTAATAGGGAAATTAAATAGATTTTATCCAAGATTGTGAATGAGAACTGCATAGATTGGTCGTGGAAGCTTGATGATGCATTATGGGCATACTGTACAATATTCAAGGCCCCCATAGGCATGTGTCCCTACCAACCTCTCTTTAGGAAAGTATGTCATTTACCTGTGGAGCTTGAGCATAAGGCAATGTGGACGCTGAAGAAGTTGAATCTAGACTGGAATGATGCGACAAACTCAAGGCTGAGCCAACTCAATAAGCTTGATAAATTTTATTTGAAAGCATATGAGAGCTCAGCCTTGTACAAACAAAGGATGAAACTGCAACAGGATTGTCGCATAGAGAATTGCCAATTCGCACTGGGGGACTCAGTGCTACTATATAATTCCAGGCTAAAGTTGTTCCCTGAAAAACTGAAATCCAGATGATTGAGACCCTTTAGGGTAGTACAAATCTTTGATCATGGAGCCATTGAGTTAGAAAAGAGAAATGGAGGGACATTCAAAATAAATGGCCAAAGAGTCAAGCCATACCTTGAAAATGTAGAAGAAATAAAAACTATGGAAGTATGGACACTTGTACTCGAGTCTTCTATGTCATGTCATGACAACAAATTAGGCGCTGCTTGGGAGGCAACCCAAGGTGGAGACTAACGGTTAGGCACCCAGGTATATCCTTTTTTGACCTTGATTCTTTATTTTGTCATTTTTGTGTGTATTAAGGATAATGCACCTCTTTTTCGATAGGGTGTGGGTAGTTATGGGCTTCAGTGAAATCTAAGTAGCCTTGGCCTATAACTACCCTAACTTTTTAAATTCTAGGCTTTTTCTTACCTGTGTTCTTTTTCCCCGTGGATATTTACTTTCTGTTGAACCGGAATATTTAGGAGGTTTAGGTAGTATTGGTAGCATATAGTACTGATATTTGTGGCATATATGTGTTTTCGTGCTTTTTTTGTGAAAAATGATGCCACCAAATTTTTTATTAGCTAGTCTAGATAGCAACCATGCATGTTTAATAATGTTGATAGTGCTTGTTTTAATGAGTAAGGATAAATTGAGATAAAAAGTATGATCTGAGATTCTGTGTTGATAGTGTAATCAGTGCTATGTGAGTGTGAGCTTAATTTACTAAATTCGTGTACTATGTTTCAATTAAGAACTTGCCTATTACTCTGATTAGATTGTAGGCTAGTTGGTTAGGAAAAGATCTTAGAACATTGTTCATAACAGTCCACTTAGCTAAAAATAACCAACCAAATGTGTGAAATATCTCTTCATCCGAATATTTGAGCCTAATATGTACCTTTGCTTTGTAAAAATATAAATGACCTAGCCTTATTAGATGTAAAATTTTGAAATTGGCCGTGATCCTTCCTTGAATATTATGCATCTTGACTGAGACAAAGTAGTCCTGGTTCCAAGGTTGAATAATGTGCACCTCTACTCAGTCTTTTTTTAGGGTGTCTGGTGTAAGGGTAAAACACAAAGTGAGGGTGAAAGTTAGTGATATATGGAAAGAAAGGAAAAAAAGTGTACTGGGTGCAAGAAAAATGTGTGATGCCTAATTATAAGCTACAAAGAAAAAAAGTGTAAAAACAAGGCAAAAACTGAAAAATGAAAATAAAACACTCAAGAAATCTTGAAATAGGAGAAACAGAGAATAAAATGAAAAATAAGTGTGTTGATAGGGAAAAAGTATAGGAAAACGTAGTGTCAAGGAGGGATTTTAGTCACTATATTTCCAAAACATCCTACCAAAGCCTCTTGAGCCTATGTTATGACTCTGTAAAATCCTAAAGTGATCCTAGTCCAATTAGTCATAGGTCTTAGTCATAGGTATAGGAGCAAGCATATGTTATTGAGCATGATATATGAATGTCTTTTGGGAGAGTGGCTGATTTTGTATAGTCCCGAGATTATACATGAAAACATTATAGTGAGTGAGATATGAGACTTCTTTATGTAAGTGCACATGCATTGCTAACATTAGACTTATTTAGTGATTGTATCCTGTTAATAGTTACCTCGATTGTCATAGTTCCATTGTCGCATGCATTGATCTGCGTTGGTTTGCTGGATAGCTATCTGATTGTGTTTTAAAAAGTGATGTGGATATATGTGCTTAAGTATGATGAGACGTATGCCATTAGATTGAGGTCTGTGTGTTACTGTGCTACTTATATAGATTGAGTCCATCACTTGAGGACAAGCAATAATTTTAAATTGAGGGTGTTGATTTGCTATTAAAATACAACACTTTTGATTCTTAAAGTTTGAAATTTTGTGTGTTCTTAATGCGATGTTGGTAGATTTGATGTGTTTTTATATTTGTTTTGCAGGATGTCAGGGTTGGCACAATATTTGGGCAACATATATAGAAGTTGCTAAATGTGAAGATCCACGAGACCTTTTACAGGCGGTAGAGCATTATATGAGTTGTAAGAGAGGTTTCGTGTGCAATTTCAATAAAGGTTTAACTTTGAAGATGAGTTTACGAATATGCAGATGAGCCGTAGAAGATTTTATGAGCTGTAGATTCAGTCTCGTACCCTGAGGATCAGAAGATGAAGACTTTCTAAAAATTCATCAGACGAAACACGGGCCGTAGAACCTTTTACGGGCCGTAGAGAGGTGTCGCAGAAGTAAAGTCCAGAATTGAAGCAACAATTCATGTAAGCCCGACTAAGAGCCATAAACTGTTTATGACCCATAGAGCACCTTATAGAGCCTGCCGACCTAACTATCCTAATTTGTTTTGGATTTGTTTTTTAAACACTATAAATAGTTTTTAGGTTATTTTTCTTAGAGAGTCAGGAAAGAATGAAGGAAAAAACATTGGAGTGTTTGAGAAACACTTGTAAACTTTAATTTCATATTCTAATTTCAATCTTGCGATTCTCATTGAAGAGTTGGATTTTCTTGTGCTTGATTCTATTGTGTAAGTGCACTATTATATTATTCAAATTCATAAGTCTTGCATTTACACTGATCATGAGTAGCTAAATCCAGAACTAGGGTTGTGGGAACTATGAAGAACTAACAAGGTAAAATCGGATAATTCGTCATTCTTGAAAAGTGTGCATACATATACTAATTAATTCTCTTTATTTTGAATGCTTTTAGTAGTGGCCAACATAAGAACCTGTCTAGTGTTACTGACTGGGCCAACATAGTAATGAATAGGAAAAGAGATTAATCAATAGGATTCGATAGATGTTTCTCATCTAATCAACCGAACTGGGCTAAGGGGAGGTTGTACTGGGACAATAGGCAAGGGTTAGTAATGTCACGCAACAGGAATGGACCAAATCACGTAGTGCAATTCGCTTCTCGCCTGGGCCAAAGGGTTTGGTGAACTTAACTTACCATTCTGCATGTTGTACACTAAAAAAGAATTTGGTTATCTGGTAATACTAAGTTAGGGAATCATGAGGAACACAAAACCCTAATTTTTCTTCATATTAGTTTAACGCTTGTTTTAGCTTAGAGTTAGTTTTATTAGTCATTATAAATGCCCCCCTCCTTGGGGAGATAAGTTGGTTAGTAAACTCAAAATGCAATTGAATTCTTCTAAGTCTACCACATTCTCTTTAGTTCGACCCTAACCCTGGTTAGGTTATATATCTTGACAACGACAGCTTTATTCTCAAAAAGGAGGTGTAGCTTGGATGACATTAAGTTTATGTTGTGTTTTCATTTTTTTCCTAAAGATTTTTTATTCCCTTTATATGATTAAGATGAGACCCTTTCCCTATTCCTTTATAGATTATTATCAATGATTTACTGACCTTATATATGCTTATTGGTATGTTAAGATGTCTTGGTTAGAATATTTTGGGCTTCCAATCATCGTGTCCCACCTAGGGCCTAGCTTGATCGTGACAATAGTTGCCAATGTAAGAACCATATTTTCCCTAGTGGATCCACCAAGCTTCTTCAGGAATCACACATCTACTAAGGGTGGCCCTTTATCTTATGGTGACACATAGTTATAGGATAATGAGATATCTATTAATGGGTCATGCCTTTACTAGCATATGAATCTCTATTCCAAGATCCTCTTAGTGCTAAGTAAACTATCAACAGAATAAAAATCATAAATAATCAAATTATACCATGTCGAGAGGCAACATCTACTAACCCATTCAGTTTTATAAAATCATAATCATAAAATAGCTCCTTTCATAATGATTTGTATAATATGAGTCTAGGCCTTTCAACATTACAAATTCATGCTTAGATGAGAAAATTCACAAGCATTTATACTTGTCTTGAATAGCATCATAAAGTGTAATTCATACTTTCCATGAAGCTAATTACTTAAAAATCTTATTAATTCATGATCATACTTGAAAACTAAGGTAAAACATGTGCACAAAAAATCAAGTTGAATTCATGTAATTTGGATGAATCATGCACAATCATGTTCCACGAATACTCTTTACAGTTTGTGAAATATTTTACGGCTTGTACAAAGGGCTCATGATTCCTATGTCAGTGACAGATTCTGGTCTTTTCTTTTGATTCTGTCTTTTAATTTTTTCGGATATTACACTAGACTAACTTTGAATAAAATAGTGCACAATCATGTTCCATAAGTACTTTACGGCTGGTGAAATCTTTTACAATTCGTACAAAGGGCTTATGGTTCCAATATAATAATAATAATAATAACAATGACGGCGATGAGGAGGAGGGGGAAGAGTTAGATCGACCAAGTGACAGGCTTAATAACAAAAGGAGACTACTTACTCCTATATAAAGCATTATATTGATGACATTAAAATATAGAGCTAAACAACACAAACAATGAAAAAATATTTTGTGAGAGGGTCTTCACTTGAGAGAGCCAAGTGGCAGTGACATAAGAACCCTTTTTTGATCATATCCGAATTGTTCTTGTTATTTAGTTTGGTTTTCGCAAGTTAGTTTTAACTTTTGACTTTTCCTAATTATGCTATTAGATATTGTAAGAGAACCAACAACTAGGTAGAGTTGATGAGACCTACAATAGAAACATATAGTAGAGAGGAGAGGAAAATGTGTCATAGTAGTTAGCTTCTTTAATGTTATAGTAGTTAGTAGAGGTGGCAAAATAAGCTTTAACATAAGCAATTCATCCAACCTGTTCATAATTTTATGGGTTGGGTTCAGTATGATTTACAATTGGGCTAATTTTTAGCCCAATACATTTTAATCCATTATAAAATAATTCTGAGTTGAGCCCAATAAGATTCTCATTTCAGCTCAATGTACTATTTGTTTTGTATGTTCAATGCTAGTATTGAATTAAGCGGGTTAAATTGGGCGGATCATGACCCAATCTGAATTTTAGCCCCATTCGAGCCCAACTGATTTGAGCCCAAAGTATATTTGGGTGGATCAAGACCCAACACAATATTTAATGCAACTTATTTTAGCCTTCCTAATTTCAGTCTAACCCGTCCATTTGACACCCTAGTAATTAACATCTAAAACATATAAAGACTTACATCTAGTGATAATTCCGTGGGTCAGGATCTAAGGGACTACATAAAATAGCAAAACAATAAGGAAATTGTCCCTACCATAAAAAATTAGGCAAACTTCATTATTGTTATTATTTGATTCATCAGTGTTCTTGCTGTTAGTAAATTAATTCGTATTTATTTTTATCGTTACTAAAGTTCCAACAACAAATGAATAGACTTCATATTCCCAAATTTGTCTATGAAAAGAAATCCAAATTTACCTCAATGTTTAAGATTATCCAAGTGCTGAAGCTCCATTAGGAAATAGGATAAACATGAGTTTTTTTTTCGTAATCACATAGACAGTATTTGACAATGTTTTTAACGAAGGGTAAATTCTCAAAATTTCATATATCACAAGGAAAATTTTGCTTTTCCTATTAATCAATGTGTTGAATTAACTATTTAGGATGATTCATTAGTATTTTTTTTAAGATGAGCTTAAATACATAATCAAGTCAAATGAAAAAGACAAATTTAAAATAAATTTAGACCATTTTTAGAATAGTGAGTTTTAGATTGTTTATTTAGCTTCCAAATTGAGGAGAATAATGCAACCCAACAAATGGCACCTTCTCTTTCTTTGCATCATTTTCTAATTTGTAAGCTTGTGAATAACAGAACCTCAATGAAGGTATATTCAATCAAAAACAATGTGGATAAGGTTCATTTGGGACATCAACTTTAGTGCCATAGATGTGACATGACCCACCGAAGGATGTGGTTGCTTCTTCCTTACTCAGAGTTTTCGGGTTCGAGTCTTGAGAATGAAAAAAATCTTGGTAGGAAGTGTTTTCCCTCAAATGAGGCCCTGCGCGGTAGGAATCCAAATATAATCGGACTTCAATGTGGGTATCGGGTATCCCATGAGGAAAAAAAAGACGTGAAATGAAGGAAAAGTAATAAGGGAAATGACATGTGATGTGAGGCGTAATGTGTAATTTAGTGATTGGATTATTCGGATTTAGTCTTGTGTACACCTAGACTAGATGTCGGTTGGTCCGCAGATTAAGAGGTTTCAAGATTATAGTTCAAAAATTATAATTTGTGAAAAAAAATTATTCTTTAGAGACATGTGATAAAATAATATTAAACGGACTGAAATAAAGCATGGTGTTTAGAATTAAGTTTGGATTTAAATTTATATTTTTTATTAAAACTATAGATTTATATCTTCAATCAATTAATAAATTAATATAAAATATAAATTTTATCTCAAACTTGATCATAAGACAACTCACCTTATTTCATGAACCAAATGTCATATTACAAGATTAAAAAAAAAAAAAAAGCATTCTACACTCCTTAGTTAAGAAAAATACACTAAATAAATTTCTCAAATGATTAGTAAATATGTGAAATCACTTAATAAAGTTAGTTTATTTATTTTTTTATAAAACCACTTTATGATATATTTCATACAAAGTCATTCTAGTCAAAATTGTGATTTTCAATGAAAAAAAAATACTTTGCATGGCTTTAAAATAAATTCATGAAAAAATTAATGCTCTCTAAAACCTAGTGTCATCGTCGTCGACTTTTAATTTCTTCATGACTCATCTGGCCGTTGACCAGCCCCCCTCAGGGGATGGTCAACCTATCGCACCCCCTCCGTTGTGAGTCTATTCAAATCTACTCCTACAATGGTGAAATTGATTCCGAGGAAGCCGATTTCATATCTACATGGTGAGCCCATAGTGCAGTAGTGGACTAAATGGTGATCAACGAGAATCTACAATATGTTGTGGTTAGCAAATTCTCATATGGGTGGCCGGAGATTGATGATCTAAGGAAATTAATCCCAAAATACTGCGATTTGAAAGGGGATTGCCAGATAGGACTACTCAGTAATAGGCATATTTTGATTAGGCTTAACACTTATGGAAGATTATGTCCATTTGCTATCAAAGCCAACCTTTTACATCATGAACAAAAACAAGTCTTTTCTGATGCACACTGTGAAATGGGATCCATTATTCAATCCGGTGGAGGAGACATCAACAACCATAGCCTGTGTATCCTTCCTAGCATTACCACCCAATTTTTTTTGGAGAGGATGTTATTTTCTCTCTAGCATCAGCAGTTGGCAAGCCCTTACAGGTGGACCTTGCCACCAAGAATCAACCCAAGCCCAGCTGTGCCAGAGTGAAGGTAGAGGTAGATCTACTTCGGGAATTTCCTAAAGAATAAAGATTTGTGTGAAGAATGATGAAAATTTCGTACTGGAGAAGTGGATTAGAATCAGAAATGACTATCTCCCCAAATACTGCAAAACGTGTATGATTCTGGGACATAGTGAGGAACAATGCTATGCTAAACACCCTGAATTATACAAGGACAAAAAGAAAAAGGAGGCTGAGAAGGAAACGCCTAAAAAGGTAATAGGGGTGAATGACAAAAGGGAAAACAAGGAGAATCCCACAATTTATGAGGGTTTTGTGGAGCCAAAAAAAAAAAAAATGGGGGCAAGCAAACATTACCTTCCCAAAAGAAGGATGCAATCCAGACAAAAAATAAGTTTCAGTCAGTGAATGAGGCCAACGAAAGTGCAATAAAGCCAGATGATATTGCAAATAATGAAGTACCTAAATTCACTAAGAAGTGGATGCAGTATAAATTCAACAAGGAGAAGGATGATGCCACCAAACCTGATGCAGTACAAGAAGAAGCCAGTAATGTGGCTATTCTCAGCAGTACTAATAAACAAGACAAGGGTAAAGACAAGGATGATCCCAATGTGGTTGACAGTAGGCAATCTAGTAGAAACAGTAATCAGCAAAACCATAATGAGAAGGAAGTAGAGCATGGAGAGGGTGACACACTGGATTCCTACAAGCCTGAGGCCCACACAGAAGCTCAAACACAATCACAACAAATGAGTTTCTGGAGGGTGCCTTACAAGAAGAGGAGGATTTGCAAAGAGAGGTGGATAGTGAAGAGGGAGGGGGTCTAGATTACAATATTCAATAGTCGGTCAGGCTGCTGATCTTTCACCAAGATACACAGACAGACTAAATGTGAAGAAAGGTAAAACGTAGATCCCTTTAAAAGTCCAAACAAGGAGCAATAAGGGTAGAGCCTCTAGTAGTAATCAATGATAGACAAAATATTATTTGGAATATAAGATCCATCCATACCTAAAATGCTTTTGGGAGTTTGAAGGATATGCACATGAAGTACCACTATTCATTTATTACACTAATGAAGCCTTTTCGGAATCTATTGGAGATAGATCAATATAGAAGGGCATTGGGATTTGACAAAGCATTGGCAAATATTTTTGGCAAAATTTGGCTATTTTGACAGAATGAGTGGGAAGGCAGTGTAGTTCAAGACTCAATTCAGCAAATCACAATTAAATTTTGCATCTTTGATAAGACCTTTTTAGTTTCTTCTGTATATGCTAGGTGCATAATCCTAGAAAGGCTAGAACTTTGGGAAGAGTTGGAGAATGTGGATGCGTCAAATTGCCCATGGTTATTGGGAGATGACTTCAATGTGATCCTGCATGAGGAGGAGTTCACTCAACATGAAGCCATGGATTTTTCACAGTATATAAATAATTGTGCATTGTCTGAAATACTATTTGCTGGAAGTATTTACACTTGGTGGAATGGCAGGATAAATGAGGAGTGTATTTTTGAAAGGCTGGATAAGATCCCGGTTAATCAGGAGTTTTTGCAGGTATTCCCACAGTGTGAAACATAACATATGTTTAAACAAGGCTCGGATCATGCCCATCTACATATGGTGTGTAAATCAGTGAGGGATAATGTGGTTAAGCGATTTAGATTCTTCAACTTCTGGAATAAACACAAGGAGTTCAAGGATGTGGTTCGAAATAACTCGATAGTGGATTTCAGTGGATACTCCTTTTATGTCCTGCAGGCAAAGCTGCAGAGGGTGAAAAAAACTTTACTAAATTGGAGCAAAAGAGAATTTGGGAATATTTTTTATCAAGAAGGCTATTCTAGAAGATATCATTCAGGTCAAGGAGGCCCAATTTCAAATAGATCCCATTCCTGAGAATAGACCTCAATTGCACAAGGTAGAAGCTGATTTAAAGAGGTTTTTGAGGCTGAAAAGGACTTTTGGAGGCAGAAATCTGCGATAAATTGGTTTATGCAAGAGGATAGAAATACTAAGTTCTTTCATTCTTATGTACAAGGAAGGAGGAGGAAGCTTCATTTGCATAAAATCTCAGATGAGAATGGGCAGAAGATTAGTAATCAAACAGAAATTGGGACTGCAGGTATGGATTTTTACAGGGGCCATTTCATGAAGGAGGAAGCTATCAATAACTGGTAAATGTTGAAGCATATTCCTAAGTTAATTTCAGAAGCTCATAATGAAATGCTTACTAAATTGTCATCTGAAGATGAAATCAAGGGGCCTGTGTATGGACTGAGTGGTTATAGTGCAGCAGGTCCTGATGGTTTTACTGGAGCATTCTTTCAAAGTTCCTAGGATATTATAGTTGAGGATTTGGTGATAGTTGTGAAGGCCTTCTTCTGTGGGAGAGAACTACCTAGGTTTGTCACTCACACTAAACTTGTTCTCATACATAAAAAGGAATTTCCTTCTCTTTTTTTATTTGATTTGAGACCTATAAGCCTTAGCGGTTTTGTTAATAAGATTATTTCAAAAGTGCTACATGAAAGGATTGTTGTGGTACTGCCAAAAATAGTCTCTCAGAATCAATCAGTGTTTGTGAAGGGAAGGTCCATTACTGAGAATGTACTGTTGGCACAGGAAATAATCAGAGATATTACTAGAAGAAATAAGCTTATTAATGTTGTTAAGCTAGATATAACCAAGGCATATGACAAAGTTTTATGGATATATCTAACCAAAATATTGAGAGATTTTGGGTTTTCTGAAGTGGTTATAGATATGGTGCAGAGGCTGGTTTCCAATAATTGGTACTCAATATTAGTTAATGGGCAGGCACATGATATCTTTAAATCATCCAGAGGGCTGAAATAGGGAGATCCCTTGTCACCTACCCTATTCATCAAAGCTGCTGAGGTGTTATCTAGGGGGCTAAATAGTTTAAATGATAATAGGGATTTCAAGGGATATGAACTGCCCAAATGGAGTCCAGCAATTAATCACTTATCCTATGCTGATGACACTATACTATTCTTTTCTGGGGAGAGAAAGTCTGTATTAAGATGATGCAAGTGCTAAAGGGCTATGAGGATGTCCCAGGCCAGCTGATCAATAAAGCAAAGAGCTTTTTCTACCTACTTGAGAAGACCCCTTTGATATATACCATCAAATTGAGGAAATTGACTGGTATCAACCCAGAAGATTTTTCTTTCACATATCTTGGACGCCCAATGTACTATGGAAGAAAGAGAAAGACATACTTTGAAAACATCATCAAGAAACTATCAAGGAGGATTTGTTCTTGGCAGAATAGATTCTTCTCTTATGAAGGAAAGATTATTCTTATAAAGTATGTTCTGCAGTCTATGCTAATTCACCTGTTGTCTGTCTTAAGCCCTCCTGAAGGGGTAATAAGGATGATATATAAGATCTTCTCAAAATTTTTTTGGGGTGGCTCACAAGCAGAAAGAAGAAGGCAATTGGTGGCTTGGGAGGAGATATGCTTCCCTATAGAGGAAGGTGGGTTAGGATTTAGGTCTCTATTTGATATGAATAGGGCCCTAGTTGCTAAGTTGTGGTGAAATTTCAGAATATCTATAAGGTCATTATGCTGTACATTCATGGCCAACAAGTACTGAAAGAAGATGCACCCTAGATTTGTCACCAGCAGAGGTGCATCTCAAGTTTGGAAAAGCATGATGGATATCAAGGAGGAGATAGAACCTTATATCTGGTGGCAAATTAGGGGAGGAAATTTTAGCTTTTGATTTGATAACTGGACAAGGTGTGGGGCACTATATTATTTGGAAGGGGATAATGCACAAGAAGAAGCACTACTAGAAAAGTGTGAATACATGGATAGTTTCTTGGGGATTATATAGGACAATTCGCAGGAAATTGAGTTTCCAGCGAATTTTTCTATAAAAAAAATTCGATGGTAAAACCTTCGTAGGCAATTTTTTTCTGCAAATTTCAAAATCCCAAGTATGTTACCTAGGATTTAAATTTTACATGTAAATTACTTGCGAATTTTTCCACAAAAAAAATTAAAATATTTCATTTTTTTTGGGTGAAAATAAAGTTCGAAAGAATGTTCTTACGATTTTTTTTTGGCAAGTAATACCATATGAAGAAATATTTGTAAATAATATTTAAATTATATTACATGGGTATTTCTACTTCCATTATCTTCTTATTGTTTATTATTTTTTCAATAAATTATACTATTGCACGACGTAATCCCTGCCTGCAACACTTCCCAAGTTAATCCCTGCACACTTGCCTATCTTTAATGCTTTTAGAAATTCCCTTCTGCCAATGTTTTTAACTCATGGCATTATAAATGCTAAAGTTTTGGTGTCTACTTTCGATGTGGTACAAAAGGTAGCTATAATACTATACTAATTTTTGGGTGCCTTTTTTTAAATTTGATTAATTTTTAAAATTAATTAAGTATTTTAGATTTTTATCAATTACATAAAAGTGTTATAAATTAATTTCATATTAATTTGATGAAAAATGTATCTTAAAATATTTACTAACATTCATGTAACTTGACTTATAAAATATTGGCTAAAGTTCACTATCATCCAACATATCTGAAAATTTTATGCTTATACTTCCTATGAGATAATATCCATAACCAAACACATTACATGTAGACAAATTTTAAATTATATATATAAAGTTTTTATAAAACAATAGTTCAAAATATAAATATATTTATAAGTTAAGTTCAAGAAAGTTATTATCAATAATTGATATTATGTCTTAATAGGAATTGGCAAATTTATAATTTTAATAGATCTTTTAATAATTATGTTGTAACACACTTAATTATATATTTGCAAATAAATATCGTTTAATAACTTATTAGCAAAACTATATCATTTTTTATCGATGTAAAAAATATATTAATTGGATATACAAATAGAATGTTATTTTTCATTTAATACAATTTTATCAATGAGGGGGTAATTAAGCTTCACATTAATAATTTATATCATCAAATTTTTCTCTACTTAAAAATAGTGGTTGACTTATTAAATAATACACAATTTAATATAAAATTAATATTAAATTAAAGTTAATTAAACTTATGATAGTTATTTTTCTAATTGGATAAAAAAAAAAACTAGCCATACAATTTCCTTATATTTGTATCTTTCAAAAAAAAATAATTGCAGTTAGTGAGATTAAATATTATTCTT
>JAABOM020000007.1:6930637-6947315 GCA_011800125.2 Solanum clarkiae
ATATATATATATATATATATATATATATATATATATATATATATATTACATGTACTTTCATCTGTTGATGATCATCATAAACTTGTTTTACCGAATAAATGCTTTTACATGATTTACTTCCTAAACCCTATATGTTACTTTGTAAAATAATGCATGAATAAACCTAGGAATTGAGTCTAGAGCCTTGAATTGAGCATGATGATTGTGATTGTGATATGAGCATGATGATGAGTTAATAAAGTTTGATGGTCCCATGAATATTCATAATTAAACTCTAGAGATTTGTATAATTGACTCCTTTCTAATAATTAATCTAAGCCTTGAGCTATTAAATGAGAATTTAGTTGATGAGATAGTATGAGATGATAGGCCAAAAGGCCGCAATTGAGTTGAGTTAATGAGATGATCAGAGTCTCCACGAGACAAATTGAGATGATTAATTGAGTTGAAGAATCTTATGAGCATTGAGTCTTGGGAGGAGTATCGAAAATTGAAATGAGTAAAAGTAAAACCAATTTGCACTCATTAACTACGTCACCAAGGGTAGGTGAGGATTAAGCCATTACATTTGAGGTTCCTCTTGAGTTAAAATCCTTGAAAGAAATAGAGGACTTGAGAGAGACTAGATCCCTTGGGAATCCAATTCATTCTTTACCTGGAAAGTACGGAACAGATATGGCAATATCAATGGAATTGTTGTACAATCACTGGGTCATAAGTAATTATTTTCGAATAAGAGAAACTCCCAGATAAGTCACACACTGATAATACTCTGAGTTGAGTTGATTGATGAGTTTGGATTGGTATTGGTGAGTCATTTTTCTACTCTGTATTCTTGCATTAGATAGATATTTGACATTCTGCTTGAGTATTTTATGAGTTGATATTATTCTATGTTATTCTGCCTATATCTGTTTCATTTAGTCATTTTATATGCTCGTACATTCCACGTACTGACGTCCATTTGGACTGCATCATTTCATAATGTAGAGGCGGGTATTAATGATCGTCAACAAGTACATTGTTGAGGATCTACCGCAGTCAGCTGAGTTGGTGATCCTCTTTTACTTCGGAGGATCATTATTTTATTTTCATCTAGCTATTAGAGCTAGACTTTAGAATAGATTTTGTTTTGAATTGATGTAGCCATGGGTCTATCATTGGCACCAATTGATAATGATCGAGGCTTCATATACTAGAGTTGAGTTGTTGAATTGAGGTTTTGTTGAGCTAGTTTCTTCTATACTAGCCTATTTATTTGATATGATATTTTAAACTTCCACTACTTGTTATCTTAGTATTTGTCATGACCCGATCTTTGTCATGATGGCACCTGTTAGATCCCTCAACAGGCAAGCCAATTCCCAACTCAAGGGTACCTGTCCTAGCTCTCTAGTCCAAATCAAATCAATACAACAAGATATACATCGAAACCTACTAAGAACTTGGAAGTCAACTGTAAAGAGCTACAATAACTGAAATACGAGCTGATACACATATAGGCCAAGACAAAATATAATACACAACCCTAAGAGTACTCCTACAAATACATAATACTATAATACAAGGTTAAAATCTGACAACAAAAGATGACCATCGAAAGAAGGGGACCGTAATGAACCAAAGTAGCCAGTGCTTACCCCAAAGTAGTCTTCTACGCTCCCTGATCCCCTGAACTCAGTGCCCTCAACTAGGATGTGGACTTCCACCATGAAAAGATGCAGAAGTAGGGGTGAGCACCAGAAAAGACACCAAGTAGGCATCATTGGCTGACCGAGTGAAATAGTAAGCATAAATAAGGTCCAACTATATAGAGAACTGCAGCAATGTAGCAAAATAAACTCATATCAAGGCATAAGTATGTGTGGGAACCCTCAAACCACTACTGAACCAATTGAAGTAAAGAACAATGATAACCTCAACCAATCTAAGTACTAAACATCAATGCTGACTGATGAAAACTGTGTAGGCCAACATCACAACTGCTCCCAACTGAGATACAATGTCGTACACGAGTGCAAGGCCCTAGTATCTATGGTTGCATGTGAACTAGGACCCATAAGCCCAGAAGGTACACCCGCGCACAATAATCATGCCAACAGATAATCACAGAATTTTATAGAACTATCATAGAGCCCAGCTCTCAACATAATCAGAATAAGGGTCAACTGTACGTGGGTGTAAGGCCCTAGTGTCTAAGCCTGAACGCCCCTTAAGCCCCCATAAACCTAGGAGGTACACCCATGCACAATTAGTGTATGAATAGGTGAGTAGATCCACGGGTAAACAATCACAGAAACCTGGGTCCTCGACCCTGTGCTGGCACGTGGCACCTGATCTAAAATATCATATCGGAACGTGACACCGATCCAATAATATCGTGTTGGAATATGACACCC
The DNA here is from genome assembly GCA_011800125.2 of Solanum clarkiae. NCBI lineage: Eukaryota > Viridiplantae > Streptophyta > Magnoliopsida > Solanales > Solanaceae > Solanum > Solanum clarkiae. The sequence goes on from JAABOM020000007.1 coordinate 6,933,037, forward strand.
GATCCAAAATATACATGCAAAACAGTGGGATGTATCCCCCCGCGAGAGAAACAATCCCCATCACAAAACAAGTATCCCTCAACTTATCAGAATATCAATCACGGGGCCTCGCCCCAAAAGTGTAGTCAACGGTGCCCCAGGCCCAAAGTAACAACAATTACTCAAACCCCTTTAGAATCGACACCTCGGTCTTGGACACTTGGACGTGATCACCAGAGACTAGTACCACGGGGAGCGTCACCCAGATTTAGACACTCAGACGTATCCATCGAAGACTTGAACAACAAGGTGTGTCATCTAAGCCTCAGAGCATAAAATCAGAAAATCTCCCTCTCTCTCTCTAACGGATCTGCATCTCCCAATCGTATCATCTCTCCCAAGTCACAATAACCAACACATTCCAAAGATACGCATGGAACTTGGAGTAGCAGTTAACCTCAGTATAAAAGTGTGTGGACCTCAATAATCTGAATAGAATCGGGCTTAGCAGGCAATCATACTATAATCTAGCCCACCTTGAGTAATAGAAATAAAAATGCAGTAATAATAGGGGTATCATAGGTTCCCCTGATCGATAGGCCCAACAGAATCATAGCATGCTCGTAATCAAGTCATGGTATGATATAGAGTGAATGCACAGTCTTTCCGTCTGTATATCTCTGTAGCTCAGGCAATACACACTCATACAGGTGCAAGTTAAGTTGGTATGCATGCCTTTCCTAGACTCTAACTCATATACGACCCTTACGAGGACCCTTTCCGTGTAAAGAAACTTATAGGGCAGGATAAGTATAATCTAAACTAAGGCTCAATAGGCTAGATAATCAAAAGGATATCACCCAACTAGAATCGAATCATCGTCCAACTGTTATTTAGGACATCGCCAAGGAAACTAGATATAGATACTAGATACAATGCACAGGGTAGCATGTAATCATGGGTCCACCTTTATAGCTAGTATATTCTTATGGCCTCAGACCACACACACAAAAACAGCAAGAGTCAAGCTAAGTGTACATACCTGTCACATATTCACGGCTCCAACCAAATCCTTTCTTAGTCATATAATATAAGAACTCAGGTACTATAACAGCTACAACCAACATAACTCTCAACATGACAATTACCGTCCTATAACATTATATATATATATATATATATATATACGACACACAATTTACATCCAGCCATTTTAGCTCAGTCTAGAGTTTAGAGAAAACCTAGCCTATCTGGCTGTCGATGCCTCGAATTCTGAATAACTCTAACTAGTATTTTCCTTTCCTAGAAGTCTCTCGAAGTTGCTCAGCTGTGAAAATATATTCCACAGTATCAACACGATCAAATTGGATGCTTTACCTTCAAAAAAACGGGTGAAAATTAAGCAAATGGGTCTAAAACAAAAAAAGTGAGCCCCACGCTAAAAATTCAAATAAAAATTATGGAAATGACCCTCTTTTAAGCTTTCACGGTCAAAATTCCCAAAAATCAGAAACTTTCAGACAACATCCAGCGTACTACAGGTTCTCCTCGTAATATAGAATAGTTTAAGCTAAAATTTCATTCAATTTCATTAAGAATTGATTACGATAACATATTTTGAATTTTCTAAAAAATTAAAATGTGAACAGCAGCTAAAACACCAATTTCCTCAAAAATACGGCCAAATTAGCAGAATCTAAGTATACCACGACATAGGTCAGGAAGAGTAGTATAATTTAGACCCAAATTTTACCAAATTCCAACTCCAAATTGATGAGAAATTGCAATCCGAAATTTCTAAAAATATACTCAAACTACAGGTGGAAAACAAGGATTTTTACCTCAAACAACATGCTGAAATCAGTTTTTAACACTCCCACGATGTTCTTATCAGAAAAATATATAAGTTGGCCTTTTGAGTCACCCAAAACGGATCAAAATGAGAGAGAAATAAGTTATGTGTGTATTGCTACGAATTCTGGAAAATCTAATTTTTCTTGTAACTGTTCAAAGTTAATTTCGAGGCTCTGACCTCATCCGAAGTTCAAAAAATAAAATCCATATATGAAATCTAATCAAAAGTGACATTCCAAACTCAATGGTGTAGTCAAAATTTCTAACGGAGATCATTTCAAGACAATGTGGGTCTCATTTCCCAATATCGAAATCTACCGACGTGCCAAAAATATCCGAAAGCCTCAAGAACTGAATGAAAGGTCCTCCTAAACCAAACTCGATTATCCAAATTCAACGAAAACATCAGAATTTGAAATCGGGGCCTCCTTGACCTAAAACCCGAGAAAACTTATTTAAACTTGTTTCAGACTAAAAACTCAAAATATTCTCAAAATCTCTAAAAATTACAACAAAGTCATTTCTAGCGTTAGTTTGACCATAAAAAATGTTAGAATTTTCAGAATTTCAATCCGAGCTTTTGAACCTCGAGTGTTGACCAAAGTCAAACTTTGGCTCTAGTAACAACCAAAAATACAATTTTGGACCTAAAATCTCCATTTTAATTCCAAATTTAGATCTGGAAGGTCTCCTAGATCAAATTCAATCTTCTAGAGCTAATGGAATTGATAGAAATAAATTCTAGCACTTAGAACTCAAAACGGCTAGAAAACTCAAATCTTTCAAACTTATACCTTTAAAACTCTTTCTTTTATAAAATTCCAACTTTTCATAAGATTTCCGAAATTCGGGTTTTAGACTCATCAAAAGATGGCTAAAGACAATTTTTGATAGAGGAAAAAAATAGTAATTTGGTCAAAAATACACTTCGAGGTCATTACAATCTTCCATTGAATTGTTATGTATGTTGAGTGATTGAATATGATAAGGCCAAGTGGTTCGCTTGGAGACTAGCAATAGTCTCTGGGTACCGTTCACGTCTAGGGTATCCTTCCGGGGCTTGACAAACTTGGTATCAGAGTATAGAGTTTAAGAGTCCTAAGGAATCTATAAAGTCGTGTCTAGTAGAGTGTTGTTCATAGAGTGTTGTTCATGGATGTGTGTTACACTACATTTTATAAGCAAGAGGCTATAGGATATTAGGGATGGTTACACTTCTTTCACATTCTGATTTGTGCGATAGAGTTGAAACTCTACGAAGACTCCTTTCTGACTCGTATATTGCACATTTGCAGAATCATGATCATGCCTCCAAGAAGAGCCGTCAGAGGTAGAGTGTGTCCTGCCAAGCATAATGTCAACCCACCTGAGCTTCAGGGACATGATGAGCCAATAGGTCTAGCCATCCCTACTGAGCAGCCACCACAAGCTGAGATTTCTAATGTTGAGCTTTGCCAAGCTATCTAAATTCTAGCCCAGGCTATCACAGCACCTGCTGCCAAATAAGGAGAGGGTAGACAGGATGCATAGGACACATCCAGAGTCTGTGAATTCTTGAAAATGAACTCACCTGAGTTCACAGGGTCTACACCCATTAAGGATCCTGAGAACTACATTAATGAGCTCCAGAAGGTGTTTTAGGTTATGTGTGTGGCTGATATTGATAGAGTTGAATTGGCTGCCTACTAGCTCAAAGGTGTGGCCAGGCTATGGTTTGATCAGTGGAAGAAGGGTAGAGGAGAGGAAGCCCCATTGCGGACTTAGAAAGTGTTCGCGGAAGCGTTCTTGGGCATTTCTTTCCAAGAGAACGGAGTCAAGCCAAGGTAAGAAAGTTCCTGAATCTGAAACATAGATCTATGATTATGCAATAGTATGGGCTTAAGTTTACTTAGCTATCTAGCTATGCTCCAAATATGGTGCTGATATGAGGGGGAGAATGGGTATATACGTTGATGGGCTGAACAAAGGGTCGAAGAAACATGGGAGGGGAGCTATACTTATGAGTGATATGATATTGGAACTCTAATTGTGTCCAACAAACTAATAAGGAGAGACAAAGCAACAAGGAAGAGTTCAGGAATAAAAGGGCCAAGATATCCAACCTTGAGGTTGGAAAGAGAGGGAATGGGAATGGAAACAGGTTTCAGTCAGGGCCAACATCATCATTTGCTAGTGCACATGTGCCCAGAAACAAGAAAGATCAGAGGTCTTAGAGTTTTGGAGCCCAGGGATCTTAGTCATTGGCTAGTGTGACTCAAGGTTCACAGGACAATCCACCATATGGTAAGTGTGATAGTTACACTTGGGGAGATGATGTGAGAGGAGTGATGCATGTTTCAAGTGTGGACAAGTGGATCACATTTAGAGAGTTTTTCCAAAGTGGGTTGACCAGGCTCAATATTCTACAGCAGACCCGCTAGCTAGAGGAACTCAAAAAGGTTCTACGTCTGGCGCAAGTGGACCTACAAACCGTTTATATTCGATGGGTAGTCACTAAGATCAGGAGAACTCCCTAGATGTTGTAACAGGTATGGTTCAGGTCTTACTCTTGATTACTATGTTTTGATGGATCCTAGTGCCACATTGTTATTTGTGTCTCCTTATATAGCTATTAGATTTGATAGAACTTCTGAGAGTCTTCTTGAATCATTTGATGTTTCTGCTTTAGTTAGGAAGTCTATGCTCGCTGCAAGAATCTATAGAGATTGCATAGTGTCCATTCATCATAAGGATACTCTTGTTGATTTGACTGAGTTAGAGATGATTGATTTTGATTTGATCCTTGGCATGGATTAGATTCACGATTGTTATGCCTCCATTGATTATAGAGCCCGAACAGTTAAGTTCCAATTCCCGAATGAACCGGTTCTAGAGTGGAAGGGTGATTTTGTTGCACCTAAGGGAAAGTTTATCTCCTACCTTAGGGCCAAAAAGCTAATCTCCAAAGGTTTTATCTATCATCTCATGCGAGTTAAGTCGGATGATGTTGAGTCTCCTACTCTAGAGTCAATCTCGATTGTAAATGAGTTTCCTAAAGTGTTCCCTGAGGATCTTCCTGAAGTCCCTCCTAATAGGGAGATTGACTTTAGAATTGATGTTCTTCCTAATACTTAGCCTATCTCAACTCCACCTTATAGGATGGCCCGCGCTGAGTTGAAAGAGTGGAAAGAGCAATTGAGAGATTAGTTAGAGAAAGGATTTATCAGGTCGAGTGTTTCTCCTTGGGGTGTTGTTGTCCGCTTTGTATGAAAGAAAGATGGGTCTCTCAAAATGTGTATTGATTATAGGCAACTGAACAAGGTCACCATAAAAAATATATAATCTCTCCACAGGATAGATGATCTGTTTGACCAACTTCAGAGTGTCTCTTATTTCTCAAAGATAAACCTCAGATCTAGCTACCATCAATTGAAAGTGAGGGAATGTGATATCCTAAAGACAGCCTTTAGGACTAGATATAGCCACTTTTGAGTTCTTGGTCATATCCTTCGGATTGAAGAATGCACCTGTAGCCTTCATGGACTTGATCAATAGGGTGTTCAGACAATATCTTGATATGTTTGTGATCATGTTCATTGATGACATTTTGATGTATTCGAGAGATGAGGAGGAGAAAGCCAATTACCTTAGAGGAGGAGCATGCCAATCACCTCAGAGATGTTCTCCAGACTCTTAAAGACCATGAGTTGTATGCAAAGTTTTCAAAGTGTGAATTTTGGCTTAAGTCAGTGGCTTTACTAGGACATATTATTTTAGGTGATGGTATTCGAGTTGATGCCCAAAAGATTGAAACGGTTAAGAACTGGCCCAAAACGACCTCTCCGACTAACATTAGAAGTTTCTTATAATTTGCAGGCTATTACCAAAGATTTGTTAAGGAATTTTCTTCCCTATCCGCACCATTGACCAAATTGACTCAGAAGAAGGTCAAATTTCAATGGTCTGATGAATGTGAGAAGAGCTTCCAAAAAGATTAAAACTAGGATGACTACTGCACCAGTTTTAACCTTACCCTATAGGATAGAAGACTTTGTGATATATTGTGATGCATCAAGAGTTAGATTGGGTAGTATGTTGATGCAGAGAGGAAAAATGATAGCCTATGCCTCCAGACAACTTAAGGTTCATGAGAGGAACTATCCAACCCATAATCCTGAGTTGGCAGAGGTGGTGTTTGCACTTAAAATTTGGCGGAACTACTTATATGAAGTACATGTGAATGTATTCACTGATCACAAGAGCCTGCAATATGTCTTCAGTCAGAAAGAGATCAACCTGCTGCAGAGGAGATGGTTGGAATTGCTCAACGATTATGACATGAGCATTCTCTACCACCCAGATAAAGCTAACATTGTTGCTGATACTCTTTGCAGGTTGTCAAAACTTTGAGATTCTTGAATAAAAGAGGGAGATAATCAACACGGACTTCATTACCGGTATATTGAGGTATTGAAGGCAATATGATTCGATATGGGTGATTATCTATAGGATGACTAAATCGGCTCATGGCTTAGCAGTTAAGACGACTAACACTGCAGAGGAGTACGCCAAGTTGTACAACCATGAGATTGTAAGGTAAAGGGGAGTTCCCTTGTCCATCATGTCAGACAAAGGAGCTCAATTCACCTCCCAGTTTTGGAGATCTTCTTAGAAGGGATTAGGTACTAAAGTGAACCTTACTACTGCTTTTCATCCTCAGACAGATGGTCAGGCAGAGCATACCATTCAGACTTTAGAGGACATATTGAGAGCCAATGTTCTTGACTAAAAAGAAATTGGGATGACCACTTTCCATTGATCAAATTTGCATATAACAATAGTTATCATGCAAGCACTCAAATGGTTCCCTATGAAGCTTTGTATGGGAGAAGATGTAGATTATCAATTGGGTGGTTCGAGGTTGGAGAAGCTGAGTTGATTGGACCTGATCTTATCCATCAATTAATGGAGAAGGTAAAGGTCATTAAAAAGAGAGGTTGAAGACTGCATAAAGTCACCAGAAATCTTACACCATATGAGGAGAAGAGACTTAGAGTTAGAGGTAAATGATAGGGTATACCTGAAAGTGTCACCCATGAAGGGTGTCATGAGATTTAGGAAGAAGGGGAAATTGGGTCTATGCTATATTGGTCCCTATCAAATTATAAAGAGGATTCGGAAGGTTGCGTATGAGTTATAGTTACCTTCTGAGCTAGACGCAATTCACCTAGTATTTCACGTGTTGATGTTGAAGAAATGCTTGAGAGATCTTGCCATGGTAATCCCTATTGAGAGAACTGGAGTAAAGGATATATTGCCTTACGAAGAGATTCCAGTCCAAATCCTTGATCGTTAGGTTCGCAAGTTGAGAACCAAAGAGATTATCTCAGTCAAAGTCCTACGGAAAAATCAATTAATTGAGGAAGGCACATGGGAAGCTGAGGAAGAGGTGAGAGCTAAATACCCACATCTATTCATGCTTGATGATGAGAATGTTGAAGGTAATTTTCTTATCTTTGATTTAAATTGATTTGTCTCTTCCTGAGTTGATGTATCTATTCCTGAGTCTGAATAGAGATTGTTTAAGATTGATGAAGAGTTGAGAGTTTGATTGATTGAGTATTGAGAGGAGTGTTGATGGTTATTTGTGCCTTGATTTCTACCTTTACTCATCATTCGAGGACGAATGATTTCAAGGGGGAGATGATATAACACCTGAAAAAATTACCAAAATACTACTAGATGAGAGATGTATGCATAACGCGTCTTCCCAATCTCTGATGGAAAATCCGAGGCCGGAAATGCGATCAACATGGAAAAGAAAGTGCAAAATGGTCTTGGTTGAGTTTTAGAGCAACCGGATCAAAAGATAATTTTTCGATGCAAGAACGCATTCTAATAAGAGTGCGCGACATGTCTGCGTCACAGACTTGTATGGATTCATACTAAGATGTGATCCCAATATTTTCTACGGGATTAGAAAATACAATAGAAAAATATTCTGCAAAAAACTCCCTCAAGCCACCTAGTCCGGGACGCAGATTAGGCCCCACCGAGGCGAACCATTTTTCAATTTTTGTGAGGCGCATCTCAGACCTTTTTCATCCCCTCCTGAACTTAAAACACGATCTAAATGGGTCGTTTTGAGCATAAAAAGGTTTTAATCCCCATTTCTAAGTCTTCTCTAAGTTCTAACAAAGATTAGGGCTAAAGAGAAGAGAAAAGGAATAAGAATTCGAGGAAATCGAGGAGGGTCTTACAAGATTGAGTGTCAAAGATTCATACCAGATATGTAAGGCTAAATTAAAGCATGAAATTGTTCTTCCATGTGCCCTCATTGATGGTAATAGAGGAGTTGTGAGTACAATGAGCCTTCATACACGTTTCTTGAATATTTTCTAGTAAATTATATATATATATATATATATATATATATATATATATATTATGTACTTTCATCTGTTAATGATCATCATAAACTTGTTTTACTGAATAAATGCTTTTAAATGAGTTACTTCATAAACCCAATATATTACTTTATAAAAGAATGCATGAATGAGCCTAGGGGATTGAGTTCAAAGTCTTGACTTGAGTATGATGATTGCGATTGTGATATAAGCATGATAATGAGTTAATAGCACTTGATGGTCCCATAGGTATTCATAATTGGACTCCAGAGATTTGTTTAATTGACTCTTTCCTAATGATTGATCTAAGCCTTGAGCTATTGAATGAGAATTGAATTGACGAGATAACTTGATATGATAGGCCGAAAGGCCCAAATGAGTCAAGTTAATGAGATGATGAGACTTTCCACGAGACTAATTGAGATGATTGATTGAGATGAAGAGTCTTATAAGCATTGAGTCTTGGGAGGAGTACCGAGCATTGTAATGAGTAAGAGTAAAATCAATTCGCACTCATTAACTACATCACCAAGCATAGGTGAGAATTGAGCCATTACATTTGAGGTTTATCTCTTGAGTTAAAGTCCTTGAAAGCACTAGAGGACTTGAGAGAGATTAGACCCTTGGGGGTCCGATTCGTTCTTTACCTGGCAAGTACAGAATGACTGTGGCAACATCAGCGGGATTGTTATACAATCACTAGCTCATAAGTGATTGTTGTCGAATAAGAAAAACTCCTTGATAGGTCTCACACTGATAGTACTCTGAGTTAAGTTGATTGATGAGTTTGAATTAGTATTGGTGAGTCATTTATCTACACTTTATTCTTGCTTTAGATAGACATTTGACATTCTAATTGAGTATCTTATGAGTTGATGTTATTCTATATTATTCTGTCTATATCTGTTTTATTCAGCCATTTTACATACTCAAACATTTTAAGTACTGATGTCCATTTGGACTGCAGCGTTTTATAATGTAGAGACATGTACTAGAGATCGTCAACAGGCTCATCGTTGAGGATCTACTGCAGTTACTTGAGTTGGTGAGCCTCCCTTACTTCGGATGATCATTATTTTATTTTTATCTAGCTATTAGAGTCAGGCTTTAGACAAATATTTATTTTGAATTGAAATAGTCACGGGTCTGTCATTGGTACCAATTGATAGTAATAGAGGTTTCATAGACTAGAGTTGAGTTATTGACTTGAGATTTTGTTGAGCTAGTTTCTTCCATACTAGCCTATTTGTTTGATATGATATTTGAAACTTAGAATGCCTACTACTTGTTGTCTTAGTCTTCCGCTGAATTGTTATGTATGTTAAGTGAATGAATGTGATGAGGCCAAGTCGTTTGTTTGGGGACTAGCAATAGTATTTCGGTGCCGGCCATGTATAGGATACTCTCTCGAGGCATGACATATTTGTCCCATATTATATGAGCACTTACTAAATTAGAATATAATTAATTTTTTTTTCAAATTTACCCCCAACCATTGATATAATATTTGAAAATTTCAAGAGGCGGTATATTTTTTCTAACCTAATTTAATATACATTGATTTAAATAAAGAGTAAAATAGTAAAATTCACTAGTGTATTAATATCACCAAATAAAAGGTGCACATATAATATAAGAAGAAGATAGTAAAACTTTAATATAAATATCAAATATGGAGCAGAATTTTTTCTTTTAAAAAGGTTAAAAGTGCCGTAGTTCTCCATTTCATTTTCCACTTCATTCTTCCCGCCAACCCCCTCACCCTCCCCCTCCCCCAAACCAAACAACCACCACTCCCGAGTCGCCAAAAACTTTCTACATGGATCATTCCCAACTCGCCACCGCCTCTCAAATTTTATTCAAGTAACCCAACCGACGCAATGTGTAAAACTAAATAGACAATTTCTCTCTCCATCTCTCTCTCCGATACTCACCGGAAATAATGGCAGATAATTCGAAATTCCAAACCCAGGTGGAAATCAAGCAACAATGTGCCCCTACGGCGTCGGTATTCTCCACTGAGAAGACTTCCGACGAGCTACTCAAAGAAGACAAAGTTCCATTCCCCATTTTTAGGCCGTTGTCTCAGAAGAGAGCAGACACATGGATCATTTCTCTCTTTGTGATCCTTCACTTGGGCGCTTTCATAATTACAATGATTGTTAACGATTGTTGGGAGAATTCTCATGGAGATTGTGCCCTAAAACCTCTCCGTAGGTTCTCTTTTCAGCCTCTTTCCGAGAATCCTCTGATCGGTCCCTCTGCTTCTGCGTCAGTTCCTTCTTCTTCACTAATCATTCTATTTCTTGTCTTATTTTTCTTGAAATTCAGATTCTATTATTTTAGATTTTACTGGTTTATAGAAGACCTCAAATTTCAATGCATCGTTTGAAATCTGTGAACATTGAATCAACTATGATGAATTTGATGTATTATTGAAGAAAGGTTGCTATCAATATGAATAGTTGCTTGAATTTGAGTTTGGATACTTGCACATCTGCAGTAGTTGTTGCGGCTACGGTGTTTATTGAGATCTATATTTATCCCTATCTCCTGAAAATGTAGTTTATGGCGGCAATTGGTGCTTTGCTCCTGAGAAATCAATACACACGCACTTTGCATATATACACATGCTGTGAACTGTTTCTGAAATATTTCTTGGTTCTTTGTGGAATCTCTGGCTTCGCCATATTGCAGTTCTTCAGGCCTTAGAGAATCTATAATCCATGGTCCATGTTCGCTAACATATTGATCTCTAGATCCCTCTCAAACAAGCTAACATTACCTGTTTTTCCTATCTGCCTTTGAAAATTGCAGTACCTATTTTATTCTTGAATTTGTTCTTCCAACTGTGTCAAAAGAACTATTGAGCTGTGCACTGTGTCTTGCACATGATATTATGTCGAGGAAGTTCTGCTGCCAGTAACAGATATGCAATCTTTTGCCAATGTAGGTTGGATGAAATTGGAGCACTTAAGAAGACTTTGTTGACTAATAATCAACAACTGTGGCGTAACTTCACAAGCCCATGGTTGCATGCAGGCCTTTTTCATCTGATCATCAACTTGTCCTCAGTAATCTTTGTGGGACTTCACCTGGAGCAAGAATTTGGACCATGTAAGAATATTCTATGATATATCCTTTCATTGAGAAAGTTGTTTATTGGATCTTGGATTGATGCTTCTATTTCTGCAGTAAGGATTGGAGTTATCTACATACTGTCAGCAATTACTGGTAGTCTTTTTGCTTCGCTTTTCGTTCAAGATCGGCCATCAGTTTGTTCATCTGGTGCATTGGTTGGATTGCTTGGTACACTGCTCTCTTGCCTCATCAGGAACTGGAAATCATATACCAATAAGGTCCTGATATCTTATAGCTTTTTTCCTCTCATCTCAGCTGGCATATTGTATCGTATCTCATCTTCCCACTTTTTATTGCAGTTTGCAGGGCTTTTGGCTACCCTGACAATCCTGATGACTAATCTTGTCCTTGGACTGATACCTTACATCAATAATTTTGCTAATATTGGAGGATTCATGTCAGGATTCCTTCTGGGATTTGTGCTCCTGTTCAAGCCTCAACAAGAGAAACTAGCTCGAAATAAGGGAGGCTTATTTGACTTTGATGCCAAGGACATTGTCAAATGTAGGAACAGTTTGGACAAGCCTGTTCAGAGGAGTACTGCTCTTGTTATCTTCGGTTTTTTGTGAGTTCCGTCTCTGTATGATGCTTGTATGGTTTTATCTTGCTCCATTTTTCTTTGCATCCAATTTCACCATGAACTATTGCTTAGGCTAGTCATAGTTGTCTAAGATAATGACTTGACTTGCTGTCACTCCAAATGCAGGCTTGCAGGAATTATAATGGCAGTTCTGCATGACATTGACATTAACAAGTACTGTAGCTGGTGTCACTACTTTGATTGCATTCCATCCAAATGGTGGAGCTGCACTGACAAGACATTTCATTGTGAGGTATCTGGTTATACTTGATCCTATTTTGAGAATGGAAAAGTAATTTTGTCTCAGAAGAAATAGTACATGCAAAAGTAAACATGAAATTATACATTACGTAACGTCATTGGACTGAAATGAGAAACAGATCAAGTGTTTGCTAGTTCAAGGGGGATGTTCCCCTAGGACAAGAAAAATAATCTTCACTTTATGTATATTCTTTCATATCATCTCTGACATAACTATTGTTTCAAGCAATTATAACATCACATACATGCTGAAAGTAGCGGTGTGAATATATTAATGATTGTATTAGGTTGTTTATTAACTAAGAAGATTCTTGGTTCTTCACTTTTAAAGATTGCTCCCTCCAACCCCACTACCAATGACATGATCATTGGTCTAAATGTTGGTGATGCTTTTGATTAGGGTAATTTACAAGGCTGGTATTTTGCCAGAACAAATTTTGCGTAATCCTGTACCACCTTTTATCTTTCATTTCAGCTTTGTTAGTGTTCCTTAATTAGAACATCTTGTTATTGGCATCATTTGCTTACTTGTCATGGTGGTCATTTTTTGTCCGCCTAGCGGGAAATTTGACTTTCCTTGTAGTCATAATCCTTTTTGTCCTGTTCTCATGTCGTTATTACTTCTGCCACTACAAATCAAGCTCAAATTTGGGTGCACTTTTTATTCTTCTGCAATTTAACTAGTATGTTAGAAGCAAACTTACAAGTGGCGCTTAATTCTTGTATTGCGTATTGCAGAAGATGGTCAACTCGGAACATCTGACTTTGAGCTGTCCAAATACTGGTAGATTCAGAGTTTTTCATTTCACCAACATTTCGGAGGCGAGGTTTCAGGACATATGCAATCTGATATGCTCCTAGCAGGTCATGGTTGTGTCCTGGTCACTATCTTTTCACACGATATATACTTGTATTAGGTGTAAAATACTGAGCTTCAGAGTTCTTAATCAAATTCTTGGGAATAACATCGACATCGAACTTGTTGCTATGAAGGATTTAGCAGTTGACATGAGGATAACCTTGTTCCTCTTGCTTTTCAAGCTTCTTTTCTTAGTGTTCATGTCGTTCCTTTAATGATTTCCATGGATCCGAACGCACACTGCTTGTTTAGCTCACACCTCAAGTTTCAACAAGGTGAAAATATTCTGTTATTTTGACAGATTTATGTCTAAATAATGTGAAGCAAAGCCTGGTTTTCAAATGAATATGTGTTCAGTTCTTTTCCTTTTTTTCTTTTTGAAATATTTTTAAAGTTCAATGGTTGCTATGTTCATAATGAATATTTCTTCCTTTTACATAGAAAATGGAGAATGTTCAATTTTGATAGTAGAACAATTTTTTTTCTGAATGGGCGGGAAGAGAATGGGAAGAAAATTAAAGCTTCATATATCTTATTCTTTCAGCTCTCAACATTCTGTCACTACTTTCTAAGTCAAAAATAATACTCCATCCATCTCATTTTACGTGACACCATTTTACTTGACTTGGTGTTTAATAAAAAAAATAAGATTTTTGAAATTTGTGATCTAAAATCAGATATATGTGTGATTGAGAATCATTTTATTAAGGGTAAAAAGATAATTTTAAGGTTAAATTGTTTCCAATTAGAGTAAGGTGACATTTTTTTTTTGAATGGACCAAAAAAGAAAGGGTGTCACATAAAATGCGGAATATTTTTTTTCTTTAACTTACCTAAATATATCCATATAATTTTGATATATGTATAATTATTTTTAATTAATACATAATACAGATTTGTTTTAATCAAAACAAGCATAATAAATTTAAGGACACTTAGAACTTGTGTGGAAGGACACTCTGGTAATTGAACTTGGTGAAATTAGAGTGTTTGTTGGACAGGCAATTACATGGTTAGGAGGTAATTCATTGTAATTGATTGAGTGTAATTGCATTGTTTTCCAGTACACAAGGAGAAGCTGTGAATTGTAGGTAATTACATGGTGTAATTATTGGTTCCTTTTTAATTTCTTTCTTTTATTTTTATTTTTTATATTTTTATTTTAATTTATTTTTATTTTTATTTTTTTAAATTCTATTTATTTTTATTATTCTAATTT
>JAABOM020000007.1:6947415-6963849 GCA_011800125.2 Solanum clarkiae
CTTCATAAATAGATAAAGAAATTTGGGTTGGGTAGATTGAAATTCATGAAGAATAACTTACCTTGAGGATGAATCTTAAAAAATAATTCTTGGTCATTCTTGAGCATTTATGTTTAGGAGAGAAGGAAGAGGGTTTTGATCATGAAAACAGATGTGTTATATGTTTTGAAAACCATAAATAGACTGCTTAGGACAAAAATACCCTAAAATTATAAATAAAAAACGTCATTAACTCATCCAGTGAGGGTTTGCGATGCGCTCCGGGTGCAAACCTTCGGACAGCTCTGCACCTCTTCACTAAAATGGTCATAACTTTTTACTCCAAACTTCGATTAATGCGAAATAAGATAGTTGGAAAGCTAATTCGAATATCTTCAATTTGATATATTATGGGTCATCTAACTCATTATAATTTAGGAGATATGGTCATTTGAAATTGACCCTTCTATCAACTCATATTAAAACTTAGTTGCTAGAAATTCTTTGAACTTGGCTTGAAGTAAAAGATCCATTATTACTCTAAATCACACCTAATATACTTTAAATACTTAGGAATTGATCCTAACACGTATATGAAACTTACAAGTCATTGGTTCACCTAACTTTTATAAAATCATACGTTAGAACTACGACCTCAAATCAGCTCTAATTCTATTCCCATACTAAGAAATTGACTTTAACATTTATGCTCAATTGAGAATTCTCAATTTCTATACCATATGAAGGATGACTCGGTCTTAGCTTTAAAAAAATTTGGGTGTTACATGACAATACTTTCATCCACGAAGAGCAATACTCATATATCCATGTAGAGCAAGTGGGAAACCCCCTAATCGATAATATTGTGTACTAATCTTAAGGCAATGTGTAATACTATCCAACAATGCGTAAAAAATATCAATATCCCAAGGATATTCATTAAACAATGCAGACTCAACCAAATAAAAATGTTTCTTGGGAACAACCTGTTCACTGTTCTCGTAAGAGAATAAAGTACAACACAACAAATTTAACAGCATTAGGATTGTTACCCCATTTTTTAGAGTGAAAAACATTTCAAACGGTATTTTCTCAACAGCCTGTTGTCCAGGAAAATAATCCACCATAAACACCAAAGGCTCTTCAGGATCATAACTGACATCGCAAGATCCAACACACCTTAAACCATTAACAGTTCCAAATTCTCTTAACCCGAAAAACAACTTCTCTCCATTGACTTCAATACCAAAAACATCTTTGAAGGTAAGATTTAACTCCTTCTCAACTAAATAATGTATAAGTTGCAATTGAGTATTTGCTTTGGACATATCAACAAAACAATAGAAACATGTACCTTAAAAATCTTTAAACTGCTCAGGAGACGACTTATCTTTAATTATGTCGATGACTGTATAATTTGTATAAGCCTTCCACCGACAGGTAACATAGTTTTCCCCAGGAACCTTCCAGAACTTGCGATTCTGCATTCAAAAAATAGTGCCTCTAAATAAATAACAACTAAAAGTTCTAAAAAACTGAAATAACAAAAAAAATAAAACCTTATCAAAATCATCCATATTATCAGCATCTTTTGAGGGTCGATCCCTCCTCTGTTTTTTTCCTAGAGGATGAAGCCTTGCTTGTTGACTTTGGAATAGGCACATCATCGATGAAGTCGTCATCATCATCAACAATTTTTTTCTACTTTTCGTTAACATTTATCTTTTGTTTGTTAGTTTTCAAACTCGCATTATCAACACGTTTTTTCACCATTTTTTTTAATTATTTTTGGCTGAACTTCACCATTACTTTTTATCCCTTTATCAAATGGCATATTAGGAGTAGGTTGAGAAATCCCTAAATCAAAAAAGGCACATCACTGTTCAAATCACCGCCAGAACTAGTGCTAACAACATTCACCGCGCTAACATTCCTAGGACTTCTTCTGTTTGTTTTCATAGCAGGGGGTCCCTGCCCTGTAATAAGATCAACAACAGATTTCACTGAACTTGAACCCTCAACGGAATGAGGGTTTTAAATCCTAGAACTCCTTCTAGGTGTTGATGTCTCATTTATCACATAAGACTGTAACTGTAAAATTATGAAAAGAACACAAAATTCTCAACAAAAAAATAAACGAAGGTTTTGAATAAAACAAAATCCCAAATAAACATAATATAATACAAGAAACAAAAAAGTCGTACTAATGTGCAATTCTACAAGTTTGAATGTACAAAAGCACATCAGAAATTTCTGAAAATTTCAAAAAAAAAAAGAAGAAAAGAAAAAGACGTTGGAAGGAAAACATAAATCGAACAAAATAATGAAAACTTTGTTGAAAATGCTAGAAAATACATACAGTGAAGAGCCGCGATTTTGGTTTGATCGGAAAAGGAGGAGAGAAACCCTTTGTTCTTCTTCTTCATGTTCTGACAGTAACCAGAGAACCAATGTAGTAGGGAAGAAGTTAGTTTTTTTGTTTGACACAAAAAAAAAAGGGGATTGAAGAGTCCCTACTATCCTATCCTACCTATTTTGTTATTAATTTAATAATTATGCTATAAACAGTAATTAATTATAAGTTATATTAAAAAGTGCAATAACAATAATAAAATATATCAATTAAGTAAATTTTTCTTATATTAATCCATAACATTTATTTGGACTAATATATTCATGAATTTAATATAATTTGAACCTTTAAAATTTAACCCTTACGGGTTGGCCTGGTGGCAATTGACTTGAGTCTTGAGGTTTGCTTCCTTTCAAGTTCTCAAGTTCAAACCTCACTGAATGCAAACAATTAATTGATTTGGACTGAGGGTTGTAGGAAACAGCCTCTCTACTTCTATGAGGTAGCGGTGTAAGGTCTGCGTACAATCTACCCTCCCCAGACCTCACTAGTGGGATTATACTGGGTATGTTATTGTTGTTGTTGTTATTGAACCTTTAAAATTTATAGGATTAGTTAGGACTAATTTTATAGAGCCCTACAAAATTTCGATGTCTATAAATATAAATATTAAGTAAAGCCAGCCTAATTAAAAAAATATGTTTATATATTAGAATATTACTCGCTAAATCAAACTTTGGTAAAGTATAGAAGGAAATGAAGGAACTCCTAAATATATTTGATTCATTTGAAGGAAAACTACTAACAAAGAAATTAAAGAAACTCTTGATTTTTCCACAATCTATCCCAACAAGCTAAGAAGGCAACAAATTTTTTTTTTCAAAACTTATCACCTTGCTTCCTTGTTGTTTTTATGTGGAAAGTGATATCAGATATATGAAAGCTATAGTTGAACTATAAAATATTTCTCTTATTTGGTAACAAAGTTAAAAACAGCAACCCTTTGTTTTTAACTGTTTTAATCTCCAAGCTAAAGTGAGAAAGTGTCACTTTTTAAATTTCATTTTTAGACAGCCCCCAAAAGGGCCAGCCGAAAAATTGAAGAAGAAATCTGAGTGGTCAAAGCTTTTTCTTATAATAATCGCGCCTACGTACAAAGCCTTGGGCCGTCCATCCCATTTTATAAAAATATTAGTGGCGAACCTCATGGGTCGCGCGAGTTCAATATGTATTTTTTTCTTAATTTATATGATTTAGATAAAATCTAAAGATTTAATAATTTTAAATTTTATTAATTATTTCAATTTGTAATTTGACTAGTTTTTAAATAATATATATTACTCCCTTCGTCCGAATTTATATGCCTTAATAAAATTTTGAGAATTAATTGAACTTTCATATGTCTGTTAAGTATTTAAAATTATCAATTATTATAGTCACTAGAGCTTGTGCCAGCACAGGCCTAACATATATTTTAATCTCGATTTATGTGACATTGGTAGATATTATATAGAATTATTAATTATTGCAACTTATAACACATTTTAATATTATTTTTAAATAACCTATTCTGTTCCAATTTCTGTTGCATATATAAAATTTTGAGAGATAATCAAAATTTATATTTATTTCTTAAAATATTTTAAATTGTTAAAAGTTGAAGCAACTAGAAGAATGATTTATTTGGAATAATATTGTAAAATCAAGTAGTTGAAGAAGTCACATAAATTAGCAGTTGCTTTTAAGGAAAATAATGTATTACAGGTAACACTGTAATTTTATAGTTGAAGTATATGGAAAATAATTAATAGGTAATCGACAGCTAACTTTGGGAAAAATAATTAATCAGAGGCAATATTGCAAATTCATAACTACAATAACTGAAGAAATAACTAATAAAAATGACATAAAAATTAAATAGACACGTTAATAGTCACCGTAAAATTAAACAGACACGTTAATAGTTAGCTATTTGCTTCAAGCAACTGAAGCAGACACGACAATCCTAAATTGCTCAAATAAGCAACTAGTTATTAGTCACTTGCCTGCTTCAAGTAGCTGAAGCAGGCACAATAATCTACCCTGCTCAAATAAATAGCTTATTATATAAGAGAATGTAATTATATAAATATGACCCTTTAAAATATCACCCCTCACAAGATTTTGCATAAACACCATTCTGTTCAAATTCTATGTATGAATTACATTAAGTACTATATTATTATTACATATTTAAAATAAATTTAACTTTAAATTGTGCTTTAATGATAGTATATTTTTAAAAAAATTACTGTAATTATTTTTTATTGAATTTCATTTCCAGGCAAACTACATTGCTTAAATTGGACATACAGAAATACTTGTGTCTATAAATGCCTTATGGAGTAACTGGCATGCAACTGGTCCATCCAGTACTTGAAAAACAAGTTCTTCCACAAATTGTCCTAAAAAATGAAAACATGGGTTAAAGTATTTTGAACTTTCACTTTGTCCCATATGAATTATGTAGTATAATTCATCACACATAAGTTTATTTATCGAAATTTTTGTGAAAATAAATTATGTTTCTTAAATTATAAGTTTATAGTTCTAAAACTAAACTTATGCTTTGCGAAGTATTTCTCCTTGTAACTTGTCAGGCATAATTTGTGCATTGCAATTTTTCTTTTTTTATTTTGTCGATGTTGAAAATATGTTTATCACTTTTTTATTACTTAAAGGATTAAAGTATTGGATGACAAAAATTAAAGATTACTATCTCCATCCTATATTATATAGGCATTTTCTATTTTACATGGTAATTAAAAAATTATTAATATACTAGTAAACTTACCATTTATTCTCTATTTATATCAATGTACATTAAATTAAATTAGAAAAAATATACATAAAATATAGGAATAGTTTACTCTTTGAATGTGGAAGTAATTAATCAATCTCTAAAAAGTTTCAAATATTATATTAATGACGGGATAAAATGAGAAGGAAATAATTAATTCTATCATAATTTAATAAGTAACCCTGTAATATTGAATAAATATTTATAAAAAGATGCTCAGGACGAAAGGAGTACAAATTAAGATTAAGATGCAATTAAAGACAGCTCTAAAATAGGGACATTTGTGTGCCCCACCCCACACCCAAATACCATAATTATTCTTCATTCTAATTAATTATGTGGGTCAAAGAATTTTTGGTTTTAAATACTAGTAGTTGTACAATTCCTTTGGGCCTAAACGAGCATCTCTATCTTCAAAAACATTTATTATCTCACAAAAAAATCCATTTAATTGGCAGCTCATTCAAACATTCCCTCACATAAATGATAGGTGAACGGTTAGGTTCTTGATAGCTCCATACATAGCTACTATTTTGGGGATAAATCAATCTTAATGACAACAAGTGTATGGCCACACATGCCTTGACATTCCTGAACCATCAAAGCATCCATCGCTTCCACCTATGACATTTTCGGTAGCCTTCATTC
This sequence comes from Solanum clarkiae, assembly GCA_011800125.2. Lineage (NCBI taxonomy): Eukaryota > Viridiplantae > Streptophyta > Magnoliopsida > Solanales > Solanaceae > Solanum > Solanum clarkiae. The sequence goes on from JAABOM020000007.1 coordinate 6,953,235, forward strand.
ATACCTCTCCCGCTTCAACTTGATGACTACCCTTTAGGTAATGATATCTATCATGTTCGTAGATAAGTCATACCCTCCATTTGGGGTTTTTATACATAAATGGCGAAACAGAAAGAAAATTATAGTCCAATAGTCATAATGGTTGTGTGACTAGAATTGAACAACTATGCCGACATGAATGACTAGACATCTAATGGATTTTAGACACACTCTTTTTGGGTAAATGTGTTGGTACATATGCTTTTCTAATTTAAGTTCAACAAAATGCTACCTATCATAATTTATATGGCATACTTAATTTATTTCTCATCACAATTTTAGTAGGTACAAACATGTATGTGAACGTTCTTCTACCTAGCACAAGAGTGGATGATATATTTTCAACAATTCGACCATCCTTGTAACAACAAGTGGCATGCTTAAACATCTGCATTTAAGGCATATACAGTTGGACATATGTACCGAAATGTTGAAATATTGATTTGAGAAGTATTTTAAGTGAAACAACCATTTCAAATTTTCATATATTCAAACTTAACTTACTTCTAAATTCTCTTTTCTTTTAATTTCAAGTCCAACAACAACAACAATATACCCAGTGAAATGTCATAAGTGGGGTCTAGGGAGGGTAGAATGTACACAGACCTTAGTACTATTTCATAGAGGTAGAGAGGTTATTTCCTGGGAACCCTTATCTCAAAAACTCATAAGCAGAATAAATTAGATATGAAGAAAATGAAAAAAAAGAAAAGAAAATAGAAAGAATGACTAATAATGAAAAGTAGATAATAGTATTGGAAAAAACCTAAAAACCATGAAAAAAGTAGTCCTAGGGTCTAGGTCTCTCACTTTTGATACCTATTTAAAGACTACAACAAGTGGTACTAGATTACTATTAATGCTCAGACAATGGATTTGGCTGGTTAAAGATAAGTGATCTGTATCTTTTTAGAAGTTCCTTCTTTTAGGGGGGTGGATTATAATTTTATAGGGGTGGGGCTAAATGGTACACATAGTGGGAAGGAATCTTAAAGTTAGCAACAAATTAAAATTTGGAAGGAAAAATAGAGTAACAATGCGGAGTTATATTCGTTTTGTGTCAGTCAAAGAATAGTAATGTGGTGGGGGATTAAGTGAGTGACATTTCTTTTGTGGTCTTAGTATATCATCATTTCCTAGTCTTGTTTCTCCACTAAAGGCTATTTTCTTCGTATGGTTACTTTATCATAGAAGAGGGAGTAGGCATATAGTTGGTCCTTTTCAATTTTCTCACATGAGGACGATAGAGACAGAGTTATGATTTCAATTTTATGAGTTCTAAAATTTAAAATAATCATTTAGTGTTAATCAATAACTGAGTTCTAAATTCATTACTCATACATATATAATGAATTTTTTAACACAAATATACTATGAATTTGCCTGGCCCTAAACTTTTAGCTCCACCCCCGAATTAGGATACGAAGCAACCCGTTTGTTGATTATGCCCTTCTTGATTCATTGTGGACCAGGACTACACAAAGGTAGAACACCATGAAAACTCCAATGACTTTATCATTAACCTTGATATATAGCAATATCGTGTTGTAAGGAACTACTGTAATTCAGATTGTCAAACATAAACAATGTAATATGTAATCCTATCATGAATTCAAGATCGTAGAACTATATGATTTTCACATATATCTTCTTAACACATTAGTCAAGGAAACATACCAGAATCGGCCATGAGATCTTGACTTGATCACTTGAGTAGAAGTTTTTTTCTTGTTCTTAACAAGATATTAGTTTTTCTCTCTCTTTATCTTTTACTGATTTCTTTCAAAATGACTGTTGATTGAAAATGCAGTATTTTTCAGTATTTATAAGCAGAGAGAGGACCAGTTACTTTCAATCCCACTTTCCATCATCATGGGTAGGGGAACTTATAACTAACTCTCATAACTTCCCACTATCATGCCCTTAACTCCCCATTATCACATTCACAACTTTCCACTAACATAGGTAGTGGGTAGACGTGAGAAGTTGGGATCAGGATGGTGGGAAGTTATAATAATTTCCACCAATCATAATGGGTAGTGGTGGGGAGTTACTGCCAACATAGTGGGTGGTGGAAAGTTGCAGTAACTTCCACCAACATGAGCAGTAAGTAGTTTAATTACTTCCACCAACATTATCCAATTTGAATTTAGTTACTAATTAAATATTAAATCAAGATTAATATTAACGTGAGCCATAAAATTAATATACATGGGCCATAAAAAACTAACATTCTTTCACTTAGCGCACGTAACATCAATAACTTAATAGCTTAATAAATATTCCAATTACTATGTGCACGTTACTAAATTCAACATTATTTGTTGTTTTGAATAAGTCCACTAACGAGTCATGCCGGTCATATATCCCTTCTTTGATATAATTTCTTTCATGTACCACAATATTAGTATATTATTCAGCACAACCTTTAAATCCACGATGATCCAATGATAATATTTAGAATATCTTTATTTAAACTAAAATTGTCAACATCATTCTAAACATAATGTATACAAGAGAAAACAGGTAATTATAGCAAAAACATATATATAGTTGAGCTTAAAGTGTCAATTGCTTAAACATAATAAACTCTTTACAAAAGTCATTCGTTGTTATTTCATAAGACTTATTCTTTCAACATGTTCAACAAATGTTTTGATTGGTAATCCTTTTGTCAAAGGATCAACAATCATAAGTTTGGTGCTTATACGTTCAATTGACACTTTATGTTTCTAAACTTCTTCCTTAACTGAAAAGTATTTCAATTCCATATGTTTAGCACCCTTTGAGTACTTATCATTTTTAGAGAAGAAGACTATTGCAGTATTATCACAGTAAAGTTTCAGTAGCTTGGAAATACTGTCGACTAGTCCAAGTCCTGAAATAAAGTTACACATCCAATTAGCCTAAACTGTGACCTCAAAGCATGCCACAAACTCAGCTTCCATAGTGGATGCAACTTTAACAGATTATTTCGCATTCTTCCATGAAATTGCTCCTCCAGCTAATAGGAACTAATATCCAAATGTGAATTTTCTTGCATCGACACAACCACCATAATTTGAATCTGAATATCCAACCATTTTAAGATGATCAGATCTTCTGTGAGTGAGCATATGATCTTTTGTTCTTTGCAAGTATCGTAACTTTCTTTACAACCTTCCAGTAATCTATTTCTGGATTACTTTGATAATGCCCCAGCATCCCAACAGCAAAACTTATGTCTGATCTGGTACATGTCTGGGCATACATTAGTCTCCCAACGATTGATGCAAGGAATATCTTTCATTTGCTTACATTCCAATTCATTCTTTGGACATTTATTGAAACTAAATTTATCTTCCTTTTGAATTGGAACGGGATTGGATGAACATTTTTTCATTCCAAATCTCTTTGACACTTTATTAATATAGGCTTTTTGAGAAAATCTCAACAATCCTTGTGATCTATCCTGAAATATTTCTATCCTAATCACATAGGATGCCACTCCCATATCTTTCATTTTAAAGTTGTCAAAGAGATATTTCTTGGTACTGGACAATAAACCAAGATCATTAATAGCAAGCAAGATGTCATCAACATACAGAACTAACATAATAAACTTACTCTCACTGATCTTTAGATATATACACTGATCAACAGTATTTTCCTTAAATCCAAAGGTTATAGTAGTTTCATCAAACTCAAGATACCATTGTTAGGAAGCTTGTTTTAAGTTTGTATATTGACTTCTTAAGTTTACACACCATGTGCTCCTTTCTTTTGACAGAAAACCCCTCAGGTTGATTCATATAAACTTCTTCCTCCAAATTTTCATTCAGAAAGGCTGTTTTCACATCCATTTGGTGTTACTCTAAGTCATAATAAGCTACTAAAGCCATTATAATTCTGAGTGAATCTTTTCTAGAGACAGGTGAAAAGGTCTCCCTATAATCGATGTCATCTTTCTGAGTGAAACCTTTGACAATAAGTCTGGCCTTGTGATGTTCAATCTTCCCAGTTGAGTCTCATTTGATCTTAAAGATCCATTTACACCCAACTCTTTTGCAACCTTCAGGTTATTCAACAAGGTCTCAAATATCATTATATTCCATAGACTTCAACTCATCTTTCATAACTTATATGCATTAATTAGAATTTTCACTTTTAATGGCTTGTGAAAATGAGACTGGATCATTATCAATTCCCAATTCAATTTATGACTCGTGTAGATAGTACCAAATAATCATAAAAAAATAGAAATTCTCTTTTGTCTTTGAGACCTCTTTAATGCTACTTTTTCTGGTTCATCTACTACCTGTTCATTAATTATGACTTCATTATAATGAGTAGGAGCAACAATTTGTTGTTCTTGTTGACTATTAGATTGTACAACAACTTCAGAAACTAAAACTTTAGAAGAAGTATAAGATAGAGAAATTTGAACCTCAACTTCTATAATTTTCACATTACATTGTTCCTCACTCCCACTAACTTCACTATTCTCAATGAACCTAATATTTTCAGTTTCAACAATTTACGTATTATGATTAGGACAGTAAAATTTATATCCTGTTGATTTTCTGGATGAAGAAACAATTGATTGTTCTTCAATCCAGTTTCTTGTGGATTATCAACTCCAATTTCTGTCAGGCAACCCCAACACATGCAGGTGCCTCAAACTAGGATTCCTACTAGTCCACGATTCAAAAGGTGTCTTTGGAACTGCTTTATTAGGAATCCTATTTAGTAAGTAAAATGATAGTCCTTAAAGAATATATCCACAAAGAAATAGGTAGAGATTAATTACTCAACATACTCCTAATCATACGCATTAACGAATGATTATGCCTTTTCGCCACACCATTTTATTGTGGTGTGCCTGGCATTGTGTATTGAGCATATATGTCATGCTTTTCAAGGAATTTAGCAAATGGGTTAGGGTGTTTTTTAATTTCATCATATATATCATAAAATTCACCATCTCTATCTGATCTGATTATTTTACTTTTTTTGTCTAGTTATTTTTCAACCTCAGTAATAAATACCTATGAGGCATCAATCACTTCAGATTTTTCGTGCAACAAATAGACATATCTATAACGTGAAAAATCATCAATAAAGGTGATGAAGTATTTTTCCTTACTGAAAAATGTAATGTCAAAAGGACCACATATATCAGTGTGAATAATTTCAAGAAGCTGTGAGCTTCTTATGGCTCATTTATTTGTGTGTTTTGTTTGTTTTCCTTTGATACAATCCACACAAATGTCAAGGTCAGTAAAATTCAAATTTCGAAAAAATTCATTCTTAACTAATCTTTCTAGTCTTTCTTTGGATATGTAACCTAAACGTTTATACCACAAGTAAGCAGATTTTTCATTCACCATGCTTCATTTAGTACCAATATTATGATGCAAAGTTAAGAGTGATTTGTAATCAGATTATCAAGATCCACTTTGTTTAAGCTATAACAAAGAATACTAATACTAATAAGACAATTATACTTAAACAAACTAAAACATCCATTATCAAAATTAAAAGAATATCCAGTCTTATCTAACTTAGATAAAGAAACTAAACTTCTCAAAGAGAAGGTACATAACAAGTTTCTAACAAATCTAAGTGATGCTCAGTATTGAGAATCAAATGGTAAGTTCTGATAGCTTCAACTGGAGCCTTCAATCTATTCTCCATATATACAAATCTATCATTCTGGTTTATGATCTGTGTTGTAAGGAATCCCTGCATCTTATTAGAAACATGAACAGTATAATTAGAGTCAATCCACCAAGTATTATAAGTAACTTCAGTTAAGTTTGATTTAAGACATGTAAAAGCACAAGACTTACCTTTCTTCTCGAACCACGTATTATGTTTCAGGTAATCTTTCTGAAAGTGTCCAGGTTTTTCAAAAATAGCACTTACAATCCTTATGTTCTTTCTTAGTACTTGAGATGATAACTCATTAACATTAAGTTGCTTTTGTTTTCCCTTAACATGCTTCTTTCCTTTTTTTCTAGTTCCTTGATGACTTACTGTTACGCCGAAAAATGGCCGGCTTTTGAATAAAATTGAAAATTATTCAAAAATTGAGAATTAATTCCAACTAAATTAATTTAAGTGAAACTAATTCTCGAAATTCGAAAAAGATATGGAGTCGCCACCTAATTTTACGGATAATTAGGAAACCATTAAAATATTTAAAAAGATCTAACAGAAATTTTTTTTTAAATCCAAAGAAATGAGTTCGGGTTCATATACCCATTTCGAGAAGGTTTTACGCACTCGAAATGGCCGCTAAATTCGATTATCCGGCGATTAAGAAAATTTGACTAACTTTTAATTTGAAAATATTGATTGATTTTGAAATTGATTAATTTTTTTGAAAGACTTTGATTAAATTTGAAAATATTTTGGCTAGACTTGAAAAGATTTGATTAAAACTGCACAAAATTTAAAACATTTGACTTAATTTGAAAAAAAATTTACCGAATTTGAAAGTTGAACTAATATGCCAAAATCCCATTTTTTTTATTATTACAAAAAAAAACACTTTTTCAAAATTAAATGAAATTAATAACATAAATGATTTTAACACGTTTGGGGAATTTAATTAAATTAAAACCAATAAGAATAAAATGTTAGCATCCAAATCCATACAAACATGTAAACAAATATAAACTAACAGAAAAGAGTTTCTTGGGCCTTTTCCCATTTTAATCTTTGTTTGCGAATTCAAGCTTTTATCCTGAGATTTGTGTAGCAGCTTCTTCTCCTATGGCTTGGGGCGGACTCGGAATAGAGGTAATTTGGGCCTCCGTGGCCTCTCAAAGATGCAGGGAGGATGGAGGAATCCCAACGAACCCCAATAGAAAGTTTTCATAAGACAAAAGAAATGAGTTAGTATGTGAACAAAGGATACAATGTAACATTATTTCAACCGCAAAATTATCAAATATTTAAAGGAGAAGAAAATATGCCCTCAGACACGAGTATATGCTCTTCTTAAGAAAAAAAGGGATTGTCTCTTTTTTTGTCAAACTCAACGGATCTCATTCAGATCAAACTTTAGGATAGCTACAATTAGAACAAAATATGATGTACTTACTCTCATTCAAAACAATATAGCTAAACAACGTTTATGATGTAATTTGTGTGATATTCAAAACAACATGGATTGACACAATATTTAACAATTAACAGAGATAGAGGCAACTGACAAATAATTTCATTTTATGATACAGTGACCAAGTAAAAACTGGTTAAGAACCAGACATCAAACAAGATATTACAGCATTGTACAAGAGTAAATGCATGATGTTAGGATAAGAACAGGGGATTTACTCGAAGAATCCTATCCCATAATTTTCTCCCCTTTCTTCCCATCAACTTCCTCCCCTCCAAAGGATAATTAAGCTACGAGAGAAAACAATCAAAGTAACAGGCCGCTGCAAGTTTTAACATCTCAAACAGAGAACCCCTACGCTATGAAACACAATCACTGAAGGTTCTGCTTGTCAACACAGTAACACCAAATAAAATTTATAGCGTCAACATCGATGGACAAAGATAAGTACACTTTGCATTTTACCAACAAACTAGAATCAGAACAAGACAGTGCATTTTTGACCTTAAAATCAGAACAGATAAGGTTAGGATTGGAAGCAAAAGACTGGACCACAACTTCAGCAAAAATCGAAGCTTTGGACTCACATCTTGAACTTAGTATTACAGAATAATGCAGTCAGCATTACACAACAAGGAAAGAGATGCACGAAACATTGTATTTTTGACCCTAAGATCATAACAAGTGAGGTCGAGACTGGAAACCAAAAATTGAAACCAAGAAAATCAATTTCACAAATCTCAGAACCACATAAAGCACAGGTGACTTAACATCTAATTTCAACCTAAAACAAACTTCATCTACAAACATCAATTTCAATTACACCATAGCAACTTCATGTTGAATCTATACTACCACAACAATTAGACATTCTAATCAGTGTAGTATTGGTTTCGACAAAACAAAGAGTTAATCAAACAATAATTCAACTTCGGTATTTCAGAGTGACAGAGCTTTTCCAGAATTAACATTACGCAGTAGGTTCATAATGAGCAAAAATCATACTAGAACATACTTAAACCAAACACAATCAGCTCAATATGTATCAACTCAATTAACTCATCATAGGGCATTCTTCAGTTAAGGACCAGATAGTCACAAATAGGATATTCATACTTTCGCATTCAAACCAGGTCACAGAACCTTAATACGAAGGAACGAGATTGAATATTACCTTCTTTGGAGCAGGAATTGAGGACAACGAGCTTGGTGGAGACACTTACACCATTACGAATCGAATTTCAGACAGACTCAATTTCAAGACTGTCCTGGCTTCTAAATCGACGAATGATGAAATTCGCACAGAATGACTGAGGATTGGGATTTTTGTTCTGGTTTTTTTTCGGGTCCTTTCAAGACAATGGTCAATCGAATACTGATAATAAACAAAAGCAAATGGGGCTCAAATGTTATGACAGCAAAAGAGAAACCAACCTCGCCATGGCTGCAAACATCGATTGCGCGAGAGAGGTCGTAATCACAGGCCATCCATGTTGCCACGCCAAGATACGAGTTGGCCTCCTTCCATGCTTGAATTGATTAGCCCAGATATAGAAACATCATCATCATCGCTCTCAGACTTCCTCTACTCTCCCTTACCACTGTTTTCGAGGTCTCGAACCCTCACCCTTTTTTCTTTCTCCCTCTCTCGTTCTCCCTCTTCCCCGGCTGTTTTCTCCTATTGTTCACCCTTGCTCAAGAACGAAGAAGAAGGGGAATTTATAGGGGATGATTAGGGTTTGAAAATGGGGGAAAATCAGATGGGTTTTCAAAATTCAAAATCCATAGTGGGTAGGGTCGATTTCTACTTTTGATAAAGCAAAACACGTAGGGGACAAGGGGACAAGAACGTTGGGTGGTTGAACATTGAGGTGCTTTCGGTGCCGAATTGGACAAGACCAGCGTGGGGAGCGGTTTAAAGAAGAAGAAGAAGACAAGGAGAATATGAAGGCATGGAGAAGAAGAAACAGGGGGTCAGGGGCGGCTAGGGTTCTGGTGTTCTGATTTGGGAGGTGAAAAATGAAGAAGGAGATAGGGAATGAGAGAGATAAGAGATTTGGGGGCGCGTGGGTACACGCGCCCGGTTTAAAATTACTATTATTATTTTTTTATTTTTTTTTTGAAAAATTGTTCAAAATCGCTAAAAATAAAAATAAAACTCGATGATTAATTTGACACCGTGGAGGGTAAAAATTGGGTGTCAACACTTACATAGTTGTTGGAGTGGGTTCCTTGATTCTTGAGCATTATTTCCTCTTGAACCAACGTTTCATGCAATTCATGCACATTCCATTTGTCTTTTATCTAAGTGTGGTGCAACATACCACTACACGGACTGTGAAGCACCACCCGGCCCATGAAGTGGCCCGTCAAAATGACATCGACGCTAACTTTTCTCAAGTGTTCTAATTGAAATTTTGAGGCTAAGTCTTGTCTCACGGGCACTCCACACGACCCGTGGAGTGCCACACGACCAGTCAAGCCTCTAGTGAGGCATCAAAGCCAAGCCTCTAGTGAGGCATCAGTTTGCCAATTTTTCTACCCGTTCACTAATGGCTTTTTCGTAATTCTAATTACTCTAATGACCTTTTTAGACTTCCAATGGTATCTTAATCTCCCCAAAAGACCTAAACCCTATTCCAAAAGATCAAACTCATTACTTTCATCTCAAATACACTCTCAAATTCTCTCAAGAGCCTCCACCAAGACCCCAATACAAATCCAAGAAAACTCAAGAATAAGTTTTGGATTCCAAGACCCACTTTCAAGCTTCCATTCTTTCCCAACTCAATTCTAACGAACTCAAGATCTAAGGTATGTGGATTGATCCTTGATTCCTTCCAATCAAGGAGACCTAAAATTATTTTAAAGTAAACCTACATGGATTTTTCTTACTTTAATTTGGGGTTTTGAATATTATGATTCCTAAAATTTTATTGGTGCATGGTTAGTTTTTATTAAATGATTTTAATGTGATTTAAACCCTTATACGAGGTTTCACTTTGGGTTTATGAAATTACAAGTAGGCATGTTCCTTCTTAAAAGCTTGTTTATGCATGGGTGAACTTATGTTGAATTTAAATATGGATTTAATGGTGTATTTACTTTAATCACACAATATATAGTTGATTTTGGATCTAATCCTAATTACCCATGCCTTCTTCATATCATTCATAGCATATGTATTCATGTTCATGAGAATTTATGAAAATTATGTTATGCGTTAAGCCCAATTATGTTCTATGATATGATCTTGATAAAATATTGCATATGACAAGAATGTGATTACATATATGTCTATTGAATATGGAACTATGAGAATTTTGGGTGCTTGTACCATTTTGTATATGTATGGGCTATTCCTATGTATGAATACATTATTTATGAAAATTTTTTTGGACTTGAAGCTTAAGAATACATGGAAATGGTCTTAGAAGTGATTAATGTCTCTTGAAAGTATGTATGTGT
>JAABOM020000007.1:6967626-6986935 GCA_011800125.2 Solanum clarkiae
ATGAAACTAAGCTTAATCCTTTATAATACGTTGTTTGTATATTGATACCCTATATGTATTCTCTTGATACTCTATCGGTATATTGACACCCTATAGGTATCCTCTATAATACTCCAGCGGTATATGATACCCTATCAGTATCCTCTATGATACGTCATCGATATATTAATACTCTTTTGGTATCATATAGGGTGGACGATGATGTTTCTCCCCAGCACACACAAGTATACGTGGTCTCACAAGTAATATAGTGACCCTAATTAAAGGGCCAAGTTATCGAACCCAAATGATTTGAATTAAATCAATCACCAATCTCAGTTATCACGTTTATGGTGCTCGGGTAAAAAGAGATTTGTGTAAATATGTGAAATGACTGTAAAGAACAAGTTTCTACTAAATTAATCTGACTTTTACTGCAAAAAGACTCAGTTTAGCCTTAACAATATCGATCTATGTCTGGTTTCCTCATTATTGATTCACGGGGTTTAATTTACCTGAACAAGGTTGCATGCCTCTGCCGTCCTGCCGTTGTTGACTGTCTAACTACATCATTGAGCGAAGATAGAAATACCGATAACAATGCCTTAACGTTATCTTCCCGTTTAAATTGGATCCTTAGGTCCGCGACGCGGACCCCTTGTGTTTTTGACTTTTCACTTAATTTGATGACTGGGCAATTTGACACAACTTTTGCACAGGTCCACGACGCAGACCTTGCACACTTTTCAGCTTCGCACCTTTTTTCTGCATTTTTCAGCTCCCACACCCTTGTTCCAAGTCTTTCACGTGGACTTTGGTCATTTGGCTGCTTCTACTGACTTTTATCTTTCGATTTCTTGGTTGTGTTCTTCCTTCAAATCCAGATTTAACTGCGAACTTTTCCAATTAAAATAAAATCCTACAAAAACACAACCAACCGGCACACTCGGCCTTGTGTTAGCCAAATAAGAGAAGATCACACTAAAAGACCTAGACTCGATGAATTTGCCTTTGACTTGTCTCTATTTATGAGCATTATTGGCTAATTAGGCATATAAATACGCCTAAGATCACCATCCCGCACTTAGAGTTTTATCTATTCTCGGGTAAACTACTACACATGTATGAGACTCCCCATGGTAATATGTACAACGAACATCATGTGACTGCATTTCTCATAACCATGGTGAACAACTTTCGGTACCCTGTGCAGAAACTACTTGCTCCTAGAACTCATATATACATGCGGACTCATGCAGAATGTTTAACAATTCATCCAGTTACCAAGCTTGAATGATCATGAGCCCTTACCAAGAAGAATAACCCATGCACACCACTAAAAATTTAACAAAAGATTAAGAATGGATACACAAACAACTGTCACTCTCCGAAAAAATGTCTCAAGTTGCTTCTAGATTTCATAGGCTTGCCCATAATGTAAACTGAGACCTAGTTAATATTTTCCTTAGAGGATCTCATAGGTCTTTGTTTGGCTGTAATGTAGGTTGCGGGTAGGTTGGGTACATTTATGTCTATGGCTGTCTCGACTCAATTCCCACGCGCTCGTAGCACACACTTCGCTTCCTTCCGTCCCTTTCTGTTTCTCCCTAATTCACAACCCTTGTAACATTTTACTAGTTCAAGCTATAAGTGCTCCTACTTATTTACATCTGATACCCAAAATAATACCACTACAAATATATAGACACCCTACAAAGAAAATAACTAGACAAAAAAAATCTTTTTTGAACTAGTGTGCATCCGCGATGGATCTGCGATGCGGAGGCATCACGGATCAACATTGGATGAATGACTGCACTTGGGGCCCAAAATAGTGTGCATCCACGTTTGCTCCGCGACGCTGAGACAAAACAGACCAACACTGTTTGGTCAACACTATTCACTTTTTTAAAAAATTTTATTATTTTTTTCTTCCTTTTCTTTGACACTCTACTATTTCTTAGCCTTCGGGTGTCCACTCAAGTTCCCTCTACTCTGATTCACCGTACTAAAGCGCTATGGAATTAGGATCAAATATAGATACTTTATCAAAGAAAAGGGATTGGCTTGAATTGTAGTTAACCAAAGAATATGCTAAGGCTCAAAAAGGTAAACTAGGGTCATTTTCGTCTATCAATGAAACACCTAAATCCTCTCCTCTAATTTCGACTCCTATCAAGTCTACTCTATATACCAGGAAAGTTCTCAAATCTATCGCAATCAAGACTCACAATTAGCTCGCTCACTCTTGACACACTTTCATCACAAGGTTAGTACTAGAGTTCCTGTTATGGTATTCACTTGAATTCAGTTAATTAAGTATGCATACAATTGTGATTTAGAAGAATCAAGCAACGACCCTTAAACTAAGTTTGAATGTTTGCGCTTGATGCTTGTTTTGCATACTACCACACTTTACATAAACTCGATTTTACAAATGCCCTTAGGATGGTCATCATTCATCCATCATAGGGCCCCCATCACTCAACTATGACTGTTGCAGCTATTTGCAACATATATGCAACTACTAATAACTTACTGCATACACAAAATATTAACATCTAAACATCCATGCATATAAGTAGTTGATAGTTGTTAATTACAGACCCAACCTAAAAGAAAAGATGTCCAATCCTAACATTAGCATAGATGTCCAAACATAAGCACTAACATCACAAAATAGAAATATAAACTAATGGTTTTAATGCATGCCAATAGAACTAGAGATAGAAATATCAAGGATAAATACATTCCCACCCCACACTTAGTCTTAGCACTGCCCTTAGTGCTAACCATACAAAACCTGTGAGACGAGAACTCTGGTATCGCTCATCATCAGGGCCTGGTAAGATGGGGTCACCCCCTACATACACCGGTGGCTCATCTGCTACGTTATCCTCCTCGAACTCAACATCCTCCTCATCATGCACCTCTCCTAAGTCCGTGGGTGCATCATCCTCGACTGGCTCGATGAAACGTGGTCCAATGCGCAAGACAACTTTCGCATCGGTGTTCAGCTGATATTGGACCTCAACCTCTTGCAGCTCTTCTCTCGTGGAGGGGCGAACGCCAGTGCGGTGTTGAAGCATCTTGAGCCCGTACATTCGCCCCATGATCAACTCATCATGGTAGGCTCTCTCCGCAGTAGTTAGCACCGGCCCCAAAGACACATCCAACCCTTTAATATTGGTGGCAATATAGGGGGGCATGGATGATAGGGCAATAGTCGGCCTCCTCCTCGGGTACACCTGTCATACGACACAAAGCTGTTATAAGGCCCCCAAATGAGTACCTGCACCCTTTTGGGTCTTGGCCTTCCTCATCGATAGCCAGAAAATAGCTCCATAGTTCAGTGGCATCCCCATCATGAGTGCAAAGGTGAGGCACATTCTATCCCTCGCCACGTTTGTGAAGTGTTGTCCCGGAAAGAAAGTGTGTGTCACTATCTTGACCCAGACCCGAGCCTCTTTGGACATGTGAGCAAATGGAAATAAGAGGTGATAGGCCCGCTCCGTATGTCGAGCCTACTTAGCAGTGGAGGTCGGCCCTGATAGTATGTGTTTGATGGCTTGGTATGGAGGGCGATTGAATAACTCCTGAAAAGCAAGAGTACCCTGTTGATAGCAAGAGGCGAAAAATTCACCTCCAATCCACGAATGATGACATATGGGGACCTTAGTTTCTTGCTAAGATTTGCATAGAATTCTCGAACCAACCTAATATTACAGGGTCGGGGCTATTGGAACAAGCCCAATCGTAACTCATTGTACCTGTTTAGAATTTGGGGGTACTCATCCCTCAATGTATCCATATCCACCGGGATGTCTGGGCAGTATTTCATCTCGTCATGAGACTGATACCACGTTCTGCCATCTTTATGGACAACCTTGGTCCCGTACTGGGCCCACTGGCCCTTCCTAGTGTCCCTAGGCACGTCTGGGATGTCTCGTGACCGCTTTCTGGTGTTGGAAACCCTTGGTCTGCAAGATTGACTGCCGCGGCGTTCATGTGAAGACATTATACCTGCAAACATAAGAGCACAATCAATATAAAGGCAAGAACTTCCACAACCCCACACTTAAACTAAAGCTCATTTGGCGAGGGTACTCCAACTTCCCCAAGTCATGCGGGCTACTATTCAACAATTCAACACACACTCATACTTCCCGAACAATATCATCCACCCCTACATCATAATCTTCCAATTATATCAAGTTCGAGAGCACATAATAGTCAACCCCACACTTAAACTTCGGTACAATTCATATGGTAAACACGACATATTGCCTCATTAGAAAAACCAAATCTGGAGAACCCCCAAGCATCTCCTAGTTTTGATAGATACAACAACGGCCCCAATTCACGTTGTTCTCATAGCCTAGTCGACCTTGAACCTCACAGTGTAACTATGTCAAGTTCAACAAGGACAGTTCATCACAAACATGATGCACTATGAAGAACACTGAAACCCCCAATTTTCCTCTCAAAGTTTCTCCCTACTTCGAGTTAAGGTTCGCACCCACAACAATCAAACATAATACGCACATATATGACCACATTAACCAAAAACAACACACACCCAACACGTATTAACAAAGAATTAACAAGAACAAGTCAACCCACTTACAATTTCACCCAATTCATGCAATAATTAGTACCTTGAAGCATTAGAATAACACGAAATTAAAGTGGAAAAAAACATACATTGTGTAGAGAACGACGTTTGTGCAATGAAGTACTTGACCCGAAGGATACGCAATGCTAACTTGTTTGAAATTTGGGGGAAGAGGGAAGAAAGAGAGGAGAAAATTAAAGGAGAAAGGGTTTGGGTTCGGGGTTTGGTGAAAAATAGAAAAACCAATAATCATTGGGGGTATTTAGATAGGGGTGGGACCACGTCTACACACGGAAGGAATAACACATATCCATATTCCCTCTACGTCGTACAGAGAATGCAGATCCACACTTATAAAAATTTGTTTTCTGCGTGCAGAAACAGTAAGCATCTCCGATGGGTTTACGCTGCAGTACTATTGCAAATGCTCACTATTTTAAGCTTCTAAAAAATTTTTAACGTTTTTGCTTTGGGCCTCGAAAAATTCTCCGAACACCTGAATATGCTTCAAAACAGTAAAACTAATGTATTAGACCAAGAAAACACAAAAAATACGCATCGGATCGTCGAGAAATGGGGACGAAAAAATTTGCACAAAATTGTGCAGGGTCTGCAATGCGGAGGCATCATGACCTATACTTGTGCAAATTTTTCTCATCATTATTTTTGTACGGGACCTAATTTTTTCCCTTTTTTTGAAAGGAAAAGAAAAACAAACTAGTGTTACCTCACCACGGGTTGTCTCCCGTGCAACGCCTGATTTTACGTCGCGGCATGACGCATGATTGGCTCATTCATCATTGGCCAACTCTATGGCCTCCACAATTTGATTCGTGTCCTCACCGTAATAGTGCTTGACACGTTGACCATTCACCAAAAATGTTTGGTTCGTGGCCAAATCCTTTAACTCCACTGCATCATGGCGTGTAAACGCCACCACCATGAACGATCTACTCCACTTGGATCTCAGCTTTCCTGGAAACAGTTTAAGACGAGAGTTAAAGAGCAATACTTGTTGGCCTAACTCAAAGTTTCGCTTGATTATGTGTCGGTCATGCAACGTATTTGTACGCTCCTTGTAGATCTTAGCATTTTCATAAGCTTGGAGATGGAATTCCTCCAACTGCTCTAATCTCTTCCTGTCGGCGAGCTCAGGATCAAGATTCATCTTCTTTATCGCCTAGTATGCCTGATGCTCACGCTCTATGGGTAGATGATAGGCCCTACCGTACACCAGCCTATAAGGAGAGGTTCTACTTAGGGTCTTATATGTAGTCCAGGACGCCCACAATGCTTCATCAAGCTTTTCTGCCCAATCTTTTCGGGTGACATTTATGGTCTTCTGCAATATTTGCTTCACCTCTTGGTTTGACACCTCAACCTGCCCATTGGTTTGCGGAGGATACGTTGTGGCCACCTTGTGCCTGATTCCATACTATGCCATCAAATTCTTCACAGTTTGGTTGAGAAAGTAGGTATTGCCATCACTGATAATGGCTCTTGGAGTACCAGACCATGTGAAGATGTTCTTTCTGAGGAACTTGCTCACCACCTTAGCATCATTCGTTGGGAGTGTTGCCGCTTCTACCCATTTAGACACATAATCAATAGCTACCAGAATATAATGACAGCCGAATAATAGTGGGAATGGCTCCCTGAAGTCAATGCCCCAAACATAAGAAATCTCTACTTCCAGAATATCATGTAGGGGCATCTTGTGACTTCGACATATGGCACCAGTCTTCTGGCAAGCATCATAGGTCCTAGAGAATTGAATAGCATCTTTGAACAAAGTGGTCAAGAAACATGATTGCAATAACTTGTACGCTGTTCTATCACCACCATGATGACCCTCGTATGGAGAGGCATGACATTTCTCAAGAATTTGCTTCATCTCTGCCTCCGGAATACACCTCCTCACTATACGGTCAGCTCCTTGTTTGAATAGGTATGGCTCATCCCAGACATACGCCTTAGCATCATGGGTTTACCTTTTCTTCTACTGGTAGGTTGCATTAGGTGGGAACACACTACTCACCAAGTAGATTACAATATCAGCATACCATGGTAATTGTTCCACCTCAATTGCTAGCAGCTGCTCATCAGGGAACTCTTATTTGATCTGCAATTGCTCACCTATGTGAGCATCAATTTGCAGATGGGATAGATGATCAGCAACCTAGTTCTTGCTCCCCTTATGATCCTTGATCTCAATATCGAACTCTTGGAGCAGTAGGATCCATATGATCAAGCACGACTTTGCGTCCTTTTTATTGAACAAGTATTTTACTGTCGCGTGATCTATGAACACCACCACTTGGGTTCCCACCAGATATGCTCTGAATTTATCAAATGCATATACAAATACCAGTATTTTGTTCTCAGTAATTGTATAGTTGTTCTGTGCTCTTTCTCCAACATGATTTATCAGAGTGAAACGGTACCTCTTTCTGTAATAGGGCACCCAGCGGCTTCGCAATGTTTGAGAGGTTTTTAATAAACCTATGGTAGAACCCTGCATGTCTTAGAAAACTCTGGACTCCTTTGACTGAAATCGATGGTGGCAACTTGTCAATCACCTCGATCTTTGCTCTGTCTACCTCCAACCCCTTCTTCGGCACTCAGTGGCCTAATACTATCCCCTCCTTAACTAGGAAATGATATTTCTCCCAATTTAGAATGAGGTCAGTCTCTTTGCTTCGTGCTAGTACTCTGTCCAAATTCTGCAAGCAACTCTCAAAGGACTCACCGAAGACTGAGAAGTTATTTATAAATACATCCACAAAGTCCTCCACCATGTCATAGAAGATAGCCATCATGCACCTTTGGAAAGTGGCTGGTGCATGTACAAACCAAAAGGCATGCGTGTGAAGGCGTATGTCCCGTATGTTCATATGAATGTTGTCTTTTCCTAGACTTCTGGTGCGATAGTTATCTGGTTGTACCCCGAATATCCATCCAGAAAGCAATAATACTCCTGCTCTGCAAGTCTGTCCATCATTTGATCAATGAAAGGAACAGGGTAATGGTCTTTCCTGGTAGCATCATTCAATTTTCTATAATCCATGTAGATTTGCCACCCCATCACCATTCTAGTTGGAATCAGCTCATTCTTTTCATTGGTGACAACCATCATCTCGCCCTTCTTGGGGACACATTACACAAGGCTTACCTATTTGTTGTCTGATATGGGAAAGATGATCTCTGCATCCAACCACTATATGACCTCTTTCTTCACTACCTTTTTCATGATTGGATTCAACCTCCTCTACGGTTGGGCCACTGGCTTGTGAACTTTTTCTGTGAATATTCTGTGCATGCATAGGGTTGGGCTGATGCCAGATGTCAGACATCTGCCACCCCATTACTCTCTTTCATTTCTTTAGCATCGCAACAACAACTTCTACCTAGGTTGCAGTCAATGAAGCAAACAAGATTACAAGTAAAGTATTATTTTCGCTAAGAAATTCATACCTGAGATATGATGGTAGCTGCTTCAACTCCAATTGAGGAGCCTCTTCAACTGAGGTTTGGGTGGTGGTCCCAATACCCTATTTAAATGTTCATTCATCTTTTTCAGCATACTCACATTGTGAGTATTTAGAACACTCTCAATTTCTCGGGCTTTAACATCATCCACTAGCCCTTGATTCAGCAACACCCTGGCTAGTGGATCTTCAATCTCAACCTGTCTTACAGCAACTGTTGTGTGTATCACTGTGATGGCCGCTAAATCTTCATAAGCAGCTGGTAGCTTCATAGCCTGATAGACATCGAGCACTTCCACTTTATCATGGGCTCTCATGGCGAGCCTCCCTGCTGCAACATCAATCAATGCCCCTCCTATAGCTAGGAACAGGCGCCTGAGTATGAATAGGACCTCAGGCTTCGACTCAAAATCTAGAATGACGAAGTCCATGGAAAAAATGAGAGATCCCACTTAGACTAAGACATTAGCCATAGATCTATTTGCCAGCTATAACACTATGGTGGTCGGCTTTGGCCTTCCAAGCCTCAGCTTTAGGAACAAAGAAGTGGGAATGAGCTTTATGCTCGCTCCCAGATCACGCAAGCCCATGGCATTTAGACGACTCCCGGTAGTTACTTGCACAAGAAAGCTTCCTGGATCTTTTGACTTCACTGGCAAGTGTGATCTATTAAGAATTTTGGAGTTGCAAGCCTCTGTCAATGCCACAGTCTTATGCTTAGCCACTTTATTTTGTTAGCAACAATGTCCTTGACATATTTGGCAAATTTCGGGATTCCCTACAAAAGATCAATCAATGGTAAGTTAATCTATACCTGCTTTAGCAGCCTAATGAACTTTTGAAAGCAGTCATCCTCCTTCTTTTTCTTGAGCTTCTGTGGGAATAGAGGAGGAGGTTTTGGCAATGGAGTTTCCTCATTAGTGCTTGGGATGGGATTGCCAACCTTATTCTATGTAGCATCCTGATCATCCCCCTTTTTCTTCTTAGGGACCAATTCAGTTAAAGGCCTTCCACTTTTTGTGCTGACCGCATTGACCTACTTTGGGTTGGGATCAGTGTTGCCAGGTAGGCCCCCTTGAAGTTTGCAATTTATTTGAGCTGGCCAACTGTCCCAACTGTTTTTCTAAGTTCTGCAGATCCCTTTGGTGTCTCTAAGTCTCCTATTCTTGCCTGTTTTGGTTTGCCAATATTTGCCTCAACACCTCAATATCCGTCATGGTGTTTGGGTCAGCCCGTCTTGCAGGCTGCTGGGCTGGCTTATTCTAATATGCATTTCCATCCTCTGGTCTTTGTTGAGGTGGCCTATGATTCTGCTAGTTGCCACCCCATGAAAAGTTTGGTTGGTTCCTCTAATTTGGGTTATATGTGTTCCCGAATCCCTGATAGCCCCCTCTTTTAGCATTGCCCACAAAGTTTACTGCCTCTGGATTAGCTCCGCCATGATTCAGTCATATGGTCCCCTCTACCACAAACATCACACCAACCAGGTTGTTGCTGCTGTTGTACCATATTGATGAGGGCTTGTTGTTGACCCATAGCTACCGGTGCTCGCTGTTGCAGACCCAAAGCCAAATTGTTAAAGTTTGTAGTCATCATGTTCTGCATAGCCGCCATTTGAGCCTGCAGGCTCGTTATTGCATCAATTTCTAATACCCTGACCTGCTTCTGCACTGTCGGTCTGCTGGATCCTCCATTCCATTCTGGATTACCCTGAGCAATTCTGTTGAAAAAAGCATACAATTCATCATATGTCTTCTTCAATGCTTGATCCCCTACAGCTGAATTAAGAAGAATCTTGGTATTGGGTTCCAACATTTCAATGAAGGTATGGACCAGTACCTCGTTAGCCTAAAAATGGTGTGAGTAATTGATTAACAGAGTTTTGAACTTATCCCACGCCTGATATAGATTCTCCCCATACCTCTGCTTGAAACTCAGGATCTCACTTCTAAGTTTGCCTGTCTTGCCAGATGAGAAGAATAGATTGAGAAACTTACGAGCCAGATCATCCCAGGATGCTATGGAGTTTGGTGGCTCAATCTTCAACCACTTCTGGGCTTCTCCCAATAGCAAAAAGGGAATAATGTCATCCTCACATAGTCACGGTTCACCCTCGTAGGAATGAAAGTATCAGCAATCTCAAGAAATTCTGAAGATGGACTTGTGGACCTTCATGAGGAAACCCAGTGAACTGTCCAGTAGAGTATAGCAGCTAGACTACAGGCCACCAGGCTCAGGCTTGACAAAACAACTAGTGACATTGGTGGTTCTCGGGATTGTTACATCCCTCACTGGCCTCGGTGTCGGTGGTGCATCAGCAGCAGGTGCTAGTGGTGCAGGTATTGTTGTTTGCCATGTTCTCCACAACAGGGTCAACCTATACCTTATTATCCTCTTGCTCCTCCTACCCTATGAGGTTAATTGGCAGTGTTTCAGACCAAACCCTTGCTCTCTCCTGTTGGATTGATAAAAATAAGAGTCCTGATCATCTAGCTTATTTAGCAATCACCTTCCCAAAGACACCGCTAAGATCAAATGTAACACACACCACAAAACAAGACAACTTCAAAAATCAACCAATTTGCTTTAAATCCATGGCAACGGCGCCAAAAACTTGTTACTTCCCAGCACAGGCAAGTGTACGTGGTCTCACAAGTAATATAGTGGTCCTAATTAAAGAGCCGGGTTGTCAAACCCAAAGGATTTGAATTAAATCACTCACCAATCTCAGTTATCATGTTCATTGTGCGGTAAAAAAAGATGTGTAAATATGTGAAATGACTGTAAAGAACAATTTTCTACTAAATTAATCTGAGTTTTACTGCAAGACATCAATTGATGAGTAATTCCAGGGTTGTAACCTTTATGACTCAGTTTAGCCTTAACAATATCTATCCTTGTCCAGTTTCCTAATTATTAATTCACGGGGTTTAATTTACCTGAATAGGGTTACATGCCTCTACCGTCCTACCGTTATTAACTTCTTAACTACATCATTGAGCGGGGATAGACAGACCAATCAAAATGCCTTAACGTTATCTTCTCGTATTAAGAACCGAGCGAGGTATAAGGGTAGTTGTCACGGGTCTCCCTTATACGAATCAACCTAGTTTCCTAGTGTCGAACAAGTTCCCTATACTACTGCACTCTATCCACTCCAATATCTCTCGAATCCAGAGTGAACAACTAATTTACCCCCTAGTTGATCAGGCTAAAAAGTATAGATGAAAATAGCATAGGAATAATTGAAAGAAATCATTCATATATATTCAAAGTTAAGTACTACACATTGTCTATAGCCCAGAATATGGAGACTTAGCCACTCATGAACGTGGAATACATCATGAATAAATTGAAAAATATCAAAAACAAAGACTAAAGATTAAACTAATCAAAATCCTGTAAAAAGAGTTCTTTGTCGTCCCTACTGTAGTTCTTGCGAAAAACAGAATATAAACCAAAACTTTATGATAGAATAATAATAAAAATCTCGTAAATCAAATTTTTCGCATCGGGTCCTCAGGTTTGTGATGCGGACCCCTTGTGTTTCTGACTTTCCACTTAATTTGCTGACTGGGTAGTTTGACAAAACTTTTGCATAGGTCCGCGATGCAGACCTTGCACACTTTTCAGCTTCGCGCCTTTTTTGCATTTTCAGCTCCCACACCCTTGTTCCAAGTCTGCCATGTGGACTTAGGTCATTTGGCTGCTTCTATTGACATTTATCTTTTGATTTCTTAGTTGTGTTCTTCCTTTAAATCCGGGTTTAACTCCAAACTTTTCCAATTAAAACAAAATCCTGCAAAAACACAACCAACCAGCGCACTCGGCTCTATATTAGCGAAACAAGAGAAAATCACACTAAAAGATCTAGACTCGATGAATTTTCCCTCTGACTTGTCTCTATTTATAGGCATTATTGGCTAATTAGGCATATAAATATACCTAAGATCAACTGACATCAGTATGACATCAGCGTGCGATCTTAAAATAAATCTATGTTATTTTAAAATAAAAATGGGATATGAAATTAATGGAAAATTTAAGAGTAAATACTTTCCCTTTTGGGGGTATAAGTGTGATTTTCCCAATTTTTAAGTACTTTCCTTCATTTATTTACTAAAAAAATATTTTATTATGATAAATTTTTCACTCTATTTTTGTGCCTACATTTGTTCGAAAGAGGATACTTTTTGATTCATTTCATTTCGTTGTTCCGCTTATTGAAAAATACTGATTCAAAATATTATTTTTTTAAATTTATTTTTACTTGTATATTATGCTTAAAATCGATTCACGTTTACTTGTCCTATTCAAAAAATTAAGAGATAATTTGTCAATTTCTAGTTTACCCTTATTCTTAACGATAGTATTAGAAGAATACAAACTCAGTTAGTTGAGTCAGTTGGAGTCAGTTAGAGGTTGCTAGAGAATGTTAGTGAGTTAGTTAGAGGGGCAACTTGGTCATTCTTATCTCTGAGTTCTGGGAATATATAACCTGTAATGAGCACTACTTGATGTTGATACACAACAGATTAATCATTGCAATTGCTCATCCTCCCAAAATGTGAATCTAGAAATGCAATACTGCATTTTTTCATTGCCCAATTCTAGTTTTCTCATGGTATCAGAGCCGGCTCATGAACTGCTTATTCTTGTAAATTAAGCTGCAAAGTAGATTGCAAATGACAGCATATCAGAGTGATCAAGTCATGTCTTCAGCACCAGCACCAATGATGACTGGAGCATTAGATTTCCATCATCCTCTCTTCCTACATCCATCAGATACACCTGGGTTGACATTGATAGGAATCAAGCTCATCGGTCCAGAAAATTATACTCTGTGGAGTAAATCAATGCATCTAGTTCTTTTAGGTAAGAACAAATTAGGTTTCGTAGATGGAACATGTACCAAAAACCAATACAGTGGAAGCTAGGATAGCTTATGAGAAAGGTGTAATACAATTGTGTTGTCGTGGATTGGAGCTACTATATCACCAGAGTTGGTTTCAAGTATTGTTTATGCTTTATATTCAAAAGCAGTTTGGGATGAATTTAAGGAACGCTTTGACAAGTTTAATCTCACCAGAATCTATTAGCTATGGAAGGATATTGGACTATTAACCCAAGGTACAAATTCAGATACAATCTATTTTTAAAAAATGAAGGATTATTAGGATGAAATAGATGTCTTAGTACCTGCTGCCACCTGCAATTGTGAGAAATCTAGGCCTTCAATTGAGTTACTAAGAAATCGACGATTATTATAGTTCCTAATTGGATTAAATGAAAGTTTAGTCATGCAAGAAGTGAAATACCGCTTAAGACTCTTGTGTTAACTGTAAATCAAGCATATGCTCTAGTAATCTAAGATAAGAGTCAAAGAGGTTTGGGAGTAGTAGATGGAAGTAGAAATTCCATGATTATGATGGCAGGAAGGGACCAGAAGCTTAGTGATTCCTTGATTCAGAAGCTCAATGATGATTCTTCAAATTAGAGATTTAGTGCAGCTCCTAGCATACATCAGCAGTAGAGATATCAGAATCAAAACTACAAGCCTAGAAATCCACCAGTACCATTTAGGACTATTTGTGATCATTGTTGGTACAAGGTACACTTGAAAAAGGATTATTGCAGACTGGTTGGGTATCCACCTGATTTCCAAAGCAAGAGAATTTTAAGACCCATAGGTTTATCTCCTAAACTTTATGCAACCAGCAATGCAGTTGAGGCAGAGAGATCAAATGATGTGAAGAACCAGGGAAGATATATCTCTGAAGAACATTATTAGGAGTTGTTTTCATAAGGAAACAAAGCTAGTAGTTCAGGTGATTTTCAAGCCCATATGGCAGGTATTCTTACACTACTTCCCAATGTTTTTTCACATACATGGATAATTGACTCAGAGGCAGCACATCATATCACTTTCAATAGAGAGTGTTTGGATGATGTTTTTAAAACCACTAGTTCAAATAATGGTGGTGTTCAAATTCCTAAGGGTGGGAGATGTGAGGTGAAACATGTTGGAAACACTAAGATATTGAGAAGTCATACATTGAAGAATGTACTGCTAGTACTAGGCTTCAAGTTTAATCTCTTATCAATTTCAAAGTTGACTAGAGATCTATGTTGTTCAATCTCCTTTTATTCAGAATTTTGAGTTTTCCAGGACCTTTACACTGGCAGGGTCTTGGGGATTGGTAAAGAAGACAAAGGACTTTATCTGTTAAAGGATGAACCATTAATAGCTTGTCTAGTAGGATCAAAGATTCAAGAAGGAGAAGCTGGTAGTATTTGCCACATGAGATTGGGACATCCATCAAATGGTGCCTTGGATCTTATTCCAGCAGCTAGAACAAATAATAACAAGTATAAGCCTTATGAAATATGTCTTTTAGCTAAGCAAACTAGACTCAAATTTCCTACTAGTGATAGTCACTCTACTGTTGTATTTCAGATGATACATACAGGTGTTTGGGGCCCTTACAGTGTTCTCACTTATGATAAGAAGCATTACTTTGTTTCTATAGTTGATGATCATAGTAGATATACTTGGGTATGTTCGATACAACATAAATCTTAAGTCATTGTTATTTTGAAAGATTTCTTAATGAAGGTACATAACCAATTTGGTGTTACAGTAAAGGTCTTGAGATCAAATAATGGGAAGGAGTTTTTTAGTTCTCAATGTTCAGAATTGTTCTCTTCATTAGACATTGCTCATCAAAGTTCGTGTGCATATACACCCCAACAGAATGGGGTGGTTGAGATAAAACATAGACACATTTTAGAAGTGGCTAGGTCCTTTAAGTTCCAGAGTTCAATGCCAAACAGATTTTGGGGAGATTGTATTAGGACTGCTGCTTATCTAATTAACAAATTGCCCTTTTCAATGTTACAAGGGAAGACTTCCTATGAGATATTATATCAGAAACCACCAATAGATGATCATTTGGAGGTGTTTGGGTGCCTATGTTGCTTCCACTTTGCCTAAAGGGACCAAGTTTGAAGCTAGAGCCAGAAAAACTGTTCTGATTGGCTATTCAGAAATGCAGAAGGGTTATAAGTTGTGTGATTTGGAATCTGGGACTTGCATAGTAGGCAGAGATATAATGTTTAGAGAAAACACTTTTCCTTTTAAAGGTTTACAAGGTGAAGATGTTGATGTGTTCAGTGTGCCTTTGCCAGAAATAGTTACTACTGCATCAGATCCATTAGTGCACTTCCCTCAACTCCCACTCCCACTGCTTGAAATGACCTCTACACATGATGACATTCCAATTGGATCACAGAACACTCAAATAGATCACATTCAATAGCAAAGTCCAGTACCTGAATCAATGTTGATCCTCTTGAATCTCAAGATGAAGTTATATCACTTAGAAGGACTGGAAGGAATACGAATCCTCCCATTTGGATGAAAGATTATGTATCAGGAAATTAGTCTGCCTCTCCTTCCTTATATTCCATAAACAAGGTGCTCTCTTATGATAGACTATCAAGTGCTTACAAGGCTTTTGTACATGCCTTTGCAACTCATGTTGGACCAAAAAGTTTCAAAGAAGCAGCTTCTGATCAAAATTGGGTGGATGCGATGCAGTTGGAGATACAAGTGTTAGAAAACAATCATATATGGGACCTGGTTCCTTTACCTGTTGGTAAGCATGCTATTGGTTCATAATGAGTATACAAAATCAAGTACAAGGCAAATGGTGATATTGAGATGTACAAGACTAGGTTAGAGGCAAAGGGGTACAACCAACTAGAAGGACTAGACTACTATGACTCTTTCTCACCAATGGCAAAGATGGTCACTATGAGGACTGTTATTGGTATTGCAGCTACTAAGAATTGGGATTTGTTCCACATGGATGTGAATAATGCATTCCTTCAGGGAGATCTTTATGAAGATATGTACATGGATTTGCCTCAAGGATTTTATAAGCAAGGGGAACCATTAGTGTGTAAGCTCAAGAAGTCTCTATATGGTCTTAAACAAACATCAAGGCAACATAATATTAAGTTCACTCATACACTAATGAAAGGAAGATATTCTCAATGTTCTTATGATCATTCTTTCTTTACCCATATAGCAGGTTCAAAAATTGTTGTGATATTAGTATATGTAGATGATTTGCTTATCAGAGGCAATAAACTCACCTTGATTAATCTTGCCAAAGACACCTTGAACAAGCATTCAAGGTGAAGGATCTGGGACAATTAAGATATTTTTTTGGAGATCGAAATACTCTGATCACAGAAAAGGATATTATTGAATCAAAGAAAGTATACTTTAGAGCTTATTTCAGAAGTTGGGCTGAGTGGTAGTAAGCCTGCAATCACCACATTGGAGATGAGCAAAAGGCTCACCATAGTGGAATATGATGCAGCAATAGATATTTTAGATGATCCTGAGCTGGAAGACATATTGAGTTATCAGAAGCTCATAGGGAAGCTATTGTATTTCACTATAACTAGACCTAATATTTGTTTAGCAGTTCAGGTACATAGTCAGTTCATGCAGAGGCCTAAACACTCCCATATGGATAGTGCTTTGAGGATAGTGAGATATCTAAAGGGGGCTCTTGGGTTAGGAATTCTTCTCCCTCCCAGAGACATCACTACTATGACTGCTTACTATGATGCTAATTGGGGTGCTTGTCCAAACATTAGAAGGTCGATTACAGGGTATATTGTTATGCTTGGATGTTCTTTGGTATCTTGAAAGTCCAAGAAACAACACACAGTCATTAGGAGTTCTGCAGAAGCTGAGTATAGGAGTATGGCAGTTATTACTGCTGAGATCATTTGGTTAACAAGTCTGCTTAAGGAGCTTGAAGTGGTCCTATCCTCACCTGTGAGGTTGTTTTATGACAATAAGGCTGCTTTGCAAATAGCCAACAATCTTAATTTTCATGAACGCACTAAGCATATAGAGATTGACTGCTATTTTATTAGAGAAAGGATCAGTTAGGCCTACTTCAACTTGCACAAGTGTCTACAACCATGCAACTTGTTGATCTATTGACAAAGGGGCTTACTAGTGCTCAACACCATTCTTTGTTATCCAAGCTTGGAGTGTTTGATGTGTTTCACCCTCTAGCTTGAGGGGGAGTATTGGAAGAATACAAACTCAGTTAGTTGAGTCAGTTGGAGTCGATTAGAGGTTGTTAGAGAATGTGAGTTAGTTAGAAGAGTAACGGTGAGTTAGCTAGAGGGGCAACTTGGTCATTCTTATCTCTGAGTTATGGGAACGTATGACATGTAATGAGCACTACTTGATGTTGATACACAATAGATTAATCAATGCAATTGTTCATCCTCCCAAAATGTGAATATAGAAATCCATTCCTGCATTTCTTCATTGCCCAATTCTAGTTTTCTCAGATAGTCATTTCCAAATGCATTTTTCAAAATGATGAATTTATTATATTCAAAGATTGATATAATAAAATTGTCATTCTATGTATTGCTCCTTGATAAATATGTCAAATCTGTATTGGTCAAGTAAAAATGAGCGGAGGAAGTAATTGTCATTTTGAAAAATCAAGATATAATTAATTTATTATTTACTTTCATTTTTACTCTTACTCATTAAATTTATAAAAAACTAATATGATTTTAAAAAGAATAGTATTAAATTGAGATTAAAAAATAAATAAAAATAATTAAATTAAATTATCTTTTTAATTAATATTTCCTTAAGTAACGTAAATGGCCAGAGCAGTACTTGAATTGAGATACAGAGAATAGCCAAATCTTGTGCTAACGTATTCTCTTGAAAATGTAATTTCCTTTACTATTTTTCAAAAAAGTTTTCCTTATTAATATTATTGATATATGCTTTATTTTGATTTAAGAAATGCTTATCTAAGTGTAATTTTGATACTTCCTTCGATTCCTTTTATATGTCATCCTTACTATAAATAAATAATTTTTAATATATGTCATTTTATAAAATCAATACATAAATGACATTGCTCTTTCTATTTTATCCTTGATAGTTAATAATATTTGAAAAGATATATTTGATCAACTAGAAAAACTAAAAAAATTAATAAGAAAAAAAATAGTAAAATTACTTTTTTTTCTTAATAGTACAGGGAGTATGAAGTTTTCCTCATTTTTTTTTTTAAATAATGATTTAAGTAATGCTTAGGTCAACTGAGTTTCTTTTTCAACTGAATAAAGTGAAGGAAATATTGAGTGCTTGCTAGGTCATAGATTCGAATTAACACCAACCTAGCAATATCAAATAAATTTTCAATGAATAAAAAAGATGGAAAAAGGATATCAATAAATAAATAAATAAATAAAATGATTGATGGGTCCCAAGGGCCAGTTAATCAAATGGACTGCTTCCAACATCATGTGGGTTTGTTCATTGTAAGGTGCCAAGGGAGCAATTATACATTGAATCACCATATTAACTTTTAATTCAGAGAACCTAATCTTAATTACTTTATTTTCACCAAATTAATTAAAACTTACCAAGAAGTAAACCTTATTCTTCATAGTAATTCCCACTCGAGCGAAGAATTCAATTTTTGAGACTAATTCTGCTTTATCAACTTTAAAATATCGGCTCATTTGATCCTTTTTAATTTCATTTTTTAAAAATAATTGACTAAGAGTTTGAAAAGTTACGGTCCACAAATCAAACTAAGGGTATCAAAAATGAGTTTAAACATAAATAACTCGCTCAACCTGTCCAAACTTTTACGGGTTGGATTCAAGATAATTTAAATTGGATTTAATCTGAACTCGTTCAAGCCCTTACCCATATCAAAAGAATTTTCAATTGAATCCAGTTTAATTCATAATTTCAATCATTTCTAATATTCTTTGCTTGTATTGATATAATATATGTTTTCTATCTATTTTATATTATCTATAAATTATATATCAATTTGTAACTTTTTATATTTATTTTTTGAATTGAAATACAAGTTGTGATTATAAAGAATAAATAATAATATGTTAGAATCATTGAAATTGAGCGGATTAAATTGGGCGGATCATAACTCAACCCGAATTTGAGCCCAACTCGTTTGAGCCCAAAGTAAAATTGAGCGGGTTATAACTCAACCCAATTTCTATTTCAACTTATTTTAACATTCTCAATTTCAACCCAACTCGCTCATTTGACACGGCTAGGTCAAGTCAAAACTTTAGAAGCAACATTTCTAAGGCATGTAGTTTTCGAAATTTCTATGACCAAAATGGG
>JAABOM020000007.1:6987035-7004628 GCA_011800125.2 Solanum clarkiae
TTGCCCCTCCCACTCCCCCCAGCCCCCACCCCTGCCTCCAGAAGACATGACCTTAGTCCACCATGAGATCTTGACGCCACTAGCAGAAGCTATTAAATCGCCAAGCAATCACCACCACAAAAGGTACGGCAATACTCCTCAACACACAACAGTATATCACAACAATGTAAGGAGATAAACACCAATAGACACAAAGTGCTCAACAATCTACTACAGCAAAATTATGGAAAATGTACCAAATACACAATATATAGCAAGACTAAACACCAATCTTCACACTATGCATCTACAACAAATTTATGGAACAATGCATTCAACAGACAATTACTAACAATTACTCAATATAGCAAAGCAGGGGAACGAAGAGCACGAAGAGATCGGTAAAAACCCAAAATACAACAATGATCCTAGAAAACGCATTCAGCAATATATTACACTACATAACAATAAACAGCAATAATGGACAACAAATGCACACAATTTGTAGCAGCAATACCCAAAAATTAGCAACACTAAACAGCAACAGTATAGTACAGGAATATTTCAACAACCCAGCTAAACACAAACAGTCCACAGTAGCGAGTAGAAACAAGCAATAGTCGACGTTTGCACAAGAAAGGATGTGAAAATTAAGGATATCACCTGCGTATTCCTCGCAAATTGAAATGATCTGACCTAATGAATGTGTCGCCAGGACCTAAAATTCTGATCGATTCCGTCGTCGAAAACTGAAGTCGACAGAAAATTTTGCAGAAGTCTGAAATAGTGGTTGCCGGACAGAGGGGTTCGCCGGCCGACGCTTGGAGAAGGGTTTGCTGAAATCCCCTAGATCTGGCCGACAAACCGACCGAGAGCTCCGGGTAGCTTGCCGAACTGAGGGATAACGAGTTCTCTTCGTCCGGCAAGGGCTCACCGGAGATCGAGTCGGCGTTTCCGGCCAAGAGAGCGGCGAGCCCTTGCCAGAAAAGCGAGTTTACGTTAGAGAGAGAGAGTTTACAGGAAACTTTTTTTCAATGTTCAAAGTCATCATCATTCTTTTTCATGATGATAAAGCAAAAATAAATAAATAGATCTTCAAATTGAGCCCAATTATAGAATTGGAATTTTGAGCCCAAATAATGAGCCCATCTCAGCTTTACTTTGCTGTTGGGTTATATTTTTGAACCCTTTTAACCATTGAGCTAGACCCTTTCTCTTAATTCAGGGAATTCAATTTAATATATACCATTATTGAAACAGAATTTGACCTTATATATACAGTGTAACTTTTTTATGAAGGGAATTTGATTGAATCCTTTAACCCCCATGTAGATCCACCTCTGGGAAGCAATATATACATATCATTACAAGAAATTAACATTGTTGGGAAGACCATTAACAGTGTTTGGGGAGGGGATAAGTAAAGATTGGTACTATTACAAGAATCTGAGGTGAAAAGTAGTTCTATAAGTTTAACAAAAGGAGTTCCGCCCTTTGTTTACTTTCAGATTATCTGAGATAAATACAGGTGAAACTTCTAATCACAAAAAGGAGTTAGCTTGCATCAACTTTGATCCTTCCCTTGCCAGAGCATTTGTTACTTTGTTGGTTTCCTTACAATTGTGGTGTATGGGAGGGCTCACCAGCAGTTGAAATATGTCCCTACAATCATACAGATTATTAACATAAGAAGGATGATCATTTGCTATAAAGGAGATAATTTCTTTGCACTCTATGCTGATTTTCAAAGATACCAAACTTCTTGCAAAAGCTGACTATAACCCTACAATAAGGCTATTAGTTCGACCTTAAAAATATCTATTATATAAAGATTACCCATGTAAGCTAAACTGGAATCACTCTTGTTATCTCTGAAGACTCTCCACCGTTGTCCCGCTTTTCCCAGGGTTTCTGTTGGAGGAGCCATCACTGTTTAATTTGAATCTTTTTTTTAAGGGTAGCTACTTGAAATTAGATTCCTGAATTTTTAATTTTTTTCTATATGATCAATGAGAGTAAAATATTTATGGACTAATTATGTCACGTCCCGAGAGGATATCTTGGCATGATCGGCACTTAGAAATCACTGTTGAAATCCAAGCGAACCACTTGGCTCGCTTGACTCATCCAATCAACAATGGAAGACTCAACAAATAAGGAAATAACTTTAGGAAGAGTAAAAAAATTAACAACCCAATAGATAATGACAAATGGCCAACCAAGAAAACTTAATTCAATGATAAGACCAATATGAAAAGAATTAGTCAAAAGTTAAAGATATCGAGACAATCCATCACTATCTAGTCTATGAAGTCTTTGTCAATACTGCATATGTAGTGCCAATGACATGTTCATGGCTATCTCAAATCAAAAAGAAAAAGGTTAAACTCACAAGAAAGTAAATGTGATATTCTCAGAAAATAGGGGAGAACTCACCAATAAGTTAAATACGAATAAATTCTTAACGGTATGCCTGTTGATGACATGTAGTATCTATCTCTGCATCATGAAAAGATGCATGCCCAAATAGACGTCAATACGTGGGATGTACAAGTATGTAATATGGCAGAAAGAAACATGCATTAAGGTAGAATGACATAAACTCAGATCAGAAATATAAGGAACTCAATGAAACTGTCATAAATTTGAAGTAAAGATATGGTTTAGACAATGACCAATCATATACAATCCAATCCAATCATTTGAGTACTACCAAGACCTATATGGGAGTTTCTCTTATCCGACAACGATCACTTATGAGCCAGTGATTATACAACAAGCTCGTTGTTGTTGCCACAACTGTCTAATACTTTATGATGGTAAAGGACGAATCAACCAATCATAGATTTAGGTCAATCAATCAAGTCCACTTAATGGATAATATAAAAGAATTCATCTGATTTATGGTTCAATTCTTACCTACGTTTGGCTACGTAGTTATTGAGTTCAAGTTGTTACTTACTTTTACTTAATTTGGTACTCATATTCATCCGAAGACTCAATGCTCATAAGACTCTATCCAAATCAATTCAATATATCCAATCAACAAGAGTTTCATGTGATCTCTCATCTAATCATCAGTTCTATCACAATCAAAACCTTTCGAGCAATTATACTATCCAATCAATCCCACCATTCAAGAATGATAAAATTATGTATTTATGAAAATATTTAACCATGTCTGATCAATTGGTTCCAATTTATAGAAAAGACAAAAGAACCTTTAAGTTTTAGAAAAATATGTTCGAACTCAATTCTTTCACATTCATGACTTTCACAATTCATTCTTTCAAATGTATTCATGATATATGGACATGTAATAGAGACAAGGTTCAGTTAGGATTCATGTAGTTAAAGACCAAATCATTTGTTACAATAAATTTAACCCATAAAATAATCATTCATTCAATATCATGTAGGAATATATTAGGATTTGGAGAAATTCTCAAGAACACAATCATTGGGGACTCAATTACTCTCAGTTCATTTGATTTAATTAGGATACATAGAAGAACTTAATCCATGTTTTAGTTAATCTTACATACCTGGAACATAGAGATTTTAGTCAAAACTAGAAGAACTTGGTATACGCTCTTGAATCCTAACTTTTTTCCCTCTCCTTTATGCTTTCAACAATTTCTAATTGTGAATGGTGACAAAAAGGTCGTGGGGTACTGTAAAGGGGCTTGAAATATACTAAATATGACGAGATCTCAATTAGATAAAGATAAAATTGTCCTTCGTTAAACTTCTAGACTAAACACCTAGCCCTATTTACAGATCATAGTTCAGTCTACAAGTCATAGAAGGCCTTTTCGTAGATTGGGTTCCCAATTCGAGGTACACTAATCTTGGGTTTTCGATCACCTTCTATGGGCCTAGATCCATTTATGGGCTCATCATGTCAAATTTGTAGTTTAGAATTTACAAATCAAAATTTTAGACTTGAAACCACGAAGGCTTTTTTTATGTGTCATAAATCAAATGATGGGCCGTGGACGCTGTTCGTAGACTTATTTGACACTTATTGGAATTTTCAGGGTTAAGGATCTATGGACCCTTCTACGGATCGTCAATCGAACTATGGGTCCTAAAGACCCCTCGTCGAATCAGGTATATTTTATTAGCTATTAGAATATAAAATCTGATCCTTTGAGTTAATCTATGACTTCTAAACCAATGTATAGGTCGTACATAGACTCGTATACAAGGATGTCAAAGATTCAATTTTCACCAAGTGTTGAGGGTAACCACGAGCCATATATCTATTTACAAGTCGTATATAATCCCTTTAGTCACTAACAGTGACTTTTCTTAGACATTTCTCACTATTTTCTGGGACTTTCAAGATCGTAATAGGTAGGATAATTTAGAGAGTATTACAATATCTCCCCCTTGGAACCATTTATCCTCGAATGAAGAGTAACTAGAGATGGACTCGAGGCATGAATAACAATTAAGAATTAATCAATCAACCAATCAATTTGTCTAGGCAATTAGCTATTCAAACTCAAGAATAGACGAATCAATTCTGGTAAAAAGAGAGGACATTGCCTTTAACATTTTCATCATTAATGCGGATATTTGACTTTCATATCTTCCTCAGCTTCGCCTGTGGCTTCCTTAATAAATTGATTCCTCCATAAGACCTTGACTAAGGAAATCTCTTTGGTCTTCAATTTACGAATCTGTATCAAGAATTTAGATTAAAACCTCTTCGTAAGACAAACTATCCTTAAGTCCAATACTATCAATGGGAACTAACAATGAAATATCTCCCAAACACTTCTTCAACATCGGGATATGAAATATCGGATGAATAACCGCTAACTAGAGGTAACTCCAACTCATAAGCCATATTACCAATCCTCCTCACAGTTTGATAAGAGACAATATATCGAGGACTTAGCTTTTTTTTTTCTTCTCAAACCTCATAACACCCTTAATAGATGACACCTTCAAGTATATCCAATCATTTACTTCAAACTCGAAGTTTCGTCTCCTCACATCAACATAGGATTTGTGTAGACTTTGTGCAATTTTTAATCTCTCTCGAATAACCTTTACCTTCTCTATAGATTGATGAACAAGATCTGACCCAATCAATTTCAGCTTCACTAATTTTGAACCAATCAATTGGTGGCCTATATCTCCTCTCATACAAGATTTCATAGAGAACCATCTGAATACTTGTATGATAGCTATTGTTATAGGCAAACTAAATGAAGGGCTTCATAGGGACAAAATTCAAGTCTTAGGATCACTACAAATTAATCATACAAGAATTTAAAAAAAAAATTCCCCAAAAGCAAACCCATGACAATAACTAAAATAGGAAAATACCTCAAATGAAGCTCCAACAACTAATTTCGTCCACATGATGATGTTCTCCTAAAAAAATGATACAAGATAGCCTTTTGAATCACAAAATTTAAACCAAAAATCGACTACAAAATCACCTTTAGAAGTTTGTGAAATCAACTGATTGCATCTGAAAAATATACTTATAAAGACCTAGCATAAATACCCTCCACAAACGTGGCTAAAGTAGCCCACAATCACGAAGTATAGAAAACTATACCTCTGTGAACACGGAGAAGAGATAGAAGGTGCTCTATGAACGTGACCTGAGGCCCGCGATCATGGTGAGACATGAGCTCTGAGCTTCATGAACGTTGCTTAGGGGCCTGCAACCATAGAATACAAAATGAACCTATATTAATACCATCGAAAATCTTTAAATCCTGAATTTTCGATGGGGTATCCAAAATTCGTTTGAAACTCCGTGCACACAAACCTATGCCACCCCATCTAATTCGATATAATAAACTTAACGACACAGTCAAAATTCCATACGAGGTTATTATGACTGAATGTGGGTCTCAATTCCAAAGATCATTTTTAACCAAAATCCATCGAGCCTCAGGAGTTCAAAAGCCGCGCGAAAGTTTGTTGAAGAGGAAACTCGATATTACCAAGTTAACCGTGTTGTCAAAATTTTCATTCGGGCAAGATTTCTAAAAATGTTGACCATTTCGTTTTGTTTGAGAAGCTGTGATCGGAACTTCTTTCGCTTTGGCCAATTTTCGAACACTAAAACACTAAATGATATAAATGCATACCGAAAGTCTCGATACTCGAGCCAACCATACTTCTAACTTAATTTGGGCACTTTGGAGCTGATGGAGCTGTCACAATTTTGTTCTGAGGCTGTTTATGCATATTTTTTTATTGAAGTCAATTTTTCAAGTTATATGAACCTCAAAGTACGGAAAATGGTACAAAATCCAAATGAATGATCAGGTGGCACTCGACCAAGCTACCAGCGCCAGTAGCACCAGTCATAAATATATCAAGAAAATGACTTAGAGATCATTACAATATTCTACTTCTCTAGACTTTATTTGTAGGATTACATTGAATATGTTATACTTATTTAAATTATATATGATGTCATTCTATCAATTTGACTTTAGGTCCCAAACTTGTTGTGACGGTCCTGCTAATTTGAACACACACACAAACACACACACTTAATCCATCTTTAGGATGTTGAGATTTTATCCAATTTGTCTAACCGATTATGGAATAAGTGATGTGGAATAATTGTATTTCAATTATGGTCGTTGTTATTTATCGTATCTCAAAAGTACTTTGGTATTTTAATCTCGTAGATCATATATTATATATAGTGTGATATAGTAATTTATAAACCGAGTAGGGAGTCATAGTTTAATTAATTGAATATAAGTGCATTATTGGGTCTTTTTATGTGCAAAGTTGGCCCCTATTATATTATTATTACTTTTAATCAAAGGTTATGGTTGTACTTTGCCCCATTTGAAAATTAACTTACTAAGCTGTCACTGTCAGCTCCACTCTTTTGCTGGATTCATATGACCAGAACTATATCAAATAATATGTGCAATAATTTAAAACCCAACTTAAGTGCAGATTTTACTATTTGGACAGTTATTACTCCCTCCATGGCACTTCTACTAACAAGACAATGATTAATATGGTAAGATTACTATTTTACCTCTATTAATTTATAGGAACATCTATATAATCATAATTCAAGTTCTTATATATTTAATATATACTATTAATACAATACAAGTGCTTTTTCTTTTGTTGCATTCAAGTAAAAAAATTTGAAGAGAATAATGTAAATTTTTATTTCAAGTATAATTTTCATAACGATTATAAATTTCTCACAAAAAAAATTTCATTATAAAAAAAATCTCCGATGAAATAACAATTGTAAATTAGAATATAAGTGAGTCTTCTACTTTGATATTTTTTATATTTTTTATCCATTTCTTTGACCAATATAAGTTAGTCCTCTACTTTAATACTTTTTGAAGCTTCAAGTAGATTTTTTGTCCATTTTTTCAACCAATATAAGTGACTCCTCTACTTTGATATATTTTGAAGGTTCAAGTAAATTTTGTGTATTTCTATCCATTTCTTAGAGTATAAAAATTATTTAAATTTTTTTTCATATAAACTTAATTGAATTGGGGTATGTTAATAAATTATGTCATTTTCTAAGTTCTTAGGTACTCTAAGGATGACTTAATCATTTAGTATTTTGAAAAAGTTTAACATCTTTTAAAAAGACTAACTTGGTAAGTAAAGTAGAGGTAAAATAGGTTAAAAAACTGTCTGTTCTTGGTTTCTCCAAATTGACAAATAAAATTAAATTTTTTTGACATGTAATAGTGAACAGAGGGAGTATCTTCATTTGACATGTAATAGTGAACAGAGAAAATATCTTCCTCAAAGAAATGTGTCAAACCCCATCAATACATTTATTTATATTGAATGAAAGGAAGTAGTGAATTTATGTGGGATGAATTGTTTTGGGAGGTTTAGTTACTCTTAATTATTTATGCCTAAAAAGAATGAGTTTTTGCGTAGTACAAGGTTGCAAAGAAGCACAATCATCATGAAGAGGAATGTAAGATTTAAGATTTCAATAGGATAGAGATTAGAGGGGAAGTAAAGTAAACAAAGTCAGCTGCTCGAGGAAGAAAAAAAGGAAACAAGAAGCCAAACAAAGCACTAAAATCAAAACAACTTCATTACCAATAGGACCAAATCCAAGAATGAATTCATATCAGTCTGCTACATTTGTGCCTCATACTTTTACCTTTTTTATTAATAATATATGAGTTTAAGTTATACATATTATTAATGTTTAAACAAATAGTAATACTTTTTACTTTCTTAATATATAAGAATTTAAATTACCAATATTACTTTTTGTGTATAATTTGAATTGTCATATTGTACTTTTGGAAAGTTAATTTGATAAATTTATAGAGCTAAAGTAGATTACCTTAACTCAATATTTTCAAATAAAAATTTAAATATTCAAAAAAATATAAAAAGTACTATAAATTGTATTTTTTAAATATTAATATGATGAAATAATGCATCTTAAAATGTTTGTCAAAATTCATTTAATTGACTTTCAAAAAGAAAATCATGACAACTAAAAAGGAAAGAAGGAAATATTAATATTAACCAAAAAAACAAACAAACTAGTAATATCTCTACATATAAGTGTGAAATATATAATTTTAAAAATTAAACAAATTACCTGCTACAATAAATAAAAGTAACTAAAAATTCCTTAAATGTCTTTGAGTTTCATCTAAACGACTCACTACCTATTTGGTTATATTTTTTAAATTTTTATTTCAAAATTAGATCTAGAGATCCTGGTCCCTTCTTTAAAACTTCATGAATTTGCAATGATCACTGATAAGTTTCTTGGGATCAATATCATAATTGATATATCGTCAAAATATGATACTTTTTATGCTTTAAACTTAAAGTTCTATTGTATGTTTTCTAGCGCATTTTAGTTGATTTGATGTGCAATTGTGTTATTTTTGCAGGAAAAGGAATTCAACATGATTTTGGTGAAGTTCTGCAGTGCCGGCTATTTTTGGAATTTTACAAGCTCATCTACGAGCCATGGTTTGATCAACAAGCCGCAGATGGTGTTCGTGGATAAGCAGGTGGCTTGGACAAAAATTGGGATTTACGAGTCCAAGTACGGATCGTAGTTATGATTACGAGCCATAGAATGAAGTCGTAGGTGGAAGGTTCAAGTGTTATAAGTTTCCAAGTTAAGCATCTACTACGAAACTCCAAATCACGACTCATGAAAGAATTTACGAGTCATAAAAGTCCAGCTTGTAGAATGAAGTCAGTACAACAAGAAGAAACTACAAAGTGATATTACGAATGGTAATCCAAATTATGAGCCATAAATTGTTGATCGTAAATGACCACCAAGAATTGCACAGT
This sequence comes from Solanum clarkiae, assembly GCA_011800125.2. Classification (NCBI taxonomy): domain Eukaryota; kingdom Viridiplantae; phylum Streptophyta; class Magnoliopsida; order Solanales; family Solanaceae; genus Solanum; species Solanum clarkiae. Next base: position 6,996,339 of record JAABOM020000007.1, read on the forward strand.
GCAAATTATGAAAGAGAACTACGAGCTGAAAATCAACTTACAATACGTAAATTGACTCATGGAAGATGCCCAATTCAGTTTTCCTATTTTCTTTCAAAGTGGATCTTTAATGTCTATAAATAGGTTTTTGGGCTTTTCCTTGGGATGTAATGCCATGTTTTGGGTTCAGACTCAAATTAACGTTGTGAAATCTTAGCTCTTGGTTTGTTCATAATTTTTTGGTGACTTTGACATTGAATTTCAATTGAAGTTTTTGGGATTTCTTTCATCTATTCGTATTGTAAGTTTACGATTATGGATAAAATGATTATCATTGATCATCATATAATAAACATGAATAATGAAACCCACAACAGGGGTTGTGGGAATTATGGAGAATTAACAAAGGAAAACTGAATAATTAGTAATCCTTGACTAGTATGCATGCATGTATTGTTTATCTCTTTATTTTGATTATTTTTTGACGGTTGCAAATGTTAAAACTCGTTTTGTTCTTACTTGCTGGACCAAGGGGATAATAAACGGGAAAAGGGATAAATAACAGAGATTTCCATGTGATTTCACTCATCTAATTAACCTGAACGAACCAAGGAATGGCTAAATTTGGGACCATGGTAAGGGTTAGTAATGCATACACCTGAAGACAAATCAAGTTGCATTGTGAAATTCATCTTTTTACTGGATCAAGGACTTAGATGAATATAACTTACTAGTTCTACATGTTAACACTAGATAAGGTTACTATTATGAGGTTATACAACGAACTCATAGGGGACACAATACCCTAGTTGCATACTTTCATTGATTTTTCGATGCTTGCATGCAAGTTGATTTAGAATAGATTTTTTTTACTACAACATCAACAATATACCCAGTGAAATCCCACAAGTGGAGTCTATGGAGGGTAAAATATACATAGACCTTACCACTATCTCATAGAGACAGAAAAGCTGTTTCCGAAAAACAAATTTTTTTACTGTTTTTATTTAATTACAAAGCTCCTTTCCTGGAAATAAGTCAGTTAATAGTTGGAATTCACACAAATTAAGTTAAGTCTAAATCATATTCCTTGTGGGATCGATCCTAATCTTGTTTAGATTCTATATTTGACAACGATCAGTTATACTGTTTGCGGGAGGTATAATTTGGGCATATCAAATTTTGGCATCATTGTTGGAATATGACTTTGGATTAGAGTAGTTGAATGGTTTGACTAGTAATCCTTGTTTTCAAATTTTACACTTTTTATTTGCTTTTGTTCTTTTTTTAGTGCTTAGACATGGTGTATGCCTAATACACACAGTTGAGGTAGTCCCTTGATTCCTTACGATCCAGAATTACAAGGAACCCTAAGCAAAATGGTTCACCATAACATTGCACAAGAAGTAGATGATGCAATTGACCAGCTCAAAATGGAGAAGGATAATGTGCGTAACAACCCACTTTCTCATAGGAGACAACACCCATCTCAAGAAGGTGATTGTCCACCTGCACAGAGAGCCAGGTTTGGTGTATGAAATAACTTTGGACTTGATTTGAGTGTTGTGGATGTCACAGGGTATCATTGTGCTACTACTGGATACTAAGTTCATTATTTCAAGTGGGTTGTTGTAGATGCTATAACATAGAGGGTTATTTTCGGGACTACCATCCGAAGATTTATATGCTCAATTACATAATATTATGTTCATTTGCAAGATTGTTATGGAAAATTAAAACTTATTCATGGATGTCGTTGGGCTTTGTGTTTTCCCATTGTCTCTTATTAGCGAGGCAATTATGTGGTTATCTAAGCTCCCATACAACTCAATCTCAACATGGGCCGAGATACAACAAACGTTCTTAGAGAGATACTTTCCACGGTCGAAGAAGCTAAAGTTCAAAGATAGAATCAACAACCTCCAACAGACACCAGGAAAGTCCATAAGTGTAGCCTAAGAAAGGTTCATAAAGTACTTGAGGAGTATCCCGGATCATCGAATACGGAGGATTCATTGCCTCAAATCTTCTACAGAGCCTTGGATGATGATGGCAAGACAGTGGCGGACATAATCACAGGAGGATCCTTTATGGATTGCACTTTTGCAGAGGCTAGCCAGAGACTCGAAAAGGTAGCAAAGACCAATAAAACATGGGGTACTAGAGATACACAAACTACAAGGAGCTCATTCTCACTTGGGACAAGTTTGGAGCAAGCAAAGCTAAATCATGAAATACTTCAAGAGCTTGCAAGGATAAATACTAACATTGGTCTATTGATAAACTAGAATCGAGAACTGGTCAATGCGATAAGCCACCAAGGGAAAGCACTCCTATATGATGACTACAACTATGAAGAGGATGCATGCTATCTACATGATCAGATAATGGTTTTCAGACCAATACCCAATGATCCAATTAGGATAATTGGCACCAAGGTCAAGAAAATCAAGGTCGAAACTATAACAGAGACAATAACTACAACCACAAAAATAATGCTAATAGGGGTAGATACTACAAAAGGAATAGATCCTAAGATAGAGATGGTGATTAGGCGCGAAGAGAAAACTACAGTAACGAGAGGAGTGGTGTCTACATTTCACTTGAAAACCATGATAGAGAAGTGGGAATTTGATGATTGCGGAGATGCTTGGCAAATTATTGAAGAAGGTTGATACACATGATGTGATTCTCAAGGAAATAAGATCTGACATGACTAGGATTCACCCAAAAAATAGACACATGCAGTCATTATCAAGTGATTGGAATAATAATTCAGCCAAGTGTTTGCAATCTTGAACCAATGTCAAAAGGGTACATTTTGTAGCAATACAATGCAAAATCCTAAGAATGGCGAACATTGCATGGTAGTGACTACTTGAGGTGGAAAGCAGACCATGGATCTACCTATGTCAATTATGATGGACGATGAGATCAATGAGGAAGATGATGCGACAAGAGCACCACATAACTAGAAGATAGAGACAAACAACCTATAGAAAAAGAGGGAAAGGAAAAGGCAGCCCCAAAATCTCCCCAAAGATTGAAGAAGAAAAATTTGAGGAGGGAAAATTTCATAGCATCATCTCTATGTTAAAGCAATTATTGATAAACCTCCCCCCATTGATGTATTATAGAAAATGCTCGAGTATGCAAAGTTCATGAAGGATCAAAGCTCATGAAGGATCTATTCACAAAGATAAGGATAGTGATTTTAGTGCTTGCAGATGACATTCATCATTGCAGTGCCATAGCCACTAGATCTCTTGTATAAAAGAAAGAAGATCCTATTGCATTTACCATTCCTTGCACGATCGAAGTATTCAACTTCGCAAAGGCATTATGCGACTTCGGAGCTAGCATCAACCTAGCCTCTTGTTGTGTATAAACAATTGGGCTTAGGATCCCCCACTCCAACTATAATACGATTGCTTATGATAGATGATACAGTCAAGAAGCCCATGGGAATTCTTTATGATATTCTAGTTTGGGTTGGGAGCTTTATTCCCTTTAGACTTCGTTATTCTTAACTGGGAGGTTGACTTCGATGTTCCTATCACCTTGGGGAGACTATTCCTAGCTACTGGCGAACTATAGTTGACATGAAATTGGGTCAACTCAAGTTTATGATAAAGAGGGTGTCTTTAGTGATTATGAATTTTGATAGCGATGTCATACTAGACAATGATGAGATCATCAATGTACTTCAAGGACAAGGTTTTTACAAGAATCCACTCATACTAGAGTTGAATTTAAAGAATAAGGAGACTCCACCCGCCAAACCATCCATTGAGGATCCACCAGTCTTGGAGTTGAAGGCTTTTCTATCCTATTTGCGATATGTGTTTTTAGGGCTTAACGACACTCGACTAGTAATTATAATGACAAGCCTTAATGAAGGATAAGTAGAGGCATTAGTATCAGTTCCAAAATGCTTCAAAAGGGCTATTAGGTAGACTATTGTGGACATGATTGGCATTCCTCTAAGCATATGCACCCAAAAGAATCAACTTATCGCAAATTACAAACATAGCATATAACACCAATGGTGTCTCAACCTCCCTATGTAAGAAGTTATATGCAAAAAATTATCAAACGGTTGGATGCTGGTGTGATCTATCATATCGGGGATAGTGAGTGGGTGAGTCTTGTCTAATATGAGCCCAAGAAGGGAGGTATCACTGTGTTCCCTAATGCAAGTAATAATCTTATCCCAATGAGGTTAGTCACAGGCTGGAGAGTTTGCATAGACTACCAAAAGATGAATGCATCTATCGAAAAAGATCAATTCCTAATGCCATTCATTGACGAGATGCTAGATCAACTTGCAAAAAAGTGGTGGTATTATTTTCTTGATGTCTATTCAGGCTATAATCAAATTTTATCACACCAAAAGATCAAGAGAAGACCACTTTTACAATTCCCCATGGGACATTTGCTTTCAAGAGGATGCCTTTTGGACTATGTAATGCACCTAGTACCTTCTAAAGATGCATGATGCCCATTTTTCTGATATGGTTGAGGAAAAGATAGAAGTAGTCACGGATGATTTCTTTGTGGTAGGTGAAACTTTTGATGATTTCTTGAAGCACTCGCATTATGTGTTAAAGAGGTGTGAAGAATGTCACCTTGTGCTTAATTGAGAAAAGTGTCATTTCATTGTAAAAGAAGGTATAGTTCAGGGCCAACGAATCTCCATTAAAGGTATTGAGATTGATAAATCTAAATTTAAGGTGATTGAAAAGCTTACTCCACTTATCTTTTGAAAAGCTTCCTCCACTTATCTTTGTCAAAGGTATGAGAAGTTTCTTGAGGCATACATGATTCTATAAAAGATTCATCAAAGATTTCTCCAAAATTGCATATCCATTGTACAAGTTGCTTGAGAAGGAGGCAAAGTTTATATTTGATGATCCATGACTTAAAGCATTTGAAGGGTTGAAGAAGAAGTTGATCTCAACACCTATCATTATTGCATTCAACTAGGCTCAACCTTTTGAAATCATGTGTGATGCAATAGGGGTTGCACTTAGTGTAGTATTGGGGTGGAGAAGAGAGAGCATCCTACACCCTATCTACTATGCCAGTAAGGCCCTAAATGTATCCCATAGGAACTATACTGTGACATAACAAAACTTAATTATAGTGGTCTTTGCATTCGAAAAGTTCAGATTTTACTTGTTGGGAACCAAAATCATTGTGCACAACGATCATTTAGCACTCAGATATTTGATGGCAAAGAAAGACTCCAAACCAAGATTGATTCGATGGTGCTACTTCTCTAAGAATTTGATTTTGAGTTCATTGATAAAAAGGGACAGAAAACCAAGTTATTGACCATTTATTTAGACTTAAAGATGAGTCAATGACAAATCTTGAAGATGGTTTAGAAATAGATGACTTATCCCCTGATGAGCAATGTTGGTTGCGTGATTTGATCCTATGGTTTGCTGACTATGGTAATTACTTAGTCAGTGATGTGGTACCTCTAGATATGATGTCCTACTAATGTCAAAAGTTTATACCTGATGAGCCTTATCTAATTCATGTCTGTGCTAATGGGATTATTTAGCATTGTGTACCCGATGTGGAGATGATGAGCATACTTGAAGCTTGTCATTCATCACTCATTAGCGGGCATCATGGTGGCATTTAGACAACCTACAAGATCTTACAATGTGGTTATTGTTGGCCTACAATCCACCAAGATTCCTATGATTATGCTAAGTCTTGTGACAAGTGCCAAAGAGAATGTGGTATTTCTCCAAAACATGAGCTCCCTCTTCATCCATCATGGTGATCGAGTTATTTTATGTCTGGGGTATTAACTTCATAGGTCCTTTCATGAGTTCAAATTAGAGCAAATGCATCTTAGTTGTTGTTGACTATGTGCCTAATTAGGTAGAAAGAATTGCACTTCCCAACAACGATGATAAAAGAAGCACAACATTTCTTTAGAAGAACATCTTTTTGAGATTTGACACTTCTCAGGCAATCATAAGTATTGGAGGTTCTCACTTTTATAATAGGTTGTTTTGTGCTCTACTAGAGAAGTATAGAGTGAGGCATAATGTTGCGACAACATACCATCCCCAGAAAAATGGACAAGTGGAGGTATCAAATCGCGAGATCAAGTAAATCCTAGCAAAGACTGTGAATGCAAATCGGACTAATTGGTCGAGAAAGGATGATGATGCATTATGGGCATACGAAACTGCATTCAAGACTCTTATAGGCATATCTCCATATCAGCTTGTGTTTGGAAGGTCTTGTCACTTGCCTGTGGAGTTCGAACATAAAGTGATGTGGCCACTTAAAATGCTAAACTTGGATTGGGGTGATGCATTAGAGTTAAGGTTGAACCAACTAAATTAACTTGATGAATTTCATTTGAAGCCTTATCAAAGTTCAGCACTATACAAAGAAAAGATGAAGATGTATCATGACCAAAGGATTGAGCATCGCAAGTTCATACCGAGTGGCTTGTTCCTTTTATTCAACTCCATGTTGCCCTTATTTCTCGAAAAGCTCAAGTTGAAACGGGTATGCCCTTTCAAAGTTTCTCATGTATATCCCTGTAGAGATATAGAGTTGGAAAATAAAGATGGTTCGAGGTTCAAAGTCAATGGGCAAAAGATCGAATCGTACTTGAAAAATGCTGAAAAAATTAGGACAATTGAAGTCCGAGTAACCAAGTGGCCTATGTCGTGCTGCGATGTTAATCAAACACTGCTTGGAAGACAACCCAAGATTTTCTTTTCATTAGTTGTAATTTTTCTTTCATTTTGAGTCGTAATATAGTTAGATCAATTTCGTTATGCTATGTTATTTTAGTGAAGAGTCCATTTAAAGTCTAGGAAAAATACAAGATAACCAATTATTTTTGTGAGATTATATATGATCGCGTCGAAAAAGTCAAAAAAATCACAAGGAGAAAATTTGAGATTTTACGAAGGGCATGTATGTGTCGTAGAATTGATTATAACTCATAGGTTATACTCGTAAGATCCTATGACCAGCATAATTGTTCAAAATTTTAGGTCTATGAACTAACTTTATGATCCATAAATCAAAGCACAAATCATAAACTTGGTTCGTAGATCTCAGGTAGGTCTTAAATTTTTTAAGTGTCAGAGGCATCCACAAAACATTTCTGCTAGTCGTCGTTTGTACTAAGATTCGTAAACCGACTTCATAAATTCCAAGTCTAATAGGAGCAAGCGCATCTATGAAACCCCATATTTCGGGTCATAGAACTACGACCCGTAATTGGACTTTCATAGATGACAATTATGAATGAAAGATGACCCGACATGATTTTCCCATCACATTTAAAAAGGGGGAAAATTAAATTTCCCCTCTATTTCCTCTTTATTTTCCCTTAAAATCTTACCAATATGCACTTCTTTTCCAGCCAAAACTCCGACCACCCCAAGTGATTTTTTGATCAAGTACATGTCCTAGTTCTCCTATCAGTCTACGTATTACAGTAAGTCGACCTAACGCACTTGATTTTCTGATGCTCTGTAGGGCTTTAAAATTGTTAAAGTTGGTGATTTATCCATATGGTCTCCTAAATTAGTTGTAAAAATATCCTAAATATAGAGTTTGATGATGTTTTCAGACTAGTTCACTGATTAATTGTTTGAATTATAATATTTGGACACGAATTGATAAACATAGGACATAAATTGACTTAGGGTGGGAGTTGGTCAGAAATTTTGACTCTAAACTATGCTTAAACTGAATTGTAAATGTTAAAAATTGCTAGAATTGCTTAAGTTTAAAGTGTTTTGAAATCACTACCTATGAAGGCCTTCTACGGATCATGGTTCCATCCACGATCAGTAATTGTCCTTCGTAAATTGACTTTAGAAACTTGAAAACCTAAGTTCAACAGGACAAAACCTTTTTACAACTCGTAGTTCATTTTATGAGTCATAAATATGATTCATAAATTGAGATCCTACAGAAAAATTAGGAACATGCAACTACAAACCCCTTCTAAGGGTTGTAGTTTGATACACGACTCACGAAATGTGTCTGGAGTTTGAATTTTAAAAATCTGAAAAATGATATCTTACAACTACGGTTGGTCTTTACGATTTGTAGTTTCATCTATGATCCGTAAAAAACCTGTCATAGTCCATATGTCAGTCATTTTTTATACTTTTAATTTTGTCTTTTAGTCTTCACAAGTGTATGCTATGTTAAAATTATCATCTCCTACTTTTTCTAATTATCTAGAAGTATCTTGTAAAATATATAGTCTAGAAATGTCTTTGTAGAACATTGTAGAAGAGTATAGAAT
>JAABOM020000007.1:7004728-7043222 GCA_011800125.2 Solanum clarkiae
GGTGTGGAGATTCCTAAGAGATATGTGGAGTATTCTAGAGAGCTAATCTCCACCCTTAGATCAAATCAATCTCCACCCTTAGATCAAATCAATCTCCACCATTCATTATGGAGGTGGAGTAGTGTAAATAGGGGTGTTCTCCCTCATTTGTAATCAAGTAAGTTTGAGAGAATTCTCCCACAAAATACTTAAGAGCATTTTGAGTATGTAATATCTTCTCCATAAGTCTTCTTGTATATCAATTGTGCTCTTTCCATCTTCAACATGCTAATATGTGTTCGTACATGTATGATGGTTTCGAAGACTGATGCTACCAGACGGGCTAGGGCCAAAGCACTCGAACAGCGACTGATTGACAAACCTATAGAGTCAAAGAGCAGCAGCTCTGTTGAGCAGTTAGTTGTCAGCGAGGGAGTTGAACCTTAACAAATAAGAGCACAGTCCAAGCATATTGTACAAGCGGACTCTAATTAGAACAACACCATCTCTCCAGTCTGAAGAGGGATGGGACTTTGAGGCTGCGAGCAGCGATAGTATTTTTTCCACAGCATCCAGATTGGGATCAATTTCATAGTGGATCCATCTCTAAGGATGGATCACCTTCAGGCTCTCAGTCAAACTCCAGGTCAGATTTTGAGGTCAGTTTAGACCAATCCATCTTACTGCCTATCCGAGTGACAGGTAGCCAGATGGTGTGTTGATGACATATTTGACATATGCCGGCATCATGTCATGTAAAATGACTAGGGCTGGTTCTCTCGAACCATCATAGAGAAGCCTCGTATATTGATAACCGGCCCAGATGTTGCATAAGCTATTTGGGATTTATTTTCCCGACATCGATTGAAGTGGATGGCTACATCTTTGGGCATGTATAGCCTAAATATTATTCGAGAGTTCTACATCTCTTACACAGCTACAGTGATTAAAGGTACACTTAAGAAGGCCAAGATAATTTATCATCCACCATTACAACGAACATTGGTTCACGACGTCCTGATTGACATATCTGAGACTATCATCCTAAGATTTTTATACGGGACAGACTACCAGCCACCTACCACTACTGCAGAGTTTGAGCACCGTTTGAGCCTAGCCCAAGATAGATAAGTGATGAAAGATCCGATGTAGCAAGCTAACTATTGAGATGGGTATATTGCTGAGAGGGGTATCGACGCCGAGTGGCTGATAGGTATAGTGCGTATTAATAAGTCATCACTGCGTTTCATGGCCAAGTTATGGTGGGCAGTGGTTTGTTTTAGGATTTGTCTAACGTAGGCAGATAACATATTGAAGCCCGACCGCATAGTGTTAGTAGCCAACATCATGGTTGGTTATGACATTGATTTTTCCTAGTGTGTAGTCAAAAATAACTATGAGCGGGCATTTAGGAGGTTGAAGACGATCCCTTTCCCTTGCCTTATCTATCAGCTATACATAGATGCAGGGTAACCTATTATTCCGAGTGTCGACCAATTAAGGGACGTCCAATGGACTAAGGATGTTGGCCTAATCAAGGCTGATGAGAATCATATCACACTTTGATGAGCACCGCAACCCATTGTAAGATCACCAGAGATGTTCACAAGTCCAAAAGCTACAAAGGAGACTGAGTCAGCTGCTTCGGAGATGAGCCCATACACTTGGAGGTGATCGATCCCTAGTCCACGGGCATGGTGTACATTTCAGTTGAGTCTCTACAGACTCTGGTAGAGAGATAGACACAGACTAAGTCCCAATTGTCTTAGTTATTACAGCAGCCAAAGCCTTGAGTTCGGAAAGCTATAATAGAGTTCGAAGAAAGCATGATGGAGAGGCATCGAGCCGAGATAGACCAGAGAGATCGATGTATACATGGTTGGACCTATGCCTTTGAGCAGAGGATCGAGGAATGCTTTCGAACAATTTCGACCCAAAAATGATAGATATCAAAGCAGAGATTCAGCAATTGCAGGTAGACGTGACAGTGATACTAGAACCAACACTTGTAAAACTTTTTATTCCTCCTATCATGCCTCTGGTGATGTTGGATTTGCTTGCAGACAACGCCCCTGCACCGGCCTTTGAGAAGAGGCCGCAATCTTGTAATGGTATTGTTGACACCCAATTTTTACCCTCCACGGTGTCAAAATAATCACCGAGTTCTATTTTGCATATCCTTTGGACTCAGGAATCAGGCTGCCTGTAGTTCGACTCAAATTGGTTGAAGAGGAAATTCCTTATTTGGAGATGACCTCTGGATCAGGAGGAGCGACGACAAGCTGAATTGTGAAAAAGAGGCTGCATTCTAACATCCACTCCTAAAGTCTCAATCCCAAGTCCCCTTCTCCTTCACCTCCTTCTTCATTTTGTGAAATTGGGGGCGCGTGCCCCCACGCGCCTGGCTTTAAATTTTTTTTTGAAAAATATTGCTTAAAAAAACTCATTAAAATAAAATAGAACTCGGTGATTATTTTGATACCGTGGAGGGTAAAAATTGAGTGTCAACAGGTATTTATGAGACATCTATGAGATGGGCACATAAGAGAGAGCGTCATGAGCTCGAGGCAGCCAGACATGCATCATTACTACACGAGCAACTAAGGTAGGAGGGCAGTGACAATAGGATAGGGAGCTGAACCCTCATGAACAGCATCAGAGAAGGTCACCAAGGATGTATCGGGTGATCCTATACAGCTAGACGCCAACGGTTAGGTGCCTCAAGTTTGATTTTTCTCCTTATCCCTTATTATACAAACTGTAGTGTCATTGAGGACAATGCACATACTTTCTCGATTGGGGGGAGGGGGGGAGAGGGGGAGTAGTTATGGACCTCGGTAAAGTTTGAGTAACCAAGGCCCCTATTTACACTTTTTTAGAGTCTGTGAAATTTTCTCGCCTGTGTTCTTTTCCTAAAGACCTTTACTTTTCTATTGAGCCAGTATGTGTAGGTTTTTTAAGTAGTAATAGTAGCATGATATGATGAAATCTATGGCATTTACTAGTTTGAAGTGAAAAATGAGACCCTTTTATTTTGTTTTGATGTGCTATACGATAGTTTAGATCAGTAATTGTGTAGGATCGTTCAATGACATCACTAATATTGATATAATAAGACCAACTTAAGCTAAAAAGCATGAATTGAATAACTAGATTGGTAATGTAACTCAGTGCCATAAGAGTGTGAGTTTATTGTATAGTTCATATATTGTGTATCAATTTAGAACTTGCCCCATTAGTCTATACTAAGTTTGTAGGATAGTTGGTTAGGAAAAGATCATATGCCATGTTTCAAATTAGTCCACTTAGCCTAAATAACCAACCAAATGCAATATATAAACCTTTGATCTAAATGTTTGTGCCTTATATATACCCTTTCTTTGTAATCACCTAAGTTAAGGGTAATTACCTTCCATACTGTCTGTGTTAATCTTCACTCTAGCCCTAGTCCTTCCTTAGACATTGTATACCTCGACTCAAAAATAATGCCTAAGTTGAGGGTGATTGCCATAGGTGGCCCTGGTTCATCATAGGATAATATGCAACTCAACTTACGCAAAATGCCCAAGTTGACGGTGACTACCATAAGGAAAAGCAAAAACAATGGGATATGGGATATAAAGTAGTGCAAACAAAAAAGGAACCGTAAACAAGATGTGAGATAAGCATCAAAAAGAAAGAAAAAGCATGAGAATAAAAGAAGAAAAAATGAGAGAAAAGAGAAACAATCAGTATCAAAGCATAATATCGCACCCGAGGTTCTAGGAGAACAAACAAAGAAGGGAAAAACAAGTCATGATTAACAAGGTTCGGTAGGAGAAGTCCAAATGACGCAGTGTCATGGAGGGAAAGAGTAGTCACTATTTTCAAAATATACCACTCTTATCCCCGAGCCTATGTTACAAGACAAAGTCCTATAGTGATCCTAATTTGCCTGTTTGAAAGTCACAATATAGAATATAAGGACAAGCCGATGGTATTGTATATGCAGTGTTTGAATTTGTTTTGTGAGTGTGAGTATTTGCTTAGTCCCTAGCATTGAAAGAAAAAATCAAAGTGTGTGTAAAAAGGGACATCTTTGCTTGTGAGGGCACTTGAATAGCATTATTAATTCTAGATTGTCTTGGTGATTGTTGATTGTGTATGTAGCGTTGTCTGTCAAACCTACTCGGTCATTTATGGATCACCATCTATTTACTTGATAAAATATCGATTTATGCATTGATTCTTCTAAGGGTGTTTTGTGTTGATTGTGATGCAATAGATGTCGTGTGACTGATGTGAGTGTGGCTGTTGTTGCTGTCTATATTAGATTGAGACTATCTTTTGAGACAAGCAATGTATTAAGTTGAGGGTGTTGATATGTCATTAAAATATGACATTTTTGATGCTTTAAATTTAGAATTTTGTATTTTTTTCTAGTGGATTTTATGTGCGTTTGTGTTATTTTGCAGGAAATAGAATTCAGCATGTTTTTGGTCAAGTTCTGTTGTGTTGTGCTATTTTTGGAGTTTTACGACCCATCTACAGGCCATGGTTTGATCCATGAGCCATAAATAGTGTTCATGGATAGGCATGCAATGGCTTGGACAATATTTGGAGATTTACGAGCCTAAGTATGGGTCGTAGTTATGATCACAAGCCGTAGAATGAAGTAGTAGATGGAAGGTTCAAGGGTTACAATTTCCTAGTTGAGCATCTACAAAACCCCAAACCATGACTCATGGAAGAGTTTACGGACCATAAAAATCCATTTTGTAGAATGAAGTCAGTACAGGAAGAAACTACGAAGTGATATTATGAGCCGTAATCCAAATTATGAGCCATAAATTGTTGATTGTAAACGGACGCCTGGAATTATATACTGCAAATTACGAAAGGGAACCACGAGCCATAAATCAAGCTATGATCTGTAAATTGTCTCGTGGAAGATGTCACATTCAGTTTTCCTATTTCATTTCAAAATGGATTTTTAATGTCTTATGCAGATATTTTTGGGTTTTTCCTTGGGATGTAATGCCATGTTTTTTGTTCAGACTCAAACTAACATTGTGAAATCTTAGTTCTTGGTTTGTTCATAATTTTAGGACGACTTTGATGTTGAAATTCAATTAAAGTTTTTGGATTTTTTTTGTCTATTCTCATTATAAGTTTACGATTATACATAAAAAGCTTATCACTGATTGTTATATAACAAACATGAATAGCTAAACCCACAACTAGAGTTGTGAAAATCATGAAGAATTAACAAAGTAAAACCGAATAATTAGTAATCCTTGAATAGTGTACATGCATCGATTATTTATCTCTTCGTTTTGATTGCTTTTTAGCAGTTACAAACATTAGAACTTGCCTTATTCTTATTTGCCGAACCAAAAGCATAACGAATGGGAAAAAGAATAAAAAAACAGAGATTCGCACGTGATTACACTCATCTAATTAGCCTGAATGGACCGAGGGATGGCTTAACTGGGACCGTGGTAAGGGTTAGTGAGTATATACACGTAAATAGATCAAGTTGCGTGGGGAAATTCGTCTATTTGTCGGACCAAGGACTTAGGTGAACATAACTTACTAGTTCTATATGTTACACACTAGAAAAGATGACTATTATAAGGTTATACTACGTTATGAATTCACGAGGAACACAATACTTTAGTTGCATACTTTCTTTGATTTTTCGACACTCGCATGCAAGTTGATTTTAGCATAGGCCTTTTATTTATTGTTTTTATTTAATTACTAGTCCCCCTTCCTGGAAATAAGCCGGTTAATAGTTCAAATTCATGCAAATTAAGCTAAATCTAAAATCATATTTTTCGTGCAATCAATCTTAAGCTTGATTAGGTTCTATATTTGACGATGATCGTTTATACTTGTTAATTAAAATAAATTATAAAAGCAACAAAGCGAATGCTCGTTTGTTGTGGATGTATTAGTTCAAATGCTTGAATCTATTTCACCATAAAACAACTGAATATACTACCTCACAAATTTTTTTACTACTTTTGTTATTACCTTTAAATGTGGGGCAACTAAATCAGATGCTTCCTTCACCGTATATATAACTTGAAATCTTATTATATTTGATTATTTTATTTAAATGGACAAATAATATAAGTTAAATCAAGATTAAAGAGAAACCACTAAGGTTAGCTCCCATCCTTTCCTCTCTACCCCCTACCCATTATACACATATTATTGCTTATATTATGCCTATGCTATCCATAGAGTTTCTTTTTTTAATTCTAAAGATAATAAAGAGCACAAAAGGAGGGGACTAAAAAGGAAGAAATTGGAAGAGAGCTCAATAGGTTCATGTAAAGTTTTTTCCCCTATTTCATTGTATCACACTTTGTTGTTTTAATAGAAGGAAATTATTATTATTTCTTGACAAAAAAGAAGGGTTGTAATTTTTTTTCCCCCTTCTTTAGCTTCCTTTGTGGCATTAAACATTGAAAAATTGGCAGACTAGAAATGATCATTTCCCCTCCAAAGGAAACAGTCATCATTGCTCCCAACAATCTTTTTCTACCTTAGAAACCTGAGCTTCTAAGAAACATTCCCTTCTTTCTATTCTTCAATATAAATATCACTCTATTGTTAACTTTTTGTCCTCCCCCTCTTCTCCCAAAGTCTTAAAGATCCTTTGTTTATGATGGATCCTTCTTCTACAAACTCTGTGAATGGGTTTTACACATTTCTAACAAGAGGAATTGATGATCTTGAAAGAGTTTTTGTGTCTAATAACTTCATGTCTATCCAATTCCTTCAAAGGGTACTTTCCCTTGTGAGATCTTTCCATACACAGTTAACCCTTCTTGTCCAGAAACTTCATTTGCCTGTTGGTGAGAAGTGGCTTGATGAGTATATGGATGAAAGTTCCAAGCTTTGGGAAGTTTGTCATGTCCTCAAGACTGGCATTTCTGGAATGGAGAATTACTATTCTTCTGGGTTTAATGTCATTTCTTCTCTTGATAATCATCCCCATCTTACCCCACAACTATCTAGACAGGTGGAGTACAAATTTCATTTCCCTTGTCTCTTTTTAGAAATCAATTATCTTAAAAAATTGAATAATAACTCTGATCACTTGAGAAATCAGCATCTTTTTTTGTTTATTACTATCAATCTCGAGAAAAAAAAAACAATCTTTTGAGATAATAAGTCACTCTTAATTTTGCTTGCTTGTAGTCTGATTTGGTTGTTGTAGAAAACAGGTGATTAGAGGAATAACAGGGTGCAGAAGAGAAGCAATTGGATTAGAGGAAGAAAACAGAGCATTAATGGAGACAAGAATTGAGGCACTTTCCTTAAGATTTGACGAAATTGTTTCTGTGGAATCAAAGCTTAATGGTTTCAATGGATTCAGAGGAGTTCTGTATGCAATGAGAAATGTTAGTTCCGTGTTGCTAATGATCCTGCTGTATGGATTAGTGTATTGCTGGCCTGAGTCCGAATTTTTAACAAGAGGAGGAGAGTACGAAACAACCAAGTGTTTCTTTTTTGGATCAAATTTCATGAGTTCAACTTCAAGATTGCAACAGAGAGTAGCTTCTGAGATGATTCAAATGACCCAACAATCAATGCTCTTGTATGAGTTTAGGAGATCAAAAGCAGCCATGGATGATCTTAGACGAGAATTGGAAAATAAATCTTTACAAATTGGGATAATAAGGGAAAGAGTTGACAATTTGAAAGCCTATTTTGGGGTTTTGAAATCTGGTACTGAAAATATTATTGGACAATTGGATGATTTTTTTGATGAAATTGTTGAAGCAAGGAAGAAACTTTTGGATTTCTGCAGCCATAGGTAGAAAAAAACAAATACAAAGTAGAGAATTGGTTGTATCTTTTGTTGGTTTTTAATTATATTTTTTTTTTCCTTTTAGGATTTTCTTGGGGTTTATTTCTTTTTCTTGATGTAATAGTCTAAGCTGCTGTAGTTGGTCTTTGTGTCTTTATTTCAAGAACCCAAAGAAGAAAATTTTGAAGGAAAAAAAGATTGATAATTTTATATAACCTACTTATGATATTCTTTTTTTTTTTTAGTAAAATTTGAAGACACTTTTGGAATAGTCAGAAAAAGTACATGATGAGAGGACAAGAAGTAGCTGTAAGGCAGAAGAAGGGAAGCTTGTTTTGTTACTGAACCAAAGGAGACATTGTGGGTCAAAGCATATTCTTGAATGTTTATGTAGGGAAAAAGAAAAAGTGTAATGATTCAACTCTTTAAGTGTCATGATGGAGTTTTGTAGTAAAAAAAGGAGTGAAATGATTTGAGTAGCAAGAGAGAACAGCTTCCTGGATTCCAAAATAAGGAGTATGTCTCTGATTCAGTTCTATTTTGCAAGCAATGGACTCTTTCAAATGTTTCCTCTCCCCATTGTCTCCTATATTAAATTCTATCGCGGTTTGGAACAAATTATTTTGAATATTTTATTTTAATATATGCTGGATCAAATGAATCTTAAAAGTCTATAATAAGTTATCACATAGAATAAACGTATTCAAAAATTAGTTTTCAAATTAAAAATCATTTATCATTTGTATCATCGTATTTTTACAAAAATATTTAGCCAACACGGTTCACTATAGACGCTTTCAATTTAGTGGTAACCGGAGGTTTCTAACATAGTAGGTGTGAATTCAATTCTAAATGTTATATACTTTCTTCTTCATCTGTCCTACCGTGGGAGGATCTACAGTATCAGATACGAGTTAATGTGTGAATTAGTAATTTTTGTATAGAAATATAAAAATTATTTGCTGGTGATCTAATAACAAAATTAGCTTTCTTGATCCAGTGATAAAAATGAAACATGCTTAAGCTTTATATTCGTTCTTAATGAAGGTTTGATTCTTGACACTTCTGATATATATGTATATATGTAATTGAAGATGGTTAAAAGTTCATCAATTTTAAATTTTGAATCCGTCTAGACCTATATTTCTGCTCTTTCCACTATTATTATAAGGATGATTCTAGTTTGTCACCATTTGTCTTCCCCTATTAATGGGGATATTAGGCATTAAAATAATGATACGAAAATATCGAAGTAGCTTTCATATCCTGCAAACTAGATTTCATGTTTTTTGTCCCTTGACGGAAATTCATGACTTGCCTCACTTTAGGGGTTTACTTGGTGAAAATTTTAGTCAAGATTAACCATATCAATTATGCATAATCATAAGAGTCAAACAAATATAATTTTACAGAAAGGAATAATTGAAAATAATGAAAAATTGTCAGCAACATATTCATTTCCTATTCTACCTTAGTTGAAGACAATTTTCTGTTCATCCAGCATGCTTAATTTATTCTAAGTAGCTCTTGAAGATTTCCTACTTCTAATCATTGTCAACCAACCTACTCTCTCAACCCTCAAACACCATGTAAAATTTATCTGTAATTACATTAATTTGGTGTATATGCTGAATATAAATAAGTTTTTCTCAAACACTCCATCCCTCCCCTTCTCTCTCACCCTTCCCTCCCCGCGCGCGCACACACAAAAAAAATATAAAAAATAAATCACTTATCTAAATTTAATTTAGGGAATCAAATCAATTTTAACATTAAAAAGATACAAAAAGCACAAATAATTGTATTTTGAAGATGGATATTAGAAGTCTAAGATTGATAACACCATTTGATTAATAAAATAATTTGCACTTGTCATGATTTGACTAATTTTATAATTATGTTTTCTCACAACTTAATTTTTTCTTTCCCATTCGATATCAATGTTTGGTATTTTTTAGAGTCGGACCAATACAAATTCATATTGATATGCTTTGAATTCAACTAACACATCGAAAAATGATTTTACTTGTGAGACCTGTAACTAGAAAACAGATTTTAGGAAAAGAAAGGGAAAAAAGTGTGACCTAATAGTTAATAGAAGTGGGTTGAGAAGTGAGAATCATGAGGTCACAAATTAAAATATCAATAGGGAAAAAAATACTAAATTATTCCTTCTCATCTATCCTAAAGCTGACTCTGCGAGTCAGAGTCGCATATTGTTGAAGAATGCCAACCTATACTCCTTTGTCAGAAAATTATATTGTTTAATTAAATAAAAATATTTTTTTATGTATTAATGTTATATATCAACACTGTTTTAACTTCTTCATAAATTTGCTTTTAATATATTTTAACACTGCTTATAAAAGTTTTGACTCCGCCATTGCTCATCCAAATTGGTTATCAATATATGATAATAAAAAAAGGTGCAAACTCTAAAACGAAATGCAAGAATTGCAATAGGCATATTGGGATTTAAGTAGAAAAGACAAAAAGATAAAAGAAACCCTCGCATTCGATGAATGAAAATAGCAGTCAAGCCAGCGGACAAGGGGACAATGAATAAATACTATAAGGAACAACTTGTAGGCAACATCCTTATATAATCTCGTTTATGGCAATTTCCCAGGACCACGGAATGGAACAGAAAAATAGGTGACTGCAAATAAAAAAGTAATCCAATAAACTAAGCATCTCGTGTTCACATAAAATTCAAGAAAGGACAATAACTCAAGAGGTGTGATCTGGGTAGCCTAACTGATATCCCACTACTCAAGTCCATGGCCACTAAATTATACAAAGACAACAAAGCTCTTAAGCGTCCCACGTTCACAAAGAATTCAAGAAAGGACAACACCTCAAGAGGTGTGATGTAGGCAACCTAACTAAGCTACTCAAGTCCAACAACAACAATAACATACCCAGTGAGGTCTCACAAGTGGGGTTTGGGGAGGGTAAAATGTACGCAAAGCTTATGACTATCTCATAGAGAAAGAGATGTTGTTTTCGAAAGACCTTCGTCAGAAAAATATCAAGCCCCAAAAGCAGAAGAAACTAGATATGAAACAAAGAGAAAGGAAAAGGAGAAAAAAAAATCGACTAAAAGAGAAAGCAAATGATAATATGAAAATATAAACGATGTAACAAGTATAAGCAGGGAAAAAAACAACATAAGATAAAAAATACGACTAGTCCTACTATCCTATTGAAACACCAGGTCAGACATCAACCTACCCTACTAGCCTATTGTCCTAATATGCGACATCCACTCCTTTTTATCTAAGGTTATATTCTCGGTGAGATGAGCTACTCAAGTCCGTGACCTATAAATTATACAAAGACAACAAAGCTCCCCTTCAAGATGGATGGAAATAGAGTTGATTCAACAGGTAAAGTTTCAAAAGAATTCCTTAATTCTTTGGCAACCCATCAGTACCTAGCAACCAGCGAAGATTGAACGGGAGAGGACCACTAAGCAAGTAAATGTACCCAGTTCATAACTGGCATGGCAAACGCCCAACAAGGTCAAATTGAACGTGAGAAGCGCAATAATGTGAGCAAAAAGTGAGCACATAACAGATCAAAGTATTCATGTATTCATAAAAGAGACAGACTTGAACGAATTTAACGATATGCTTCCCGCCACACATTTGCACCTTGACCCCTAAAAATGCCTCTTTGGATTTATTTTGTGTTATGGGTCTTACAATAGTTGGGAAATAGACTGGTGATTAGCTTATATGGATTTGGATAAGGACTAGCTTCAAATATATATAATGAAAATAATTAGTTTACTACAAATATAATCAAATTTCGTTTACATAATAAAAAATAGTCAAAAAGCTATAGGAAGTATACACTAACTATATAATATACCTTGCCAAAAGTCAGAAAATATATTTGAATATGTAATATAGCTTACCTGTGCATGAGCTATATACTAACTATATATTGTAATACATTCAAAAATTGAATATAACTTAACTACAAATATATTAACTATACATGAATTATAAACTGACCATTCAATATTGATCAACTTAAAATCACCTTTAAACATTCTCATATTTTAGATATGAGATCCTCTTATTTTGAATCTTTGGACATATAATTTGCGTTACATCGAATTATAAAGAAGAAAAAAGAAGAAGAAGAAGGAGAAAAAAAAGGTGAAGGAGAAGAAGATGATGAATAAGACGATGGAGCAAGAGCAGGAGTAGCTGTAGGAGGAGGAGGAAGTAGCAGCAAAAGAAAAAGAAAGCGAAGAAAATGCAACGAAGAAAAAGAAAACAAAGAAGATGCAATAGCCATTTTCCCCACCAAAATAAGGATCCAATGGTCATTTCAGGTAAATTTGTAGATAACTAAACATATATTGTTTAAGGGCAACTTATACAAATCTCATATTTTTTGGAGCTAATTTCAATTAATACCAATTTTTTTTTCAAAATTACTAAAAATCTCTTCTTTTTTATACAAAAAACGAAACCAGTGATACATGTTGGAAAGGTAAGAGTATTAAGAGATTTTAACTATGATGCATGGAGAAGTAGAGATTGTAATTTATATCAATAAGCGTTGCAGCTTTGTATCATTTAAAGAATTTTTGTTTTTAAAAGAGTTGGGATTATATGAAATTATGTAAACATAAGTTATGTATTTCTTTAATTTTTGCATTATTTAATTAGCTAACATAGTTGTAGTTTGAATTAATTACGACTCGTGACAAATATTTAGCTGCAATTACAGTTTAAATTTTGTCTAATTCACGCGATTTATATAAATGTTCTGCGCGATTATACAAAAGTTGTGTGTGAAACAACTTATATAGCAAAATCTACAAACATTGTAACCTTTATAACGAATTATACAAACACTATGCACGAATTGTATAGTGAAATATACAAACACTATATAAAACTGTGAATTATATAGCAAATTATACAAATTATACAAACGCTGTTATAACTATAGTTATGAAATGCAATCACTCAAACTATAGCTATGAAACATAATTAAAGTAGTTTTGAGTGGCTATATGTGAAAATTTCTCTTTAAAAAATTAGGCCAAAAAGATGATAAGTAAACCTTATGGGTTGACAATTTGCATAATTTGCATTTTGGGCGATTCATCCCTCATGAGCTTATTGTTGGGATTGACTTAAGCCCCCCTATTGTATGTTTACATAATAGAGCCAGGTACATCCTTGTTTGGGCCCCCAACCCATGCTTAAATTGGGTATGGATGTGAAGGTGGTGTAAGAATGTGCTAGAGTCACACACTAGATTAGAGAATTAACGGATGGTCTACTTATGTGGACTTGAATAATCTTCCCTTAATGAGTTAGTTTTTTGAGTTAAATTAAGTTTAGGTATGATACCTTTACATTTGCATATTGAGATTTCCACACAAGGTAAATTGTATACCACATTATGAAACCTAAGATGACAAGGCAATAAAGATGGGTAACTCTGAGTTCTAGGATCATCACATACCATGAACATAATAGTGAAATATAGACAAGGAAGAAAGGTTGTGCAAGAAAAGCAAATGAGGATGTTGAATTGAACAAACTTTCAGCTCGTCATAGAAGAATATTATTACTTTAGTATGATTTATGCATGTATGAGAAAAGATCTAGCCAGTAGAGTTCGACAACATCCTTGCTTTCTCGTGGACTTTTATGCACTTCTCCTGCAAGTTTATGTCACATCAAGTATTGATTTATTCTGTCAAATCACACCAGTTTCACAAATTCGCAATTTATCAACACACTGTCTCTGGAAAACTCATTGACGAGATACCTGGCAAAAAGAACAGAAGTTTAAAGTATCAAAATCCATGCAAACAACCATTATTTCAACAGAATTCTTAGTTGCATAGCCTTCCAAGAATGATTAACCAATGACACATAATAAATGCATAAAGTAGGCTCTTTGGTCTCAAGTTAAAACTTCCAATCATTTGGGTTCATCTTGCTAAGATTGAGATCAAGCTACAAGTCCCTCCTGCCAAAATTCCCATGGCCAACAAAAAGAAAGACAAACTTCAAATTAGTGAAATGAATGGCCTTATTGAGATATGCTTCACTATAATCAACCATAAATGGCACCAACTCACCCCAGGGCGAGGATAAATTTTCCGATAATACTAAGCCAGTTGGAATGTGGAGCGTCAAACATTCAGTTGAAAACAGAACACACCTAGTCTATCAGGTCCCTCTTCTATGAGCTGTGTATTTCTTGAAGACTCAATCAGAGACACTAAATTACAGTTATTTTGTCTCCTTTTGAGAAGGATTTCTTAGTTTTTCTTTATAGAGCGCTAATGCATTAACTCTAATGCTAAAGAAATAAACATTCACTGAAAGATGTTTTCTAGTTTTTCATTGATCCAAAATATCCATTACTTTTCCTTGTAGGAGGAAAACAATACCTATTTATGAAAGAGATCAAACACCTCTATAATCAAATGAAATATTTGCACCTTTTTCTAGCTAATCGTAGCAAAAAAATACCATTGTGTTAAATTTGCATCAACACAGATTGATATAAAGCACCAATAGTGTAACCATGAAATATCATGGGCAGAAAAGCAGCAGGGGGTTTGGCACAGTTTGTCAAAAATCACATAATTTCATTTGTGAGGGGCAGAGGAGATTGCAAGACAAAGAAAGAGAGGGGGAAGCCGATTCAGAGAATTAAAACAGTAACCTTCTTTCCCCTTCCTCGCATCCGATCAAGACGATAGCTTCAGGTCCAAATATCTCCCTTCAAGATTGCCAGCATCAGTCTAAGTAGCTAAGTTTTTGAAGAAAAAGGACAGTTGATACCATTTGCTGAAGCTGGAGAGGAAGAGAGAAGGGAAGGATATAGAATTGAGGAAAAAAAGGTAAATGGTTAAACAGTAAATTGCTCTTTTTCGAAGAGATTGTTAGCAAAGGAACTTGAAGACCCTAGATCATCAAATCTGCAGCAAACACTGGTTTTCGTTTCAAGTAGAAACATCAACTGATACCAGGAATTTTCTTGAAAAGGACTCGTGTCATGCAAATTCTTAAGCCTCAGACTCTTTGGCTAACAAATAAATCTAATTTTCATCATTTTCTACTAGAATGAAAAAAGACCAGCAAAAATGTACCCACAACCAAGCACACTGCTAGAGACACGTTCCCTTCTCAAATGAACTCTGGTTGATACTCATTTCTCCAAGCATAAATGGGCTGATGTGATAGCAGTGAGATAGTCTTTTCCTTTTGGATTTGACAACTTGAGGTCATTTTGAAAGAAATGGAGCATACTTAGGATCCTCCATTTGGTGCATCTAACTCGCAGAAATCAGACACACAAAAAAGGAGAGAGAAATAAGCTTTTGCAATAATAGAGAAAACCAAACACCAAGAGCACCATTGAATTATCATTTTGGGGAATTGGACACCGAAAATATGAAAAAGAAGACATAATTGTAAAAAATGGTGATATCAAGGCTAGTACACAGGCACCTCGACTAAGTTTCAAGTATTGGGTAACTTTATCCATCCAAACTTGTAAGAGTCCACCTAATTTCATCTCTACTAGAATTTGAACTTCAATTAGTCCAACTCTTCAACCATTAAGCCACCTCTAGGGTTTAAAAGAAGAGGTCATTTAGTCCTACTCATTTCACAACTTTCCAAGTTCCAACACCCCAAAAGATGAAAAATTGTACTATGTATATCTATGCATCATTTCATCAATCTCGGATGAAGCCAAAAATTTACTATTTTTTGGCTTTGGGGTATGGTGGAATAAAGCAAAATGACTATTTAAACTGTCTGCGCTTCTTCCAATTGTGAAGTAGCAGTTAGTCAATGCAACCTTCGTGGCTCATCATGGGTCATCCGAAAACAGTCGCGCTATGTTTTTAAACATAGGGGTCAGGCTGCGTACATCCGACCCCCTTACCCCGCAATGAGCGGGAGCCTTTGAGGCATTGGGTAATGTTGTTGTTGTATATCTATGCATCTCTTTTTTCATGATTCCATCTTTTCAACTCCTTAGCCCCCTCATGCCACTTCTCCTAAATATAGAGGAGCAGGGAAAAGGACGGGAGCGGAGGAAGAGGAGCTTGGTTACCTACTTTCCCTTTGCAAGTGATGGATGCCCGAGAACAGAGTCTAATGGAAATTAGCTGGAAAAGTGGACTGCATCCCACTCCATTGTTTAGGTTGTCATACCATTGCAGCAAACAACTCTTTTACCTTGTCAGGAGCTAACAAAGAAGAAAACAGATGAAGAAGCGGCAGATAAGAAGAAGCATGCATGATGGCTGAAAATGTGTTTGCCGCACCAAAGTAGGTAGCAGAGACATACTTATAATACGAAGGAATGAGGAATTTTCTTTTTCTGTTCCTCCTCTCTTCGTTTACTTCTGGAGTCGTGTTACCTCGAGAAAAAAAAGACCCAAACATATCCTTTGCTATTGTTGTCATAGCAACTCAGAGAACGACGAGGTTAAACACTTCAATTTTCTGGTTGATCATTGATTAATTGATTTCACTTGAGCTAAATGGGGATATTTGGGGGCCACATTAATAGTACTATGAGCAAACGAGAAACAATAGAAGTGATGCAATACATTGAAGACTAGGGAACTTGTTGAGAACAAGTAGAACTATTATTACTTGTTTAAGATGACACACATCTAATATATTCCAGCATGACAATATCCATCACAGGACTGAACACTTCAAAGTGGAGAAACCAACTTGAGTTTGCTTATCATAGTAATATAGAAATATCACTGGAAAATGCGCTCAAATGTTGTTGGAAAAGTAGTTGTTGCTGGGATGTTGCTACGAAAATGGTTGTAAGAATATTATTGAAAAGAGGCACGCTAATTGGGCGGTTGGTCAGCAGAAAGAGATGCTGCACCACCGGAAAGATCATTGCAGGAGGCATGGCTTTGCCAAAACTATCAATGAGGGAAGGGACAAATCCACTAACAGTTTCCTAAAAAGAGGCACACTGCTACTAGAACGATGCTCAAATTAAGAGCAATAGTATTGGGATGGTTGCCAAAAGAGGTGTGGTTCCATCGGAGCAATCACTGTAAAGAGACACAGTGCTGTCAAAAAGGTTGACCAGAAAAGACATGGTTTGACAGTGAGGACAGAGGCATGGCGTGCTAGAGCAATTGTCGAAGTGAAGGTGATGATGCTAGAACAATTACCGAATAAAAGAAAAGAAGAAAAGACTTTGGCCAGGCAGACAACCTGATCACTTGTAAGAGTCCACCACGAGTCAAGGGACCAGGTCCTTGACCAAAACAACGAAGAATAGAAAGCAATGCAACAACAAAATTAAAGGCAAAGACCAAAGAGAGTTTTACGTGGAAACCCCCTAGCTTAAGGGAGGAGAAAACCACAAATTCCACTAATCAACACGCCAAGATTTTGATTACAAATTTTTGGAATCCTAGGAATTAAACTCTTAATCCTTTCCACTTGTAACGCCTCTATTACAAGACACAAAGCAATAACTCTATATTGCCCACTATATCAACTACCTCTAGATGGTGTAGACTTCAACAATACATTCTGTAATGACCCTCCGGGCCATTTTTATAGTTTTTCTGCTATTATGTTGATATGAACATGCGTATAGTGACCTCGGGTCTATTGGGATGATTATTGGTCGGCTTATTAAGGAGTTATATGGATTTTTGAGTTAACTAGGAAGTTATATTCGTAAAATGAGTTTTCGGGTAAAGTCCTAATAAACGACCTCAGAATGAAATTTTAACGATTCTATTAGCTCCGGAACGATCGAATTAAGCTAGGAGCATGTCTGGTACAACTATATTATGGATTGCAAATTTGGACGCCAGAACTGATGAATAGTTGACCTAGTAAATGCTCTCAGGAATCGTGCCCCAGATGGGAATTTTGATAGTGCAGTTAGCTCCAGAACATCAATTTTGGTCTAGGATGACCCTTCGCTTGACACCAGGGACGTCCGGATGTGATTTGACCTCCGGAGGCTTTTTGTTAAAAGTTGTGTATAAAGGAGTGGGACCCTCACTTTATTGTAGGAAGCTCTGTTGAAAATTTTGAATGCACTGTTGGCTTTGGAACATCAAAATCTTTAGGGTTACACAGTTTGTTTCAAAAATTGGAGTCCGAAACTACTAAAAAGAGATTGAAGAAAGAATGGAAAGTGAGAGAGTCAAGTGGCAGATTTTGGAGATGACATGTGGCGCACTCATCTTCCATGTGTCAAAAACATGTCAGCCAACCCCTTTTCTCATATATATATATATATATATATATACACACACACACTTTGCACTGCGATTCCGAGCTCATTTTTCATCCGATTTTAGTGATTCAAAAGGCTACATGACTCAAACTGTTTTACAAGAAATGTCATGGTGAAGTTGAATTCGGAATGTGACACGTATTTTGAGGTAAATTTTTGCTTTTTCTCTGTTGATATATTGGAAATAAGTGAAAACTTTACATTGCAATATCTTGGTCATGTCTTAATGAAATTAAGTGACATTTCTGTCTAAATTATTCTACATTTCGTGAGGGAAGCTGTGGTATGCTGAGTGTTCGTTGATTTTGTCCATTTTTGAGAATTTTGACCGATAAAGTGTTGAAAAGAATGTTTTCCCAGTAAAGTTTTTTTAACTTAATTTTTCGGCATTTTCTTGGTCTTCTGGGGTCCTTTTTGGACCAAATTTCTGGCTATGGACTCGAGGTGATGTGGGGATTATTTTACGAAGATTGGTTTGGTTTTTCTTAACAGCTAAGCAGCACCGAGAAGTGATTCAAAGGGAAAAATCTTGGTTGGATTGACTCGGAGTAAGATACGTCGGATGCCAGGTAGGCTAGGCTTTCTCTGCACCCTAGATTGAGCTGAGATGTTTGCATATTTGGGTTGGAATGAGTAGAAATGTATTGTTTATAGAGTGAGTTGTGGAGTATATATTTTATATGGCTGGATGTGATCAGTGTGTTGTTTATATATAATGTTATGGGACAGTAGTTGTTGTATTGAGGGCTGTGTTGGCTGTAGTAGTTATATTACCTGAGTTCTTACATTATATGACTACCAAAGGGCCTAAAAGGGGTTGGTTAGAGCTGTGAATATGTGATAGGTATGTACACTGAGCTTGACTCTTGCTTGCACATGTGTATGGTCTGATGCTATCAGAATATACTAGCTATTGAGAGGGACCTATGATTACATACTACCCTGTGTGCTGAATCTAGTATGTATATCTGGTCGGTATGTATATGCATGATGTGGCTGCGATTATCCATGTATTTACTGAGTACTTTTGGTAAAGTTCCCTAATTAAACATGATTCTATGTTGCCCAGTGGTTTATATGATCCATTATACTGCTGTTATCTATTTTATACTTGCGCCACTGGCTAGTGGCTAGAGATGCACCATGTTTTGAGGATGGTCGTAGTTGTACTCCGGAAGGAGCCTTGTGTCTTATAATATGAGTTGCGTTGATGCTGAGCCACTGGCGGGTTAGAGATGGGAGTGCGATCCTGTTAGCGAGGTATAAGTCATATCTTGCGGGCATTCCCGGTAATCTATGACGAGACCTTATTATATTTGTTTATCTTTGGAATTGGCATCTAGTTGAGAGGGTCATATTTTCAGTGGGCCAGCACATGGTTGGCTTAGGTGATATTCTTTGTGGCTGCTAAGCTACGATATGATCCTGGTGGATATCATCCCTCTGATTATCTAGCCTTTTGGGCCTTAGCTTAGGTTATACCGACGTTGCCCTATGAGTTACTTTACAAAGAAAAAGGCCTAGTATGGGCTGAATATGAGTTATGCCTGGGGAAGGCATGCGTACTAACTTGACTTGCACCGGTATGATCTTGCATTGCCTTTCGCTATAGAGATATGCTGACTAGGAGACCGTGTATTAATTATATACCATACTATGGCCTGGTTCAGGTATTGACATAACTTTGCGGAGTTTGCTTGTCCAGGATACCTATGATGTACCGTGATTGTCCTGTTTCTCTAGGCACCGGGGATTGATGAGGTTGTGGTATACTTGGCCTTATCTAGGCGTGGCTCTATGATGTTTTGTGATGTATATACTCTCCAATTACTGTTGATAGTCATTGTTTATTGGTCCTTTCCATTCGATGTGGGGTATCTGTTGTATCTAAGAGAGAAGGTGATTGTGATTATTTGGGTTAGATTGAGATTGTGGGATACCTAGGTTGAGAGCGTTGTCGCCTACGTTCAATCTAGGCACGATGCGATTATCGTTGCCTACGTTCACTTTAGTGTTCCAGATCCGGATAGATTGGTTGAGTGAGTGATTGAATTGATTCATCGCATCCCAAATAACGCTCCTCATCACCGTTGAGCATCGGTGGTCACGCATGTAGAGTCCAGGTCCTGGGTGATGCTCCCCGTAGACTTGTGTCCTATTGGCTGCGACTGTGATGCCAAGTGGTGGATGCAGATTCTAAGGACTGAGTGCCGATTGTGTTTTGGGTCGAGGACCCCATGATTGATATTCTGTGGGGCGGGGCCCCATGATTGATACTCTGATGTTGAGACTCTATTGTTTATGATAGGGTGATTCCTTCTCCCGCGAGGGATACGTCCTACCATTATATTTATAGTCAGACCACTTGGCCTTGGCTGATTGACCGATCGGAGGCAGGTTGGAAGACCTAAAGATTAGAGTCCTGGGTGATATTTGGGGTTCAAGTCCCCATGTGACACTACTTTTGATGGATCGGGTGCCACGTGCTGGCAAAGAGTCGAGGACCCAATTGACTTGTGACTGTTTGGGCGAGGCCAGTGATTACTTACCCGTGGATCCACTTACCCATTCACACCTTATTTTTGCGTGGGTGTACCTCTTGGGATTATGGGGGCTCAGGGGCATTCAGGCTTAGATAATAAGGCCTTACACCTACGTACAACTGACCCTTACTCTGATGATGTGGAGAGCTAGGCTCTGTGATGGTTCTCTGGGATTCTGTGATTGTTCTGAGGAATTTTATGATTATCTATCGGCATTGAAACGCCCAAATATGTGCCTCGAAAATGCCCAAAAATGTGCCTCGGAAACGTCTATAATTGTAATTTTCATATATCACAAAAGTTCATGCGTGATATCGAAAATTTGACTTCATTTCTTGATCAAGGGGTAAAATTGAGTGGGAAATGGCTATAACCCAGATTTTAGAAGACCCGTAGCAAAAAATGATTTTCATAAAAGTTTTGAAAGAGAGGGTACACAATGGCTCCACGAAGCGGACCTATCGCGGAGCAGTGTTATCACTTTCTTAATTTTTCTATTTCAGCCTAAGGTTTTGGGGTAGTGGCCCCAGGCCCCATTTACACGTGAAATATCCCATACTTAGCCATTTTTCAACTCCATATCACTCAAAAACCCTCTCTAAAACCTCTCAACCATTTTATCAAAATTTTCATCCAAATTCAAGTGTCTCAAGCTTAATTCGGGATCTCAAGAACTCCATTCAAGCTTCAAAGTCTCCTTCAAGTCTATATCAAGAAAACTCAAGTTTAAAATATGTGGGTTTCATCCATTGGGTCTTTTCACCCATAGAGCCCAATCTTCCTTTTATGAAAATTGCATGTTTTCAAGTTGTATTACTTGTGAGTATATATTATTATGAAGTATGAGCATGAAATATGTTGGGGTTTTACCAAATATTATTGATTATGTATGAATATCTATTTTAAACTTAAACTATGAATTAATCTTGCCTATTGAGACTATACATGATTCAAGCTATGAAATCTATGAGCTATTGTGAAGTTTTGATATGATTTGCTTGATACCCATGATGCGATTTTACCATGGTGTTGGTGGACTAATTTACATGACTTTAAGATGCATTGATTTCACCATTTCATGATCCATACTCTTGCATTTTGCATGATTTCAACATGTGTCCATATATGCCCACCATGTATTTGATAAAATATCTTGACAAGAAATCTCAAGTTCTCCTATGACCTATTGCATGATTTTTACAAGTCTTGATTGTTGATGAGTTGTTGAGTTCTTATGCTAAGGTTTATACTCTTGTGAATTGTAAATCCTACTAGGAGTTATGAACTATGCTATATGCCTTATCCTCTAGTACAAGGCCAATTTCTACATGAAGGGGCTATGAATTTTGTTGTATACCTTACCCTCATGTATGATTCGATGTTATGCAATATCTTATACTCATATGAAGGGGTTATGAACTACGTAGTACGCCTCACTTTCATATGCGATTCAATGTTATGTATCATCTCATGCTTACATGTACGGGTTATGACCTATGCTATTTTTCTATCCTCATGTACTATTCATTATCTCATACTTATATGTAGGGGTTATGACCTATGTTATTCCTCTACCCTCATGTACTACCCATTACCTACTAGAAGGGGTTATGACCTATCACTACAAGAAAAAAGACTTTAACGATCATTTCTTAAGGAAGGAAAGTGAATTCGGTCATTACAAATACACTTATAGTGACCAAATTTTTTCCGATTGTTATAAATATATTTACAGCAACCAAATATTTTTTGGTCGTTATAAATATACTTATAGCGACCAATGTTTTTTTCGGTCGTTATAAATATACTTATAGTGACCAAATTATTTCTCGGTCATTATAAATACACTTATAATGATCAATTTTTCGGTTGTTGAAGATAAATTTTAATCTAATATTAATGAGGGGATAAGTTTGATCATTAAAAATATAACATCCCGTCATTAAAACGTATTAGTTAGTGTAAAAATGTATTTAATTAATATGAGTGCAAAGATATTCGACCAAATCATGTTTTAAGTATAACAAGTGGCGTTTTACTGATCATTTCATCATTCTGATAAGAATCCTCCATCTTTTGTAATTCAAGTTATTTCATAATAACAAAAGTTTAATAAAAAGAAAAAAAAATATTAATGTATTATATTTTAATAACTCTATCCATCATTCTTATTATAGTTAACCATTAAATATTGTAAAAGCATTTAGTTACAATCTTTTTGGCACAATTTTTTTAATTTAAATTTTTTCTTGATATAATTTCTATATATGTTTTTATTTTGAGAGACAATTTATTCATCTTTATTTGGCCTTTTTAAAGATGCAAGATGAAGTAGGTCAAAACAAAAAATTATAATGAAATAAAAAATTACAAATAGAAGTAATAATATTCAATAATAATTATGAGCTTATGAGATTAATGTAAGGTAGAAAAGTTATATAAATTTGGTAGTAAGTAATTTTCTCAAGAAGATAGATGTTTTTCCACTTGCAAATTACCTCTATCAATAGACTTAAGAATCAGTATTCAGTAATAATATTTTTTAATAAAAAATATATATTGTGTCGACTTCTTTTTTCATTATTGGTTGTTAAACTAACAGGTTTATATAAAGAAAAATCATTCGTTAGTTAGAAAAGTATGTAGTGAAATTTCACAAATGGACAATTTAAAAAGCTTTACATGATATATAATCAACTACTAAATTAATTAAGAGATCGTGGTTTTTTTATTATTTAAAATTTAAGATGATATAATTGATTTGTATCTCATAATATCTCAGTGATATTGAATTATTTATATTAGGTGGATACTATTAGTATAAAAAGTGAAACTAAAAGATGTTGGTGGTTTTATCCATGAATCAATGTGCAAAAAGTCAATAACTTAAGGTGCAAAAGACAAAACAAATAACTTTATGTCTAGAACTTTTCTTTTTATTTGATTGTGAGAGTAGAAACAAAGCTTATATTTCATTGTAGTCAATCTTTGATTTTGCGAAAAAGAAAAAAGAAGATAATAGTTATTAGGAGTGTTATTAATAACCTTACATGAAGTTTTTATACCTGTCTTTGACAGATCATGCAGTTTGAAGAACTCATCCTCAGAGAAAGTGTAAAGAAATATAAGCAACAAAAAATTTTTGAAGCATAAAATGAATGCATTTCATATTTAAGAAAAGATATTCTAGTTTTTCTTTTACTAAGAGTTAAAAATATAATATCATATAATTTGTATGTCTATATTTTTGTAACGATTCGCAATATTATTCTTTATAGTTACTATGAAATTTAATATGAATATAATCAATTTGTATGTTTTCATATTATTTATATGTGTGTGTACTTTTGTTGATCTAATTTGTGGTCATAATTAAAATTTTAATAACTGAAACTGAAGGGAGCCTTGGAGTAATTGGCAAAGTTGTTGTCATGTGACCAAATAGTCATGGGTTTCAAACCTTCGTAAGATCATATGGCAGAAATGCAAGGTAAGGTTATGTACAATAGATTCTTGTGGTCGGGCCCTTCCCCGGAAGTACACCTGGCTTGCCTAATTTTTTTAATAACTAGAATATCAGTTAGCGAAAAAAAAATTATTTGCTGAAAAGAGGTATAATGACCGAATTTTTATCATCATTAAAGCTTTTTTAACGATCGGATTTAATACGGTCACTAAAATTTTAAGGAGGGAGCTTTTAATGACCGGTGATGACTGATTTTTACTGGTCGTTATTGACTAATAAGACCGATTTATACTTTTAGCGATGGAATTTTTCCTCGTTAAAGACTTATTTTCTTGTAGTGTATGCTACATCCCTCACCATCTAGTACAAGGTATTTGGATGATCTAATTATGTCATTTTATTATGTTAAACAAGTTATGCCAGTATGATTATTCTCAAGCATGTTCCATCCTACGCATTGATTACACATGGTATATTGAGCTTATGTTCATTGAATATGATTAAGCATCTCGTTTTTATGGCTTATGATTCTTGTTGCATTGCATCCTGCATATTTAGTACACTCAAATGTACTAATGCATACTCTATGCCTACATAATATTACTATGATCGAATTTTTGTCATTATTAAAAATTTTTTAACGATCGAATTTAATTCGGTCGCTAAAATTTTAACGACGGAGCTTTTAACGACCGGTGATGACTGGATTTTTACTGGTCGTTATTGACTAATAAGACCAATTTATACTTTTATCGATGGAATTTCCCCTCGTTAAAGACTTATTTTCTTGTAGTGTATGCTACATCCCTCACCCTCTAGTACAAGGTATTTGGATGATCTAATCATGTCACTTTATTATGTTAAAAAAGTTATGCAAGTATGATAATTCTCAAGCATGTTCCATCCTGCGCATTGATTACACATGGCATATTGAGCTTATGTTAATTGAATATGATTAAGCATCTCGCTTTTATGGCTAATGGTTCTTGTTGCATTGCATCCTGCATACTTAGTACATTCAAACGTACTAATGCATACTCTATGCCTACATGATATTACTATGTAGGGACCGGAGTCTTATCAACCACCCTCCACGTGGCTAGTTGGTTCTTGTGAAGAAGCTAGCTGGTGAGTCCTCAATTCTGAAGGAGATAACAATTCGCATTCATGCTTTATAAATTTTTGTTCTTATGTTGGATACTTATTTGTCATGATCCAAGCTTAGGGCCTAAATGTGAACCGGTGAATAGAAACCCAAAGGAACCCAAACAAGACTCTTAGAAAATCAATCACATATCCTTGGTCGCGGAAGCAAAATAAACCGCCACAAGAGATAATATAAAAAGGGATAGCGGGACTAAAGGAAGTCTTTGATAGCACAAAACATAGAAGAGTCAAAGCTCAAAGCATAAGTACATCATTTTTTCCAGCAACACCTCTAAACATAGATTGGAGCAGGGCCAAGACACTTTCCGGGCTCACCCTCACAGTATTAAGAGTCCAACATAGAGAAATAACATAAGCAAGAGCAACATAGCTAGTGTCCATGAACTTGTGGACTCACCAAAGCTTATCTCCCAAAACGCCAAGACTAACCACGCGGAGGATGATCAAAAGGTGCTCCGGTTCCTACATGGTAACATCATGTGGGCATTGAGTATGCATTAGTACGTTTGAATGTACTAAGTATTTAGGATGCAATGCAATAAGAGTAAGCCAAGATAGTCAAAATGCATAGTAATAGGCAATAGATAAATATAATACCAATATGACATGCATGATCAGTAGTTGAAGTAAAACATGCTTGTAAATCATTCAATTTGCATAGGACATAATACATATGTGGGAAAAGACCTCAACTGACGAAGAATAAGACCAAGCGAGCTACAACTTGGAATCCTGATGGTTATCCCTCATCAGTAAAGAGGTGGTCTACTTGCCAAGGTAAACCATACTTCAAACTTACGGGAACATGACCCAATTTTGTATGAAGTAACCTTCCTTGTGGAAGCACGACCCAATTTCGAAAAGGATTTCATCAAGAAACTTCACCTTATGGGAACACGACCCAATTTCAGGAAGAACCTCAAGAGAAAGTGTATTAAATGGATCCACAGGTATAGCAAGGGTATAACATAATCCTATGTTGGCACATAGTTTGAGGAAAGAGAGCATCCCCTCAATCCATAGGTGCTAAGCCTAGTCCCACATAATAATTGAAATAATCAAATCTTTAATAACTTGTAATGAACATCATAACACGAGTAGCTCTAAAACATCTTTGACCTCTAATAGTGAGTGTAACTTTAAAACATAAGAATAGATCATCATCAAACATTACCCTTGCATTAACATCAACAACTCACAAGAGGTAAAATCTTTGAAAGGGCTTAATCTGGTATTATGACATCATAGTCATTTTCATGAATTCAATACATCTTTTGAAATCCCAAAATTATCATAAAGTCACTTGACTCATAAATCATACAATAGATCATTAATAACTTTAAGAATCCTTGAAAAGACATTTTATCAAACACTTGGTGGGTGTGCAATGCTAGTTCAAAATCATACAATTCAAGAGTGAAATAATATGATAAAACTCAATGTAAATCGACCCACTAACATATTGTAAAACCCTCATGTAAGATATCTTGAAATCCATCGTCAAATCTCATAATAGATTATAGTTTCACAGTTTAAATCATAGATAGTCTCAATAGACAAAACCAACTTATAGTATAAGCTTGAAATAGATAGTCATGCATAATAAATCAACATTTCATGAAAACCCAACATAATTTATAGTCATAATACATAATAAGCAATACCCATAAGTAATGCAATTTGAAAACATGTAATTTACATAAAAAGGAAGGTTGGTCACCACGGGTAGAAAAACCCAATGGTTGAAGCCCACATACCTCAAACTTGGATTTTCTTGGTGTAGTCGTGAAGGAGGCTTGAAGTTTGAAGAGAGTTCTTGAAATCCGTAATTGAGCTTGGGACACTTGGATTTTGGATGAAATGTTTGGTTAACTGTTAGAGAAGTTTTTGAGAGTGTCTTGAGTGATATAGAGTTGAAAAATGACTAAGTATAGGTGTCTTTACGCATAGGAGGGCATGGGCCCAAGACCCTAATGCCTTAGGCCGAAACAGAATTTTGAGGCACAAATAACACTGATCCGCCCCCCTGGCACATCACTGCCAGGGCATGGATCATCACTAGAATTCGCAAATTTAGAAAATCAAATTTTGCTATGGGTGCTCTAAAATTGGGATTATACCCATCTCCCATTCTATTTTACCCCCCGATCATGAATATGAAGTCGAATTTTAAATATCACACACTGATTTTGAAATATATGGAAATTACAATTATGAGCATTTTCGAGGTATATTTTCGGGCGTTTTTGGGGTGTTTCAATATCCCCCCTTGAGAAAATTCGTCCCCGAATGTCAAAGAAGCATATATCAGAGAAGTAATCATGAAGATTTCAGCTCAATATGAATGCAACAAATGCATTTAAATATCATTTCAAAAATTTCAACATGAACGTCAACATCACCATAAGCTTGTCAACGTAAACGTGAATGCATGCAAATGACATAAGGGCCGAAACTTAAGACTTGAAATTATAGAAAGGGCTTAGTTTTGCTATCTTAAGCTTGAATAGAATGAAATAGGTACGAATATCACTTCTTCATGTCTGCTCCGACTCCCCAAGTAACACTTTCGACTTGACGATTCTTCCAAAGGACCTTGACGAACACTACATCCTTATTGATCAACCTTTCCACATATCCATTCTATATCTCCACCAGAACCTTCCCAAAAGTCAACTCATTCTCCACAACACCCACAACCTCAAAGAGTGCTACTTGGGCCACCAACACATTTCCTCAACATAGATACATGAAAGACCAGATGAGCCATATCCATTTCTATAGGCAGTTCCAATTCATAAGCAACTTTGCCAATTCTCCTCAACACTCTATAAGGACCCACAAACCTTCCATTTCTTGCCAAACTAAGTCACATCCTTCATGGGTAGGACTTTCAAGTGAACCCAATCAACTACACAAGCACACCTAACCTACCTTAGTACCTATGAAAACCATCTCCCCCTTGGGAGAAAACGTCCACTTTACCATCCTCCACCAAAACATTCAACTCTAGCAAGGTGGAATCAAGGTCTTGCTTTAACTTAACCTCCAACCAAAGAACATTCGGAACCATCAAAACCAGTACATTACCATTCTCAACTTTATCCAACCTCATATATTTACCAACCTAGCCAACCGGTGTACTCATGTAATCACCCCTTGTTACCCTATAACGTCACTTTTCATATTTAGCAATCAATCTCTCATTCCTCAAGAGTTGTAACATCATCCTCAAGTGATTCACATGCTCCTCGTTACTATGGGAAAAGATCAAGATATCATCAATAAAAACACCATAAGCAAATCAAGGTAGGGTTTAAAGACCCTATTGATAAGACCCATAAATGTTGTCGATATACTAGTCAAGCCAAAAGACATTACAACAATTCAAAATACCCATACCTAGTTCGAAAAAGCCATCTTGGGAACATCACACTCTCTCACCCTCACTTGGTAGTACTCGAACGGAAGACTAATCTTGGAAAGGTGACTAGCCCCTATTGGGAAGGACATCAAGAACCTCATTAACCACCGGAACTGACTGTATAAGAAGGACTTTGGACTCAACTTCCCTAACCCTGTAAGATGATAAAGAAAACCCTTAAAAATTAACCTTTGGGTTTTAAGACATGAAACGAATCTACCCTTGACCACCATATTACTACTCTCCCACTCAAGAACGGGCTCATTAGGGAAATTAGAAACTCAACGGGTTCTACAATCAACGGAAGCATGATATGCATGTAACCAAACCACCCCAAGACCTCAAAACCTTCTATGCCAAGTTCAACAAAATCACAAGAAAAGACTTTATGCAATAAGGACCGGGACAATCCCCTATAGACTTTTCTAGCATCAAATAGACTCACTAATAGGGGTAGACACCTAAGAGGTTCACATAGCAATTCAGGACACACATGAAACCTACTAGCACCAAAAAGGAATAATGAAAGAAATAATGACTTCCAGACTTATGAAAGCATGCACATCAAAATCAAAACCCTTTAACTTACCTTTGAAGCACCATGCCAAGTCTAGTGACCTCTAGAGGGGTATGGTTGCGCACATCGACAGTCATCCTCATAGTTCTTAGTAACCCATGGATAATGTCCGTACTCATGATCCTTTGCACCACACTAAGAACATGCACTCGAACCGGCAAAACAATCTCCCGAATGGTGCTTCCCATACTTGTGGCATAGAGGAAAATCTTGAACACCAACATCCTTGCCCTTCCTTTAAACATATAGTCAGTCAACAATCTTGTGGCCCATCTTGCCAAAGCCAAAGCATGCAGTCGTGTTCCTCAAACATGTGCCCCCATGTTTCTTCCCATATTTTGGGCACCTAGGGCGAGTCACTCCACCACTGCCACTTTCACATTGAACCATTCTCCTTCCTTTCTTTGAGTCCACTAGGCAATCTCTCATTTTATGCCCAACACCGCCACACTTAAAATTAACTCTTAATGCCCACTAAATAGTCCTCTTGATGCTTTTTGCCACACCCTTGACAAATGATAAAATGGACCCTTTCCTTTTTGTACTTAGGCATTGGTAGTCTAGTAAAAGATGAACCACCCCCAACTCGAGCTCTCTTAACCTTTCTCTTCCCCCCTTATCATTTGCAATCTCGGGGGTGCCCATTAGTTGGTTGAGTTAGGCAGTCACAACTTTGGCCAATATCCATAAAGCATTGCGAACCTCCACATTGGAAATGTCACCGTCTTGAATAGCTTGACACATGTTCTAAAATGCAATGGTTAAGAATCAGGAATAAGCCTTAGAGGAACCTAACACTATCGCACAATATAGATCATAAAGAAGTGAAACATTTCCTAAAACACCTCACAGCCTCTCATTCATAGTTGTAGCGCACCTTACAACCATGAATAAGACTCTAATCGATGGGGTGTTTGGATTCCGAGGACCATTAATAACCTAGTGCTCTGATACCAAGTTTGTCACGACCCAAACCTAGGATCTAGACATGACACGGTGAATGGTAACCCGAAGGAACCTAAACAAGCCTCTTATTATATCAATCACACATCCTTGGTCGCGGAAGTAAAGTAAACACCACAAGAGATAATATAAAAAGGGAAAGCGGGACTAAGAGAAGTATTTTAACAGCATAAAACATAGAAGAGTCAAATCTTAAAGCATAAGTACATCATTTGTTCTAACAACACCTCTAAACATAGATCGGAACAGGACCAAGACACTTTCCAGGCTCACCCTCACAGTATTAAGAGTCCAACATAAGTAAGCATAGGATAGCTCGTGTCCCCGAACTTGAGGACTCACCAAAGCATATCTCCTAAAACGCCAAGACTAACCACGCGGAGGATGATCAAGAGGTACTCTGATTTCTATATGGTAACATCATATAGGCATAGAGTATGCGTTAGTACATTTGAATATACTAAGTATGTAGGATGCAATGCAACAAGATGTAAGCCAATATAGTCAAAATGCATAGTAATAGGCAATAGACAAGTATAATATCAATATAACATGCATGATCAATGCTTGAAGTAAAACATTCTGGTAAATCATTCAACTTGCATATAACATAATACATATGTGGGAAAAGACCTCAACAGAAAAAGAATAAGTCCAAGCGAGCTACAACTTAGAATCCCAATGATTACCCCTCATCGGCAAAGAGCTGATCTACTTGCCAAGGTAAATCATACTTCAAACTTACGGGAACATAACCCAATTTCGTATGAAGTAACCTTTCTTACAGGAACATGACCCAATTTAGAAAAGGATTTCATCAAGAAACTTCACCTTACGAGAACACGGCCTAATTTCGAGAAGAACCTAAAGAGAAAGTGCACTAAATGGATCCACTAGTATAGCAAGGGTATAATATAATCCTATGTTGGCATACAGTTTGAGGAAAGAGAGCATCCCCTCAATCCATAGGTGCTAAGCCTAGTCCCACGTAATAATTGAAATAATCATATCTTTAGTAACTTGTAGTGAACATCATAACACGAGTAGCTCTAAAACATCTTTGACCTCTAATAGTGAGCGTAAATTTAAAACATAAGAATAGATCATCATCAAACATTACCCTTGCATTGACATCAAAGTCTCACAAGAGGTAAAATCTTTGAAAGCGCTTAATCCGGCACTACAACATCATAGACATTTTCATTAATTTAATACATCTTTTGAAAGTCCAAAATCATCATAAAGTCACTTGACTCATAAATCATACAATAAATCATCAATAACTTTAAGAATCCTTGAAGAGATATTTTATTAAACACTTGGTGGATGTGCAATGCTAGTTCAAAATCATGCAATTCAAGAGTGAAATAATATGAGAAACTCAATGTAAATCAACCCACCAACATATTATAAAACCCTCATGTAAGATACTTTGAAATCCATCATCAAATCTCATAATAGATCATAGTTTCATAGATAAAAACATACATAGTCTTAATAGACAAAACCAACTCATAGTACAAGCTTGAAATAGATAGTCATGTACAATAAATTAACATTTCATGAAACTCCAACATAATTTATAGTCATAATCCATAGTAAGAAATATCCATACGTAATACAACTTGAAAACATGCAATTTACATAAAAAGGAAGGTTGGGCACCATGGGTGGAAGAATCCAATGATTGAAACCCACATACCTCAAACTTAGGTTTTCTTGATGTAGTCTTGAAGGAGGCTTGAAGGGAATTTTTGAGATTCGGAATTGAGCTTGGGACACTCGAATTTTGGATGAAATGTTTGGGTAAGTGTTAGAGAGGGATTTTGAGAGTGTCTTGAGTGATATATAGTTGAAAAATAGCTAAGTATAAATGTTTTTACGCATAGGAGGGCATGGGCCCAAGACACCAATGCCTTAGGCCGAAACAGAATTTTCAGGCACAAATAACACTGATAGGCGCCCCTGGCGCATCACGGCCAGAGCGCAGACTGTCACCGGAATTCGTATATTAGGAAAATCAAATTTTTGCTATAGGTGCCCTAAAATTGGGGTTACCCATTTCCCACTCAATTTTGCCCCATGGGCATTTTCGAGGTATATTTTCGTGCATTTTTGGGGTGTTTTATTATTAAATGAGGGTGAGCCTGGAGAGTGTCTTGGTCCCTACTCCATTCTATGTTGGAGGTGTTATTAGATATTATGTCATGGTTTGATTATGTTATTTAAGCTTGACTCTTCTTACACTATTGTGATTATGAACAATTTCCCTTATTCCCGCTTCCCTTTATTTATATCTCTTGTCATTGCTTATTTTCTTTCGCGACCAAAGATTTATGGATGATACGTT
Organism: Solanum clarkiae; assembly: GCA_011800125.2. Taxonomy (NCBI): domain Eukaryota; kingdom Viridiplantae; phylum Streptophyta; class Magnoliopsida; order Solanales; family Solanaceae; genus Solanum; species Solanum clarkiae. Next base: position 7,037,304 of record JAABOM020000007.1, read on the forward strand.
AATAGGCTTGTTTGGGGTCCCCTCGGGTTCCCCATTCATCGTGTCACATCTAGCCCCTAGGTTTGGATCATGACAAACTTGATATCGGAGTACTAGGTTGTTAATAGTCCTCAGAATCTAACACACCACATCGATTAGAGTCTTATTCATAGTTGAAGTGTGCCACAACTATGAATGGGAGGCTATAAGGCGTTTTAGGAAATGTTCCACTTCTTAACGGTCTATATCGTGCTTTAGGTGTAACTATAAGGCTTCCCCCTAACGAATTCTCTTTGGTCTTTTAGATTGTGCTGCTACAAAAAGGAAGATCAAGGAGGGCCAGTGCACCTGCAGGACAACCGACCTATCCCGCTCCTCAAGCTCCTCAAGATGGAAGGGCTACCGAGATTGAGTTCCGGAATGCCATTACTATGTCGTCTCATGCAATGAACAACCAATTGAATCAAGGGGCCCAAGCTCCTCATGCTCATACTCTAGCCTCAAGAGTGAGGGATTTCACTAGAATGAACCCTCGGAATTTTCATGGGTCTAAGGCGGAGGAAGATCCCTAAGAGTTCATATATAAGGTGTAAAGTTTTTATCCATTATGGGTGTAAGTTCGGAGGAGAAGGTAGATTTAGCAGCCTACCAACTAAAAGGTGTGGCTCAAATTTTGTTTTTGCAATGGAAGGTGGAGAGGGGAAATTAAGATGCTATCCCTTGGGAGGAGTTCAAACCCGCGTTTCTCAAGAAGTTCTTTTTTATTGAGTTGAGAGAGGTTAAAATGATGGAATTTATGAACCTCAAGCAAGGTTCCATGAGTGTGAGAGAGTACGCCCTCAAGTTTAACAAGCTCTCCAAGTATGATCCTCAATTGGTTTTCGATCCTAGATTAAGGATGAATAAGTTTGTGTCGGGAGTTTCCGACTTGGTGAATGAAAATTGTCATACTGCCATGCTAATAGGTGATATGGACTTGTCCCGGCTCATGAGATATGCCGAACAACTTGAGGGGAAGAAGCTCAGGAAGAGGAAGGGTGAGGAGTCCAAGAGGGCTTGGTTTGAGGGCGATTTCCAAGGTGCTAAGGGTGACCATCACCAACAAGGTCACGAGCTTGAATGCCTAGGGTCCTCTAGTGCTCCAAACAATAGGTTTGCTGAGGATGGGGTGCCTAACCCAAGGGTTCGAGGTGACAAGGTGAGTTTTCCAAAATGACAAAAATGTGAAAAACATCATTATGGCAAATGCTTGAAGGATTCAAATGCATGTTATTGGTGTGGGAGAGTAGGCCATAAGCTTGTTGATTGCCCTTATGTTCAAAACAAGGGTAAAAATGGTAGGCCTTAAGGGAAAGGTGGTCAGGTTGATCAAGGGGTTCAAGAAGGCCAACAAAGGGGTGCTCTACGACTTAACCGGTTCTATGCTCTTCAAAGGAGGCAAGGAGGGGATGAGGTGTTCGATGTTATTACCGGTATGTTAAAGGATTTTGATTTTGATATGCATCCTTTGATAGGTCCGGTGGCCACTATTTCTTTCATTATTCCTTTTGTTGCTAATAAGCTTCATGTGTGTCCCCAATTGCTATGTGAACCTTTTTTGTGTCTACCCCCCATTTATGATGTCTATTATTGCTATAAAAGTTTATATGGGTTATCCCATGTCCTTATTGCATAAATTCTTGTCTTGTGATTTTGTTGAACTTGGCATGGGGGGATTTGAGATTGTTCTCAGGGTGGATTGGTTACATGCATATCATACTTCCATTGATTATAGAACTCGTAGAGTTAGATTCCAATTCCCTAATGAATCCATACTTGAGTGGAAAGTTGTGAAATGGTAGTTGAGGGTACATTCAATTCTTGTCTTAAGACCCAAAATTGATCTCTAAGAGTTGTACTTACCATCTCATAAGGGTTAGGGGTGTGGAGTTAAGGTCATTCCTATTGAGTCGGTTCCGGTGATTAATGAGTTTCTTGATGTCTTTCCTGATAGGGCTAGTCATTTTTCTAAGATTGATCTTTGGTTCGAGTACCACCAAGTGAGGGTGAGGGAGTGTTTATTCCTGAGACAACTTATTGGACTAGGTGTAGGCATTTGAATTTTTTGGAAATGTCTTTTGGCTTGACTAATGCACCGGCTATGTTTATAGATCTCATGAATAGGGTCTTTAAAACCTACATTGATATATGTGTGGTAGTTGTGGATGGTATATTGATTTATTTCCAGAATGAAGAAGAGCTTATGAGTCATTTGAGGGTGATGTTGCAAATCTTGAGGGATGAAAGACTGTTTGTTAAATATTATAAGTGTGAATTTTGGGTAACAAAAAGGTGGTTAGAGAAGTACATCGGTTGGCTAGGTTGGGGATGAGGTTGGATGAAGTTGAGAATGGTACTGTAGTGATTTTGATGGTTCCAAATCTTCTTTGGTTGATAGGGTCAAGTCAAAGCAAGACCTTGATCCCTCTTTGCTAGAGTTGAATACTTTGGTGGAAGATGGTAAAGTGGGGGTTTTCTCCCGGGGGGAGATGGTACCCTTAGGTACCAAGGTAGATTGTGTGTGCCTAATGTTGATGATTTGAGGGAGTTGATTTTAGAAGAGGCTCATAATTTATTCTATTCTATTCTTTTTGATTCCATAAGGGTGGATAAAGGCTATGGGAAGGCACCTCGGTGAGATTGGTGATTGGACTTACTTGGAGATCTCATCCATGAGGGGCATAGTCCGGTTTGGATAAATTGAGCCCAAGGTTTGTGGGTCCTTAAAGAGTTTTGAGAAGAATTGGTAGGGTTACCTATGAGTTGGAGTTTCCTATGGATGTAGACATGTTTCATCCAATCTTTCATGTACATATGTTGAGGAGATATGTTGGTGACCCAAGTGCTATAGAACTCCTTGAGGTTGTGGGTGTTGTGAAGGATGAGTTAACCTATGAGGAGGTCCCGGTGGAGATATCAAATAGACAAGTAAAAAGGTTGAGGGACAAAGATGTAGCATCCATCAAGGTTCTTTGGAGGAATTAACAAGTCGGAAGCATCAGTTGGGGAACCGGAGCAAACTTGAAGAAATGATATTTGTACCTCTTTCATTCTATTCAAGCTTAAGATAACAAATTAAGTCCTATCCATGATTTCAAGTCCTAAGTTTCATCCCTCATATCATGTTGCATGCATTCATGTTTATGGTAACAAGTTTATGGTGATTTTTGGCATTCATGTTGAGATCTTTTTGAAAATGATGTTTAAGTATAATTGCATTTATGTCGGGTTGAAATCTTCCTAATTACTTCTCTTATACATGTTTCTTTGACATTTGGGGACGAACTTTCCCAAGGGGGAGATATTGAAACGCCTAAAAAATGTGCTTTGGAAACACCCATAATCGTAATTTTCATATATCTCAAAATTCATGCGTGATATTGAAAATTCGACATCATATTCTTGATCGGGGACAAAAATGGAGTGCGAAATAAGTATAACCCAGATTTTAGAAGACCCGTAGCGAAAAATGATTTTCGCAAAATTTTTGGGAACAGAGAGGGTACACGATGGCTCTGCGATGCGGACCTGTCATAGAGAAGTGTTATCACTTTTGTAATTTTCCTATTTCGGCCTAAGGCATTGGGGTCATGGCCCCATGCCCATCTACACGTGAAATATCCCATATTTAGCCATTTTCAACTCCATATCACTCAAAACCCCTCTCTAAAACCTCTCAACCATTTTATCAAAATTTCCGTCCAAATTCAAGTGTCTCAAGCTTAATTTGGGATCTCAAGAACTCCATTCAAGCTTCAAGTCTCCTTCAAGTCTACAACAAGAAAATTTAAGTTTAAGGTATTTGTGTTTTATCCATTGGTTCCTTTCACCCATGGAGCCAAATCTTCCTTTTATGAAAATTGCATGTTTTCAAGTTGTATTACTTGTGAGTATCTATTATTATGAAGTATGAGAATGAAATATGTTGAGGTTTTGCCAAATATTGTTGATTATGCATGAATATCTATTTTAAGTTTATACTATGAATTAATCTTGCCTATTGAGACTATACTTGATTCAAGCTATGAAATCTATGAGTTATTGTGAAGTTTTGATATGATTTGCATGATACCCATGATGGGGTTTTACCATGGTATTAGTGTATTGATTTACATGACTTTAAGATGCATTGATTTCACTATTTAATGATCCATACTCTTGCATTTTGCATGATTTGAACATGTGTCCATATATGCCCACCACTTGTTTGACAAAATGTCTTGACAAGAAATCTCAAGTTTTTTTATGACCTATTGCACGATTTTTACAAGTCTTGATTGTTGATGAGTTGTTGATTTCTTATGCTAAGGTTTATGCTCTTATGAATTGTAAAGCCTACCAGAAGGGGTTATGAACTATGTTATATGCCTTACCCTCTAGTACAAGGCCAATTTCTACATAAAGGGTTATGAACTATGTTGTATACCTTACCCTCATATACGATTTGATGTCATGCAATATCTTATACTCATATGAAAGGGTTGTGAACTCGTGGTATGCCTCACCCTCATATGCGATTCAATGTTATGTATTATCTTATGCTTACATATAGGGGTTATGACCTATGCTATCTTTCTACCCTTATGTACTACTCGTTATCTCATGCTTACATGTAGGGATAATGACCTATGCTACTCTTCTACACTCATGTTTATCTCCACGGGAAACAAGATGTTTAGGAACTTTCCTGTGTTATTGATTCTAGTTTTGCATCTTGTCAATGGTTCTGTCATTTATGAGAATTTTGCTTCGTTCGTCCCTCCGCATTGATGTCAGGTAGAGGCTAGACTCCGAGCAAGGGAAGTGTCACATCGTCGTCCTAAATAGGGAGCAGCCCCCAGAGCCCATTGAGTAGAGGCTAAATGCCCTCGAGTTATAGTAGCCGAATAAGGAAGCTTACAAGCAGTGAGAATGTAGTTGGTCCTCAACGATAGGCTTTGTGATTAGTACTTGATTAGTAGTGGCTATGTATTCTGCTATGACAGATGTTGTTAGGGATGGAGTTCTGTGATATGTATATTCGTATGTCAGTGACTGGTTAAAGATTATATGGGCTGTGAGCACTCTTGATAAAGATTTGGAAGGCGAGATAAGTTGAGATTGAGTTAAGGTTGATGTTTGGTGCCTTTCGGATATTCGTATTCCATTATTTACCTACTGGTTCGGCTTGTTGGGTTTTTTGATGTTGATGAGTATGTCTACCTGGGGATTTGAGTAGTCGTCACCTATGTTGCGATTATTCCCTATTGGTGGCTGAATGTAAGCCAAACCATGTGATTTATACATATCACCATTTTGATGCTTGCCTCTTGGAATGGGTAGTCTAATACTGGTGTACACTGTATTTGAGAGGCCGACTGTCTGTTATTCCCTTGGGTACACCTTGTGCCTCTATGGCCACAAATTTCTGTGGTAATTTTGTTAATATACGGTTCTTCTAATTATGTGGTCACCAAATTGCCATATGGATGTTATGCCTGGAGGCTTAGTTGGATTGTTTATTGTTGTATCGAGTATTTTTGCGTTATAAGTTGAGCTATCGGCCACTCCCCTTGGAGACTTGTTATGATTGTTAGCCAACTAAGAATGTGTTGTTCGGGTTCCTGGCTATGCTATACAGTGGGAATGTTGATCATTTTGCTAGATTGCCTCGTACTTGGGTTATGGTTATATAGTGTTGGGTGCGTTGCTCCGCCCATCGCTTGTTTGAGTATGTGTTCCAAGATTCTTTTATCCCGGGTCAGCTCTTGAGGTAATGGAAGGTCCATTTTATTAGTGGGGGATTTAGGTATGATGACTCTGTTTGTGATGTGCGGGTCGAGTGTGTTAGACCCCGTAGTTCTTAAATCAAGTATAACTATTCAATTGGGAAAATTGTGTTGTGAATGTTGCGTGAGTTGA
>JAABOM020000007.1:7046595-7078613 GCA_011800125.2 Solanum clarkiae
AAAATATAAATAATTTAAAATAAAAAATAAATTAAAATAAAAATAAAATTTAAAAGTAACTAGCATGTAATTACCTGCAATTCGTAACCTCCCTCTAAATTAAAAAGTGTAATTACACGCAATTAATTACTCAAAATTAGAAAATGTAATTACATGCAATCAATTACTCTCAAACATATATGGACAAAGTAATTATCTATCCAATCAAATATATCAAATAATATACATCTAATTTGACAAAATTTAATTACCAAGATGTGGTTCGAAACAATCTGTTGAAACTAAAAAAAATTTTAGATAGTTTTAAGTGTATTTTTTTGATATTTATCTCTAAAATCTTTCTAATGACACCAGGCCCAGGCTCAATTTTCACACAGTTTTCTTCCGTCGTCCACCTTGAACGAAAACATTTTCAATTCGTTGCAAAATACGAAATTCCATGCTCGGTTTGAATCATGGAGTCTTCTTCCTATGAGCTGAATGCCTCCGTATCATCATGGGAATTTCTCAGTTTATTCGTCTTTCGTCCCCTTCTTGCTATCGTCTTCGTCCTCTCCTTACTTCTATTAGGTCTGTATATTATTATTGTAAGAATCTGGAATTTGGGAATTAAGAATTTCATTCTGAGATTGGTTGTGCAGGTTGGTTCTTAGCTTGGAAATTAGTGCTAGTTCATGTCCCTTTGGTCCAAGAAATCTTTGGTTCATGGAGCAAACCCGTCAAGCCTAAACCTGAAAATCGGCGGCGGTTGACTCAATTCTACAACAATATGGACTCGCAATCTTCTGCTTCCCACTGGTAAAAACCCTTTATAAGTCCGAGATTCTGCAGCTTCACAACTATTTTTTTCTTATCGATTGTTTTGCTATCTTTGCAGTCATTCAGTTTTTTTTTTTTTATTTATTTTTTTATTTTTTATTTATAATTTTAAAAATTGGGTGTATGGGAAGGGAAAACGGGAAATGAGGGAGGAGATTACAAGGTGGGAAATGAACCCTCATTGATAAGGTGAAAGTTGAGTAGATCTCCCTTGAAGTTATTAAGTTTTTTTTACCAAAAAGTATTTTAATTGCCAATAATTCTCGTTGTATGCTTTGGTTAAAAGGATATGATGTAAAATTGAACCAGAAAACTAAATCAAGCTAAAAATTTGAAAGAAATCTAGAAAGCTAAGTATCATCTCTTTCATAAGCTCAAATGAGTACAATCCTCATACATATACTTCAGACCATTCCATACACATACAATCAATAACCAAAGCGTAAGTATGAAAGTATAACTTAAGATGTAGGTGGACTCATCTGGTAAATGGAAAACTTCTTAACTACTTCTAACAACTTCTTATTCCTTACTATTCCCACAACTAATGGTACTACTCTCGTAAGCTGGATCAGATCAGTACTTCCCCCTAAAAGAACTTCCTTGACCTCAAGGAAGAAAGACCCTGCAAAACATTTGCATCTTCCCATGTTTGGTTGATCTTCAAGAAGCTGTTCCAATTGAACCAGAAACAAAGTCAGTGGCCTATTCCCCCTTCTGCATCATCCTTCTGGCTAGCTCTTTAGCTGGGAGGACACTAAGGACTGGATAAATCCGATAGTGGAGAATGCACCATCTTATTTGGGACTTCATAACAGGGTTTGAACAAAAACTTATAGAAGGTAGGATGTAATAGTAAGGAGAGCTTATAGGAGGCATTTCCCATCTTCTGAACAATTTGATAGGGCCCATAGTTTTTGGGAGAAAGTTTAGGGGAAATGCTTGCTATACAAATCAGTTGTCTATAGGGTTGGATCTTAAGATAGACCGAATGTCCACCTTGAAAACTGCTTATCTGATCTTATCTAGTTGGCTTAGTCTACTATTTTGTGTTGAGATCTGGATAGATGAAATATTGAAACTCAAGCAACTCCTATTTGAATTCCATGGTAGTTAAAAGTTAAAACTTCTGTCAACATCACTCACTTCAGTCATTTGACCGAAGCTAAATGCGGGGTAGTAGGTTGGCCATACAAATCTTCCTTAGGAAAGGTTTGGATGGAAGTACGGAAAGCGGTATTCTACCACCATTCTGCAATCTCAAGCAGAGTGCCCAATCTAAAGGCGAGTCAGAGCACTAATATTTTAAGTAGGTTCCCATATACCTGTTAATAACATCAGGTTTAGACCGAGTGTGATATGCAGTGAATGTGTTCAGGTTAACTCCTTGTATGGTAAATAATTCTTGCCATAGTTTACAAGTGAAAATTGGATCTCTATTACATACAATATCCTCAGGTGTTGCATGAAGTTTGAAGATATGCTTAATGAATAACCTGACAATGTCCACAACAAACAGAATAAGTGTGTGAGAGTGCTAGTTAGTATGCATATTTAGTTCCTCTATCCACAACTACCCATTTAACTTCCCTTTTGCCTTAGGAAACCCTTCAATAAAATCCTTACTAACGGAATTTTAAACTACTAATGGAATCAATAGAGGATTTATTAATCCACGATAAGCATAATGATCATATTTACTTTTCTGGAGCACATCACACTTCTTCACATAGTTCACTACATCTTCTTTAAGACCTTTCCAGTGGAAAAAAGCAACCACTTTCCTATAGGTGTGAGTAATCCCAAAATGATCACCAACTATGGGTTCATTGCAACAACTTCAATATTTCCATAAAGATAAGGTAGACCGTACCACCAAATTTCCATTTTCCCTGCTTGCTGACAAGGATATAACCTTTGATATCCTCATTGAGGACATCCAACTTATGGAATACTTGACCAGTTCTGTATTTGAATTTCAGCTATCCATCATGGCCTGCATTAGATTTGTCCTCATTGTGGACAATATAAATGCAGTTGAGAACTTTGGGTAACACATTTGCAGCTTTGTTATCCTTCCCCATCTTATACTTCAATCTCAAAATCAAATTGCATGAACTTAATCACCCGTTTAAGTTGTGTTTTATTTGCGCAATATCAGTTCTATAGGAATTTTAGACCCTTCTGGTCAGTCCTGACAATGAAGTATCTGCCTACCAATTACTAACCCCACCTTGTCATAGCCATTATTGGTGCTTGCAGTTCTTTGTCATACGCATACATAACTTGGTGTTGAGAAGATATGTCCTTGCTTAAATAAGCAATTGATTGGCCCTTTTTGCATTATTACTCTCCCAATACCTACATCATATGCATTTATCTCCATAGTTAAAACCAAGTAAAAATTACTGAAGCTCAAGTTAAAGCCTTCTTTAAAGATTGAAGAGTTGCAGTTAATCTGTTGTTGTTTTACATTGGAACAGAGGAAAAACAATAATCTGACTAAGGGAAAGTAAGAAGCAGAAGAGAACTAGAAGTTTTGGTTGAAAAGGGCTGTAAGTCTTTATTCAGCCTTTTTTTCTATTTATAATCAAAAGAGAGAAGCTATTAAACCTAACTACTAAATTTTAGGCACTAATAACATAAAACCAACAACTCCTAAAAGCTAGCAACCATTATTTGAATCATTCAAACTAAAACGACATTTGGTATCATGCAGCAAAAACTAAACACACGTTTAACACTCCTCCTTGTTTAGATGCTGCAAACTCCAAGTTTCTCTCTGAAAATCTCAAACTTGCTCCCTGGTAGCGGTTTGGTAAACACGTCAGCTACTTGATCATCAGTCTTGCAGTAAACTAACTTAACAAAACCGTTCTTCTGCACTTCCCTTAAGAAGAATAACTTAATGTTGAAGTGTTTGGTTCTGCCGTGAAAGACCGGATTATGAGAAATAGCTATTGCAGCTTGATTATCAACCAAATTCTGTGTATTTCATTTTGCTCAAACTGAAGATCACTTAATATTTTTCTCAACCAGAGAGCTTGATTCACTGCAGCTGTTGCAGCAATAAATTCTGCTACAGCAGTAGATTGAGCCACTATCTCCTGCTTTCTTGAACTCCAAGAGACATCCCTGATCCAAGACTAAAACAGTAACCAAAAGTGCTTTTCATGTCGTCTAAGGATCCTGCCCAGTCACTGTCAGAAAATCCTCGCAACTTGAACTCCTTGTTTTTCTTGAACATTACACCATAATTGATTGTGCCTTTGATGTATCTGACCACTCTCTTGGCTGCTTTCAAATGCAATTCACTTGCGCAATGCATGAATCGTGAAAGAAAACTTACAACACTTAAAATATCTGGTCTTGTTGCGATAAGGTACATTAAGCACCCAATCAGACCCCTGAAATAAGCCCCATCTAGTTTTCCAGCTCCATCTTCTTTGCACAGCTTCTCTTTCTGATTCATGGGAGTATGCATTTCTTTGCAATCTTCCATGTGAAATTTCTTAAGAATCTCCTTAGTATATTTTTTCTGGCAAATGAAGACTTTATTCAAATCCTGCTTTTATCTCTATTCCAAGGAAGAATGTCATTAAACCAAGATCAGTCATCTCAAAGGCTTGCTTCATATCTTGCTTGAAATTATCGATGAGCCTTGTGCTGCTTCCGGTCACTAAAAGATCATCCACATAAAGTGAGACAATGAGAATATCAATACCAGACTGCTTGACATAAAGAGTAAATTCAGACAGACTTCTTTTAAAGCCTATGCTTCTTAGATGGTCATCTATTCGACTATACCAAGCTCTTGGTGCTTGTTTAAGACCATAAAGTGCCTTATGTAGCCGATAGACATGATTTTCCTTGCCTTTCATAACAAAACCTTCAGGTTGCTCTACATATATTTCCTCTTGAAGTAAGCCGTTAAGGAATGCTGACTTGACATCTAACTGGTACACTTTCCAATTCATTTGTGCTGCAATAGCGAGCAAGAGCCTGATAGTGTCAAGTCTTGCTACAGGTGCAAAAGTGTCCGAGTAGTCCACTCCAAATATTTGAGCGTATCCTTTGACCACGAGCCTCGCTTTATGCTTGTTGATTGAGCCATCTGCATTAAGCTTGGTTCTGTACACTCACTTGACTCCAATCACGTTTCTGTTCTGGGGTCGTTCAACCAACTCCCATGTTTTGTTTTTCTCAATCATGGATAGCTCCTCCTTCATTGCAGCACTCCAATTTTGATTGGTGTTGGCTTCTTCAAAATCTGCAGGCTCACACTCAGCAATATTACATCTTTGGTGAATATCAGATAGCAATCTGGTGCCTCTAACAGGTGCATCATCAACCATCTCATTCCGCCATTCTCCATCATTTTGCTCTCCTAAGTGCCAAACAGAATGCCTTTGATCATTTTGGCATTGTTGCGTCTTCTTTTTCTCATCACAGCTCCATTCTTCATCTTCCATGAAGTGCACATCTCTGCTTATGACAATTTTTCCAGTTTGTGGTTGGAAAATTTTATAAGCTTTGGAGATTGTGCTGTACCCAATAAAAATTCCTGGCAATGCCCTTTTATCCAGCTTATCTTGATTTAATTATGGAACACGGGTGAAACACAAACAACCAAAAATTTTAACAAAGTGAAGAGATGGTTTGTGTCCACACCAGGCTTCAAATGGAGTCTGATTTTTCACAGCTTCTGTTGGGAGCCGATTTTGCAAAAAGACTGCTATATTTGCTGCTTCTGCCCAGAACTTCTTTGGTAAGTTCTTCTCATATAGCATACAAAGAGTCATCTCCAATATGAACCTATTTCTCCTTTCAACTACTCCATTTTGTTGAGGAGTATAGGGAGCAGTTAGTTGATGTTCAACTCCTGCTTCCTCACAAAAACAATTGAATACCTCTGATGTAAATTCTTTGCCATTATCAGATCTGACTGTTTGAATTTTAAAGCCACTTTCATTCTCAACACGGGCCTTGAAACTCCAAAAAACTCTTGCAACTTCTGACTTGTGCTTTAGAAAGAATATCCAACACATCCTGGTGAAGTCATCAACGAGTGCTGCATAGTATCTACTTCCATTCAAGGAGGTTGTTCTTTTAGGCCCTGATATGTCTGTGTGTATCAATTGCAACTTTGTTGAAGCTCTCCAAGCCACTTTAGGAAACGGCTTCCTGGTTAGCTTTCCATATTGACACGCTTGACAATTCTGAGAATGCTCTTGCAAGTCTGGTAGGTTCTTGACCATGTTTAGCCTGTGCATATGCAGCAAACCATTGTAATGATAGTGCCCGAGTCGTTTATGCCAAATTTCAGTGACCGTAGCCACGGCAGGATTGGCAACTTGCTCCTCCTCCATTGGATTAAGAGAGAAACTCCTTCCCTTCATTTTAACTTTAAACATCTCCTCGTCAGCACCATCTTTAATCAAGCAATGTTTGTCTTCAAAAGACAACTTGAAACCTTTCTCCATTAATTGACAAACACTTAAAAGATTTTGATCAAGTTCTGGTACAAAAAGAACATCATGAATAAGTTTTTTACCTGAGTAACTAGAAATGGCTATGGTTCCTTTTCCTTTTACAGCCAAGTGCATACATTGCCAATTCTCACTTTTTTAATCTCTGGGGAATTTAACTCCTTGAATAGCTCCTTATCGTGAGTCATATGATTGGTACATCCACTATCAATGAGCCAACTTTCACATGATTCTTTGCTTGAAAAGCAGGTTGCTACAAATAACTAGTCTTCCTCCTCTTGATCAGCAACATTTTTGCATCTTCCATTTGCTGTTGAGGCTTGACTTTACAGATCACTGCTTCGTGGCCAAGTTGGTTGCACTTGGTGCACTTAGCATCTGGTCTCCTCCAGCATTTGAAAGGTGGATGACCTTTATTCTCACAGTGCTTGCAGGGTGGATAAGTCTTTTTCGAGCCTCCTCCTTTGCCCTTCTGATTATTGCTGGATGAACCCTCTCCATTTTCAAGCTGATTTTTGAAGTTTTTCTTCTTTTTATACTTGTTGTCTTGATGCTTTGCTGGTAAGGCTCCTTCTACTGCTCCATCCGTCTCATTACACGTCGCTGCTCTTGTGCTTGAAAGGCACTCAAGAGCTCTTTCAGTGTAATTTTGGACAGGTCCTTAATATTGTGTAAGGTATAATCTAAGCCTAGCAATCTGACACGATTTGCGATATTGAGCAGTCTGAGTACTCCATTATGGTTTCTGTCTCCTTCATCCTTTGCAGCTCAAAGTCACGTACTAGGTTCAGTACTTGCATCCCACGAATCCTCTCATCACCTGCGTATTCTGTTTTGAGGAAATCCCAGATCGCTTTTGCTGTCTTTAAGGACATTATTCGATGGAAAATCATGGGAGATACAGCTGCAAACAGGCATGCTTTTGCCTTTGATTTCTTCGTCGTCTTCTCCTTCTGTGATTTCATTTGTGCCACAGTAGGGTTGGCTGGAAGTGGTTGAATTTCATAGTCTTTTTCAACAGCTTCCAGGTAGGTCTCCATACGCACTGCCCACATCTCATAATTATCTCCATCTAAGACGGGTGGTGCTATTGCTGAAAAAGAGGACTCTCCTTCCATTGGTGCACTCTATTAACCTCACAGATCCTCTCAGAAAGTTAGCTTTGATACCAATTGTTGTTGTTTTACGTTGGAACAGAGGAAAAACAATAATCCGACTAAGGGAAAGTAAGAAGCAGAAGAGAACTAGAAATTTTGGTTGAAAAGGACTGTAAGTCTTTATTCAGCCTTTTTTTCTATTTATAATCAAAAGAGAAAAGCTATTAAACCTAACTACTAAATTTTAGGCACTAACAGCACAAAACCAACCACTCCTAAAAGCTAAGCAACCATTATTTGAATCATTCAAACTAAAAGGACATCTGCTATCTTGCAGCAAAAACTAAACACACGTTTAACATAATCTCTTAGTCCAATTGAACCCAGTTTTCTTTGGCAAATTAACTAGGAGTTTGATAATCTGTGTATATCCTTCTATGAATCTCCTGTAGTATCTAACCAACCCTAAGAATCCCCTTAACTGTTTGGTGTTGGCAGGTGTGGGCTGTTGCCTACCTATCTTAACCTTTTTAGGGTTACTAGAAATCTCTTTGAGCTAAGATGTAATGACCTAACTGAATGCTTGCTGTAGCAAAATATTGAATGTAACCCTCAAATGCTTAACATGCCCCTCCTAGTTCTTACTGAAGATCAGTATGTCATCAAAAAAGATCTAGATGATTTTTTCTCAAATGCTCCTTGAAGACATGATTCATTTATATCTGGAAGATAGAAGGAGCATTAGTTAGGTGAAAAGGCATGACTAAATATTCATAACATGTTCTAAAGTCAGTTTTGTGGGCATCAGTTGGTGCCTTTATGATTTAATGATACCCAAACCTGAGATCTATCTTTGAACACATATGTAAACATCCCAATTCATCCAACAACTCTTGAATGGTGGGTATGTGATATTTGTCTTTGACAGTAATATGATTTAGAGTCCTGTAATTCACAATCTTTAGGCATCTTTCTTGCCTACCACTAGAAAAGCAAATATTGTTACAAACTGTGTTGTTTCAGGCCTAGTAATGATTGGGTTGGACCTTTCCTTCAATGTGATATCATCAAATTGCCCTATGAAGGGAGGCAATTTGATCATATACCACTACTGGTTCTTTTTCTTGATCCTGCTCACTCTTCTCCTCTTTACCCTTTTACCGATGAGCATTACCATGGCTGACCCTGACAGTGTCAACCATCGGCATTGTAGGTACCACAACCTGTAGCGATAACAGTTTACCTTGATGGTCAAACAACATAGTTAACTTCTTAAAAGTTAAACAAGATGTCCCCTAAATCATGTAGCCACTACACTCCCAAAACCTAAGTTGCTCGGACTCTCCAAAAATGTTGCCGCACCCGTGTTGGATCCTTCAAAATATGCACTATTTTTGGAGGATCTAACATGCACCTATTGACATTTTTGAAGAGTCCAAGCGACATAGCCCAAAACCATGCCACAGGTACCTAAGGGTAAAAATCTTTAACTACAAAGCACTGCAGTAATCATTCTAGTCCCTTGCACATTCCTGATACTGGCACTGGATTCCCATCTGCATGCTTGCATCAAGGAGCTCGCAAGGGTCCACCTTCCGGTCCGTCCTAGATACTAAAGCACTATCAAGGAAGTTGTGACTTGTGAGTGGAGCCAATATCAATTTAGATGCTGAAAGGTCTCCTTTGGCGATGACCAGTAACCCTCCTTGTTGTATAACCACTTGTCCTATTAAGAGCATCAATAGAGATCTCCCCGCGCCTTTGCCATCAATTCCAAATTAACCTGTTTTTCCTCTACTACTTCCTCTGCTACCTCCTCTTCCTATTCCACTAAGAATAACTGTGCCTTGGCCTCACATACATGTTCAGGTTGGTGTTTCCCATCACATATATAACATAACTCCTTGACTCTCTTTTCACTCCACTCCACGGGGCTCAAACTTGTCTCCTGATTTTGTTATTCAAGGTAAGTTGAGTAGGCTTGGAGCCTTGGGCAAATGACAGCTGGTGAGTCACAGGTTTAACCTGAGCATAGGAAGGTAGTAGATCTGATATTATCAGAGTTAGGGAATGCTGAAGAGCTCTTCAGGTATTTCGATTGCTTAAGGAATATTGACTATGGCAAAGAATAAGGCCTATGAATTCATACAACATCACTAAATTCTGGCTTCAATTCATGTAAGAATATGTTGATAGCATGGTTGGGATCCATATTTATCCTAGTCATGGCTCTATCATAGGATTCCTGAAACTCAATCTCTGCCCAGTTTGTTTCATGAAACAAGTTCACTTATGGGATCATCATTGATCATACTAACCCCCCAAATCAATCAACCTAAGCAAAATTGTAGTCCTCCCAAGTAGGAGGTGGAAGATGTGGTCTACATCTCATGAAGGTCTGATGCCACTGGAGAGCAATATCATCCAAGTGTAAGAATACTTACTATCACCTTCAGACAAGAACAAACTTCATCGAGAAAAATTGATTCACCTTATACCACCAAGCTTAGAAATCCTTCCTAGTAAATTAGGGAACTCAATCTTTGACAACCTAGTGAAAGTCTGAGAGTGCTCTTGCGGTAAAAAGGTGTAATAGGGAGCTGGATTTGAAGAATAAATGTTTTGAGAATTTGGGAATCAAACTGGGCTTTGAGGTCTAGGGTTCTTACGTAGTTATTGTATGCACCATGTGTTCCTTATAGAAAAGGTATATATTGATTGCTTGTTCTAGTGACTTTAGATTATCTCCTGCACCACTCTTAAGTGATGTTCGAATGGAACTTCATGCAATTTACATTAGTTCTTTTAATGCCCATATCTTCTAAAGATACAACATTAACCACCACACATAACACATCCTTCAAAAAGTTTATTCCTTTGATGTAAATATCCATTTAACGATCAGAAATAGTCTATTCTATCTTAAAGTTTACTCGTTCTAGTTAAGTATCCATTTTGTATGCTGCTCTACTAACTTGAAATTCATGAAGAATAATCTTTTACGTGTCAAATCATTCTCTCTGGTGCTGTGAGAGAGTCAGGGAAACTGCTGACTTTTGATGATCAACCTCTTTGCTATTTAGAATCACCCCATAGTATTTCATTACAGTCCTGAATGCCCCCGTGTTTACCTGTTAGATGAATGCTTAAAATCTGATTTTTCTCTGTCTCAGAAGTATTGTTCATGCTTGTTAAGTTTGTACAAAGTTGGTAACCTGTTCGGGAGATACATTGATTAACATAGAAGCAAATTTGTTGACACTTGGGTTTTTCACCTCTATTTTCAGCATCGAAATCCTAAGGATACTGTTACATATTGTTGTATTATTACTTTTTGCCAACACATTGCATATCTGTTTGTTAATAAACACACTCATTGATGCAAAATCTTTTTCTTCCCAAGTCATTTTAGCTTATACGCTGTTGTATGGTTTTGTTTTTGTTGATGATTTAACATGATAAACTCTCATCACATTTTGTTGTATTATTACATTTTGACAAAACACAGCATATCATTTAGTTAAGAAACACATCTATTGATGCGAAAAAGTCATTTCAGCTATATGTTGTATAGTTTGATTTTTTAGAATCAATTTAACGTGAGAAAACTCTATTTCAAGCACAAACAATATAAGAATCATGTAACATTCTGCAGATACATGCTGAGCTTGCATCATTTTTGGGGCTTTCTGTGATTTAGTTTGACTTTAGACTGTATAGGTAAGCTATAAGAATAATGGTGTCCAGGATTAGAAGCTGAAGTTTCTTGTGCTTTGGGGAGTATCAGGTGCCAGTCTGTAATCAGCACATTTATCTTCAGCTTTTACACTTTAAAACTCATCATTTTCCACGTATTCATTAGTGCATAACGTGTGGGTTAGTGATTGCAAGGCCAAATATTTGCAGTGAAATCAGATAGTAAGGCAGAAGAGCCAGGGGATTGAAGGTTATGGAGCGTTTGGCAGATGGTTGACACTATTTTTTGAACTGCATGGTATGCATTTGAAGAGAAAAGTGTCCATTATTTCTCTACTTTATTTTGTTAAAGTTGATATGTTACAATTGTAATTATATTGTGGTTTCGCTGTAAGCGGTTCCAGGAAATGCAAAAGCTATGCAAATTGTCCAGAGACCTTAGATTGGATCCTGTCTGGGAGAGGCTATCACGATCCAAAAATCGAGATCATGATGGCACATCCCTCAAAACTCATCCTGATGTGTAAGTCAAAGTAAATCACATGCGAGACTCCCAGAGGGGACGTTAGGCCACAAACAAAAAGGAAAGTAGTACACAAATAAAATATTCCCAGAACCTAGTGTCATAAGTGTAAAGAGCATCTAATACAACTCTAAAATGGTAAATAACATAAGTCTCCAAATAGAAATAAAAATTAGGATAAAAGATAGAACTAATGGTGACCCGGAATATAGGATCTCATCACCAATCTATAGGTTATCAACTCGAAGAAGATCAACTGCCATGGGGATCGTCTTGATTAGAATCGGCATTAAAAAGGGACACAAAAGTAGGGGATGAGTACATTTCACATATATTTAGTAGGTTTGACTGACTGATGATTAGGAATTAATCAAAACTATGCAATAAATTATGGTATGCTTCCACCTGCATATAGAAAATTCTACTTCGGCATCGGTGTTGTTAGTTTATAACGATGTGAATAAAGTGGACACACAAGGTCAAGAAAATATCAAGCATCATTAGATAAGTCAACTATTCAAATATCTGTACCATGCAATGTAATGAGATGAGGTTGTACGTGGGATCAAGACTATCACATGGACTGTCCTATACACTTGTTGAGTTAAGGCTACCCAATAGGACCCATGGGGGATACTAAGTGCATATATCAAATCATAATCTCAATATCTGCTTCACTTGCCATCTAGCTCGTAGTCAAGGATTTTAATTGGTGTCTTATTTTCTTTCTCAAAAAGAATTTTGACATTTTTCAATTTTCCATAATCAATGATAAGAGGATGTATGCGTCACAATACTTATGCAAGGAGGTAATAATCAGTTCAACATGTACACAAAGGTTCAAAGTTCTCAAAACTCATCTAAATCATGATAGACACCCTCATGAATGCATGATGGGTAATAGTTCTTTTGAAATAAGAGCACATCATTTGACAAACATTTATTTCTCAAGGCATGTCACAAATCATAATTCAATCCCTCGCTCATGCATTACAAGTCCAATAATATTACACGTCTTTCTCTCTCTCTCCGGCATTTCATGAAACACATACTTCCAAAGCAACTAAAGTAACAATTAAAGCCTCCACAATGAATAAAAACACAAATAAGCCCCAGCACGGTAAACACAAAACAATCAACAATCACAAGTGATGATACAATCCCATCCCAAAGCTTATTAATAAGAATAATCAATTACCCTATCCAGTCTCAAAGAGGGATACATAAACCTACCTCGAGAGTTGAAAACTGCACTCAAACACTTTACTGGAGCTTCAACCTCAAACAGACTCCGAAATGACCCCATATATCAAGAATGAGAAGGATTCATTAAAGGAGTCCAATGATACCCATATTACAAGTTTAAAATTCGAGGTCAAAATCGTCTAAAAATTACCTCTAAATCGACAAGGACAAAATTGAACTTTATTTGAAAATTATATTCTACATCAAGAGGAGTTTGTGGTTGAAAAATCTTTCAAAATTGAGCAAGAAACATATTTGAGATCAGGAATTGCTAATTTTAAAGATGGGAAGAAAAACCTTAAAATTCACATTGAAATCTTGATTTTTGAAATATTTTTGGAAGATGAAAATTAGTGAAAAACTTATTTTAAATTGTTAAAGAAACTCACCCATTTTTTTTTTGAAAGAGTGCTTCAAAAATCGCCTTTTCCAAGCTCTAAATATTTGAAAACGGTGGAGCATTAAAAATGAGATGATTTCCCACAGTTGACACTGTTTAGGCCCACACTACTCATCGCATTTGCGGACCACTACATCCGTTATTGTGGAGAAAAAAAGGAGGGAACATTGTGTGATCGCGGGATGGAGGTTGCAAATGCGAAGTACAAAAAGGAAAAACATTGTGATCAGGGAACCACCCATCGCAATCGCGAAGAACAATATTGGATCTACCCTTCGCGACCATAAAGAGGGATGGACCCTGCATTAGAAACTAGCAACACCCCAAACTCAAAGTCTCTGATTGGACCCTCAAGATATGCCTATTTAATTCGACATTACAGACATAATGGAAACATTAAAAATTAAAATTTGAAGTCTCCTTGATCTGGAATTTGAATAATCGTAATTAAATTCACTCAAGGTTTAAAAAGATCAAAACGCCCTCAAACCCTCAAAAAATATATCGAAGTTCATCCTTAACCTAAAATCACCTTCTTAATCCAACAAATCATCAAAAATTCAATCTCAACATTCAAACTCAAAATATTGACAAACTCAAGCCTCAATTCAATTTAATTCAATTTTTCAACTCAAGACTTCAAATTTACAAAACAATTCCAAACTTAAAAAAATGAGGCTCTCACATTCTAGAGCTGATGCAACTGTCCAAGAGCTACGAGTTTGGTTGATTCCAAAAATAACTTTTAATCAATTTAAGCCTTTACAACTTAAAAACTCTCAAATTCCTTAATTTTCCAGTGGAACTCCAAAATCAATCACACAGACTGATCAAATATGGCTCAAAGCAATAATCGAGAGGGGTAAAATAATAATTTTCTGAAAATTTTCAAAAATGACTTTTAGGATCATTACATTATCCACCACTATAAATAATGTTCCTCAACATAAGGTAAAGAAAAGTACCTATAGCCTAAAAATGATAGGGATACAAGGCACATATATCGAATCTCGTCTTCCAAGTTGCCTCTCCAACTAGTAGATGTTGCCACTGAACTTTTACTGAAGTTATCTCCTTGGTCCTAAGATTACGGACTTGTCTATCTAGCATGACTACCAACTCCTTCTCATAAGTCAAGTTCGAACCCAACTCCATTGAGTAGAAAGAAATCACATGAGACGCGTTCGGTATATATGTGCGAAGCATGGAACATGGGGTGTACAACTGATAAACTAGGCGATAAGGCCAACTCATATGCCACCTTGCCTACTCTTCTCAAAATCTCAAATGGGCTGATGAACCTCAGGCTAAGCTTGTTTTGCTTCCCAAGCTTCATCACACCTTCATGGGTGATATCTTCAGCCACATATGATCACTCTCCATGAATTCTAAGGGTCGAATCCCTCTGCCGACATAACTCTTCTGGTGACTCTGAGTTGTCAATAATCAATTTTGAAACAAATGCATTTGCTCCATAGCATTTCTAAGCAAATTGATATTCAAAATATCTACCGCAATCGAGTCAAACCAACCAATGGATGATTGACACCTTCTACTATACATTGCCTCAAAAAGAGCCATATGAATACTGGGATGGTAATTGTTGCTGTAGGCAAACTTTGCTAAATGCTGATTTCATCGGGCATTAAAATCAATCATACACACCAAAGCATGTTTGTTGGCAGTTGAATCGTCTACTGACTGGCCATCAATGTGAGGGTGAAACATTGAACTCATATCTAATCGAGTACCCAACCTATGCTATACTGCCTTCCAAAAGTGAGAAGTGGACAATGAACCTCAATCCGAGACAATGCAACTAGACATTTCATGCAACTGAACAATCTCATATATGTAGATCCTAGCTGACTGCTTCACATTGTAGTTAGTCTTCACTGATATAAAATGAACCAATTTGATCAACTAATTCACTATCACCTAAACAGAGTCATACTTATCTAATGCCAAGGATAATCCAGTTGCAAAGTTCATGGTAATGCACTTCCACTTTCACTTGGGAATAGGCATCCTCTGCATTGATCCCCAGTCTTTGATGTTCATACTTTACTTGCTGGCAATTCAAACACTTAGCCATCAATTTGATGTCCCTCTTCATCTCACACCACCAATAGTGTTAGTTCAAATCATGAAACATTTTTGCTGCTTTTCAAATGGATAGAATACTCTGCATAATGAGCCTCTTCCAAGATCATATGCACCAAACCATCCACTTTAGGCACACAAATGGGACAATCAGACGGTGGACATAGTTTTGATGCATCAAAATAGACCTAGCTTAATGAAGTCCAAAACATTATGAGGTGGGGAAATATCATGTCAAACCAACTGTCTAGCGAATGGCTGATCCTCTAATTCCAATGGTCTTTCCTCCGTCTTAATGAAGACCAAGCTACCCATACTAGAGGTTTTCTGACTTAAAGTATTTGTCACCACATTAGCCTTGTCCGAATGTAAAAAATTGGTGACGCCATAATCTTCCAACATTCAAACCACCTACGCTACCTTTAAGTTTGGCTTAGAATAGATATATTTGGAGGCTACGATCGTCGGTAAAAATCTCATAATGCATCCATAGAGATAGAGCCTCCCAACTTCAAAACAAATATAGTTGCCACTAGTTCAACATCGTGGGTAGAGTAGCTATTCTCATGCACCTTCAAATGCTGTAAAACATAAGGTTATGACTCTCCCTTTCTGCATCAATACACCACCCAAACTCACACCCGAAGTATTACAGTAAACAACAAATGCCACGTCCTTCTTAACTAGTGCTAGAATAGTTACTGAAGTCAAGAACTCCTTGAGATTTTGGAAGCTCACATAATACTCATCGGTCTATTGAAATGTCACAGTCTTCTGAGTAAGACTAGTCAGTAGATTTGCGATAAAGAAGAAACCCTGAGTAAATCGACGATAATAATTCGTTAGCCCAATGAAATTTCAAATCTTGATAATTAAAGTAGGTCTCCGCCAATTAAAAACCATTGCAACCTTGATTGGATCAATCATAATACCATCCTTAGTCACCACATGATCCAAGAAAGCTACCGATTCAAGCCAAAGTTCATACTTGGAGAACTTGGTATATATTTCCCCTTTCTCAATTTCTGAAGTACGATCGTCAAGTGACGAGCATGGTTGGTCTCATTATTGGAAAAGATTAAGATATCATTGATGAATACAATCATAAAAGGGTTCAAATAAGGCCTAAATACTTGGTTCATAAACTACAAAAAGGCAGCTGGGGCATTAATCAACCCAATAGACATGACCATAAATTCATAGTGCCCATAATGAGTCCTAAAAGCAGTCTTCAAAATATCAGAATCCCGAACTCTCAACTAGTGGTAGCCAACCTCAAATCTGTCTTGGAGAACACTGAAACACCTTGAAGATGGTCAAATAGATCATCAATACAAGGGAAGGGATACTTATTCTGATCATAACCTTGCTCAACTAGTGATAGTTGATACATATTGTCAGTGTACCATTCTTCTTTTTCACAAACACCACAAGTGCACTCCATAGCGAAACACTAGGCTGAATGAACCTTTTCTTCAACAAAACTCCAATTGTCCTTTAATTCCTTCATCTCAATGGGGGTTATCCTGTAAGGAGAAATAAAGATGGGCTTGGTGCCTGACTCTAAAACAATCAGAAAATCAATATCACTATCCGGAGGAACACTTGGTAAGTCTTTAGGAGATACATTCATAAACTCTTTTACCATCCTTATGGTCTCTAAAGGGAATGAATCTTTACTAAGATTATGCACATGGGCCAAATAAAACAAGAAACCCCTATCCGTCAAAATGCTTGTCCACACTAATCAAGGAAAATCAAGATAAGCTAAGGTCACAGTCTTGGCATAATAATCAAGAATCACATATAGGAAGATAATCAATCCATACCCAAAATCACATCAAAATCAATTATATTTAATAAAATCAAATTTGTCAGTTTCGCTACTTAAGAACATTACTATACAACTTTGATTCACCCGATCCACTACTAAAGACTCGCTTACCAGGGTAGAGATGCTAATAGGTACTGCAAGGGGCTTACACACATAATCAATATTCATGGAAAAATAAGTTGACACATAAGAATAGGCAGATTCAGGATAAAATAATATTGAAGCAAAACAATGACAAACTAGAATAATATATGTAATCACTGCATTGGAGGCCTCTATCTTAGCTCTACATAGTATAATATACCATATGGTCATCATTGACCTGAGAATCACCATGAGCTTTGCCTCGAGCTCTACCTTTGGCACTAGGGGTGCCGCCATTAGCACTCTGTGAAGAACCTCGAACTACTGGAGCCGATGTAGAATGAATAGTCTGTGACCCAAGCTGGGTAGTAGCAAGAGCATACTTGGGGCAAGCCTTTGCCTTATGCCCAAACACGTCACAAACATAACAACCTCGTCACAAACATAACAACCTCATGGACATAAAGAAATCCTCATGAAGGATAAATTAAAGTGTCAACATTTCTTCCAGAGCCTATGAACTACCATGACTGGCTTGTCTAGACCAGGATCCACTTGTACCCTTTGTACTCTGGCCTATCTTGATAACTCTAGGTGCAC
Organism: Solanum clarkiae; assembly: GCA_011800125.2. Taxonomy (NCBI): domain Eukaryota; kingdom Viridiplantae; phylum Streptophyta; class Magnoliopsida; order Solanales; family Solanaceae; genus Solanum; species Solanum clarkiae. Next base: position 7,064,486 of record JAABOM020000007.1, read on the forward strand.
TAAACATAATAATCTCTACCTTTGGATGAATAACCACTGAACTAGCCATGACAATGAAACCTCTTGGCACCGTCCTGTCTACCATGTTTAGTATGTTGGATACTCTCAATCATCCTGACATGATTAATAATACTCTGAAATGAACCACCTGATAAGACAAAATATGTTATGGTCTCCTGAATATAGCTGGCAAATCCCTTTACAAACTTACTGATTCGCTCAAACTCTGTAGGGACACTCGACATAGCATAATAAAACAACACATGAAAATGAGTCTCATACTCAAATACTGATAAAGAATGCTGCTCTAGTCTGACAAACACATCCCTAGATTGATCATGAAAGTTGTATGGCACAAACCTTTTGAGGAATATCTCAATAAATTGCTCCCAAACCATCATAGAAGAATCGACAAGTCGACAAGCAAGAAGTGATCTCCACCACTTCTTGGTCACTTTGTAAATTAATAAGAATTGTAAGCTACTCCATGGGCTTCTAAAATACCCAACTTGAACAATTGATCTTGACACTCAGTCAAGAAATCATATGCTCCATCCCCTATTGTACCATCAAATTTGGGAGGTATCACTATAATAAACACCTCAACACTCTTTTACTCCAATACTGACATGGCCTCACTAGCAAAAATTAGTGGAGATACAAATTTGGAAAGTGCAATAAAGGGCTTCAAAGAAGAACCAGGAGTCTGAAACCCCATGCTAGGCCCTGAACTAGCTGAAAGGTACCAACTGTAATAGGACAACCCAAACTGCCCAGAAGACTAGAGTAATAGGAGCACCATCCTATCTAGCCAATAGCAGAATAAGCAACTCTTGAGGCACCGAAGCAGTGTCTTGAACTGTAGGAGGCTGGGCTATCTTTGACTCCTGAACCTACTGCTCAAACTCATCCTCAAGCTCATATATAGGATCAGGTGATGTATCCTTAGCTCGTCCTCGAGCAAATGCTGCTCCTCGGACTCATCCTCGACCTTTAACTCCTTTGTGTCTTTTTCCTCATCCTTGAATTGGGGCTTGAGCAACAAGTACAACCCTATGCTCAATGACTTTGGCTTTAATCCTCACCATATATACAGAAAGAATAGATTAGAGCTATACAACACTTGATATGAATGAATTGCATGAAAAGAATCAACGAAAAGAATCTCTTATTAAGTATTTTATAATCTTTCGAAGATAAGTACGGACGTCTGCATACCGGTCCGCAAGACTCTACTTGACACCCTATTTTCTAACTTACGAGATCGATGAGCCTAGTTCTCTGATAAAAATTTGTCATGACCTAAAAGTCGAGGTCATGATGGTACACACCCCAAAACTCATCTTGGTGTGTAAGCCAAAAAGTAAATCACATACTAGACTCCCAGAAGAGGTAGTTAGACCACAAACAAAAAGAAAAGAAGTACAAAGATAAAATAATCTCAAAACTTTGTTTTATAAGTGTAAAAAGCATCCAATACAACTCTGAAATGGTAAATGCAACACCACGTCTTCATAATAGAAACAAAGACTAGGATAGAAGACAGAACTGATAGTGATATTGAATACAGGATCTCACCACTAATCTGAAGTAGGTTGTTCGCTCGACAAAGATCAATTGCTGTGAGGAGCACCTTGACTAGAATCTACATACAGAAGGGTCATAGAAGTAGGGGTGAGTATAATTCACATGTACCAAATAAGTTTGATCGATTGAGTATTATGAATTGATCAAAAAGTATGCAAGAAACTAAGGAATGCTTTCACCTGTGATCACACTTAAACTACACCTCCCAATTAAAGTATAAGCAGTTAATGTTCAAATATAGAACCTAACAGTGGTTAGGGTTGGTAAAATGTAATAAATAAACCTAAACTAGAATCAAATAGCCAAGTGCAAGTGTTGTGAAATCAGTGAGAGAAGTAACTAGGGTATTGTGTTCCCCATGAATTCCTAACTCAGTATAACCAGATAACCATAACCTCTTCTAGTGTTTAGCATGCTGAATTGGTAAATTATGTTAACATTACCTTTCTAAAAAAAACTGGTAAATTATGTTCACCTAAACCTTTGATCCAGGCATTAGTCAAATTTCACCGCGTGATTTGATCCATCCCCGAGGTGTTGCATTACTAACATTTGTCCTAGTACAACCATCCTTTGATCCATTCAGGTTGATTAGACGAGTGTGATCACGTCGAATCCTGTTATTCTATCTCTTTTCCTATTCATTACCCACTTGATCCAGTAAGTAAGAATTACACGATTCTAATGTTAGCCACCATTAAAAAACAATTAAAACAAAGAGATAAATAATACATGCATGCATACTTTTCAAGGATTATGAATTATTCGATTTTTACTTTGTTCGTTTTTTCATGGTTTTCACAACCTTAATTGTAGATTTGGCTACTCATGATCATTATAGATGAAAGAATCATGTTAGAAAATAACATAATTAAAAACTTACAATGTGAGTTGAAGAACACAAAATCTAAAACCTTCACGAAATTCACAATATTATAATTCAAAACTAATGTCAAAAGTAATCCACAAGAACAAAATAATAATCTCAAGTAACAAGTTTTGGACGTTCTAACTGCTCTATCTTAAGAAAACTGAAAAACCTATTTATAATAAGTGAAAATCAAATTCTAAACGAAAAAGGAAAACTGGAATCGAGAAGTAGATGAAATCACAGTCTGTGAGTGGCCTTCGTAGACTGCACTGCTTAAAATCTATCCTCAATGTACAGACCCTTCCTACGGACCGTCTTTTGACTTACAACCCATAAGAGGTTTCGTCTGGTCTATCTTTAGAAAATATTCAAAATCTCTAATCCTCTGGGCACGAACTAGTATACGACCTGTCACTTGACTTACGACCCGTGGGAGCCTTCGTCTGGTAACAATTCACTTATGCATATTTTCTGATCTTCAAAATACAAACAAATATACAAGTCGTGAGTGGTCTACGTCTCGTTTGGTAGCACGCATCTTTAACTTCTAAAAATTAGCCTTTCACTGGATCTAACTCACAAAATCCATCTATGACCCGTGGAATGAACAACGACCTGTAGAAAGCCTCGTGAAACCTCAAAATTCTGCAATCCGCATAACTTGGCCTAAGAACCTCTCGATTCTTAAAATCCTGCAAAATCAACAAAAAAACACATCAAACCTACTGACACCTGTTTGAGAACACGCAAAATTATAAGTTTAAAGCATCAAAAGTGTCGTATGTTGGTGGCACATCAACATCCTCAACTTAAAATTGTTATTTGTCCTCAATCGATGGACTCAATCTACATAAGCAATACAATAACACACAGACTCCAATTTCATGGAATGCATCATATCTCAATCACTCACAGACACCTAGTCAAACTCATCAGTGCATATATAAGACAATTATCAAACAAACTCAATGTCTGACAACGCAACTATGACAAGCAAAACAACATAGATAAGCAACAATCACTGAAATAGCCTAAAGTTAATCAATGTAATTCAAGTGTCCTCACAAAAAGAAGTCTCATATTTCACTCAAAATGACATATTTAAAATTCAATGCTCGGGACTATCACAAACACTTACGTTCATAATAGATATTTAGACACTATGTACAATACCATAGGCTTTCCCCAATAATCATGACCATGACATTCAACTAGTCAACTTAGGGCCACTATAAGACTTTCTTAGCTTGTAACGTAGGTTTGGGAGCTTTGGTATGATATGTTTGGAACATAGTGACTAATTTCCATCCTTGACTCTGTGCTATTTTGCATTTTTGCCTTACCAACACTTGTATTTTCAATTCATAAATCCTTTTTTCCTATTTCAAAACTTTTCGGGTGCTTTATTGTAGTTTTTCAGCTCACTGCCTTTTATTTTTATCAATTCTTTTGCTTTTTAGCTCACAATTTAGGTATCTATTTCTTTTTTCTTGTACCCACTTCAAAATTTTTCCTTTTTTATTGCATCACTATGCTTCCTTCCCTGTTTAGTGTGATTTCCTTGCAACTGCCACCCTCAACTTAGGCTTTTGGCCTGATTGAGGTGCATAATATTCAACCTATGAACTAGAGCCACTTTTGTGTAACCACCCTCAACTTAGGGTTTTAGCCTAAATTGAGGTGCGCAATATTCAAGGAAGGACAAGGGCCAATTTCAGGATTACATAGACAAAAAGCTTGGTTACTCAGGTGTGTCTACAAAGAAAAGAGTATATGTAAGGCTCAACCTTAGGATCAAGGGATATATAAAGCATTTGGTTGGTTATCTTTGGGCTATGTGGACTAATATGAACAATGACCAATGATCCTTGCCTAACCAACTAAGCTACAGTCTCAGTCAGAGTAACAGGGAAAATTCTGAATCAAAACACAGTATAAGAATCATGCAATAATGCTCACACGCACTTGGCACTAAATACATTGGCAACTTAGACTCTCAAATCATGCTTTTTATCACGATTAAGTCCTAACTTGTCAGAGAAAACACTGTCAATCACTGATTCAACATGGTTGTCATCAAAACTACCTAACAACACATCATCAATCATAGACACAAAAAATAGGTGTGTATCATTTTTTCATAAAAACTAACATATGCCACAATATCGGTACAATATGCTACTAGTACTACTTACACATCCTAATCATTCCAGTTCAATAAAAAATAAATGTCCTTACAGAAAGAAGCCAAGCAAGAAACCCCTACAGACTCCAAAATTAGGACAGATATAGGCCTTGGTTACTCAGATTTCGTTGAGGCCTGTAACTACCTACTCCTCATTGAAAAACATTTGCATTGTTCTCAATGCAACAAAATAAGCCAAAATATCATACTGGGGGTCAAAAAGGGACATACCTGGGCATTTAAGCGTCAGTCTCTGTCTATGCATCACTACCCTCAGTGTACTGGGTGGTCTCCTCAGTAATGATGACATATCTGAAGGGTCAACACCCCTCACTAGCTCCTACTCTTGTGCCTGCCGCTCCAAATTATCTACAATGGAGGCTTGTCTAGCGGCCTCGTACTGCTTACCCTTCATCCTCGTAGCCTCTCTTCTAGCAACATCAGGATCAATAGAATCAAGATGAGGCCGCTTCCTAGAAGCGCGGAATGGAAGCTAATCAACAAATAGGTCTTCCACCTCAGCAGTATCGGCAATAATGGGAATCACCAAGAGTGCAGATGATGCCACCCATCTCAGTGCGGAGCTGGTGGATTTCTGTTCGGATGGCTGTAATATCGGTTATTTGGGTTGATCTGAGGCTCTGCTCCACTCGCCTCTCAAATGCATAAATATTGCAAGTATCTCCTCAATGGCAGCTGAGAAATGCATCTGTGCGTGCTCCTCAGACTCTACTATGGCCTTACGAACCTAAGGTCATATCAGCTGCTGAAACGACCCTAAAAGTGCCCAAAAATATGCCTCAGAATGTTCAAAATTTTAAATTCCATATATCTAAAAATCGGTTCATTATTTCAAAAATTGGACTTCATATTCTTGTTCAGGGGGTCAAAATTAGGGGGAAGAGGGTCTAACCCCGAGTTTAGAGCAATCGTATCAAAATTCAAAAATTGCAAAAGAACTGGGTGGTCCACGAACTATCACATGAAAGCTCTTTGAATTAGCTTTCCAATACACTTGGTTTCACCTCATTCCTAGTTTGGATGAAGAATTTATGCCCGTTTTCGTATGACTCATTTGTGCAGAAATGCAAATTTCAGTGAGTAATCCGCATCGCGGACCCGTGATATTTTGGTCCTGTTTTTTTTATGACTTCGGTCCAAGACTTTCAAGTCTTGTGCCTAAGGGTTCCCATGCTTGAAAATACCTATACTTAGCCTTATTTCACCCTCATATCATCCTAAACACTCCCCAATACTTACTCAAACATTTAGCCATATTTTCACTCCTAAATTCAAGTCTCAAACCCTCATCCCAAACTAAGGGTTTTCCTTCAAGGTTCTTCTTCAAGCTTCAAATCTCCATCTCCAAACTTCTTCAAGGTTTCTCCAAAAGCTAAGGTATGTGGGTTTCTTTTATGGGTTCTTTTCACCCATGATACCCAAGCCTCCTTTTACTCAAATTGCATGATTTAAAGTTGACTTACAAATGGGTCTTGCATATTATGAAATTCATTGCACACTATGTGAAAGCTATGTAAAGTTGTGACTGTTTTGCTATGTTTTGAGTTATAAATCTTGGATCTATTGTAAGATTTGATGAGAGATTTTGATGTATATTGCTTGAGGGTATTGCAAGGTGTTGATTGATGGTTTTACAATGGATTTTCTTGCATGATTTTATATTTCATGATTTTATACTAGCATTACACACCTGCCAAGTGTTTGATAAAGAGGTAAAGTTGGATTAGGTTGTGTGCTGATGCAAAGAGGTAAAGTGATAGCCTATGCTTCCAGATAACTTCAGATTCACTAGAGGAACTATCCGACCCATGATCTTAAGTTGGCAGCAGTAGTGTTTGCACTTAAAATTTAGTACCACTACTTGCATGAGTGCATGTGGTGTGTTCACAGACCACAAGAGCTTGCAGTATGTTTTCAGTCAGAAAGAGCTTAACCTGTGCTAGAGGAGATGGTTAGATTTGCTCAAGGATTATAACATGAGCATTCTCTATCACCAGGTAAAGCTAACATTGTTGTCGACGCTCTTAGCAGGTTGTCAACGGGTAGCATGACCCATGTTGAGGAGGGGAAGAAGGAACTAGCTAAAGAAGTGCATATATTGGCTCGACTAGGAGTTCAACTTGAAGAGAATGTTGAGGGAGGAGTTAATGTTCAGAACAAGTCTTCTGCTTCATCTTTAGTGGCAGAAGTGAAAGAAAAGCAAGACCGAGATCCTTTCATACTTTAATTGAAAGAGGTTGTCCACAAACAAAAAGTGATGATCTTCTCCAAAGGGGGAGATAGGCTGTTGAGATATCAGAGTAGATTGTGCATTCTAGATGTTAATGGTGTTCGAGATAGAATCATGGATAAAACTCATAACTCTAGATATTTCTTTCATCTTGGCTCTACCAAGATGTACCATGACTTGAGGGAGGTCTATTGATGGAGTAGAATGAAGGGGGATATTGTGGAGTTTGTTTCCATGTGCCCAAACTGGCAACAAATTAAAGTTAAGCATCAAAGGCCATGTGGATTGGCCCAAAAATTTGAGATTCCTGAATGGAACTGGGAGATGATCAACATGGACTTTATTACCAATATATCGAGGTCCCAAAAGAAATATGATTCGATATGGATGATTGTGGATAGGATGACCATATCAGCTCACTTCTTAGCAGTTAAGACATCTAACATTACAGAGGAGTATTTAAGTTGTACATTCATGAGGTTTTAAGGTTGCATGGAGTTCCCTTGTCCATCATCTCAGACAGAGGATCTCAATTCACCTCATAATTTTGGAGGTCTTTCCAGAATTCGCTTACCATTGATTAAGTTTGCATATAACAATAGTCATTATACACGCATTCAATTGGCTCCCTATGAAGCTTTGTATGGGAGAAGGTGTAGATCACCAATTGGGTGATTTTAAAACAACCCAAAAATGTGTTTCAGAAATACCCATAATTGTAACTTCTATATATCTCAAAATTCGTGCATGATATCAAAAATTCAACTTCATATTGTTGATCAGAGGAAAAAATTGAGTGAGAAATGGGTATAACTCAGATTTTAGAGGACCTGTAGTGAAAAATAACTTTTACTAATTTTCGAGATACAATGTATGTCCGGGCCTAGGCTGCGACGCGCCTAGGGCGCGGAGCAGTACAAATGTTGCCTACGTGGTGGGTCTGTGTCGTGCCAAGGATGTGGACCGGTGTAAGCTTTTCCTTGATTTTCTATTTTGGCCAAGGGCATTGGAGTCATAACCCCATGCCCACTAAAATGTGAAATCACATATACTTAGCCATTTGTCAATTCTATATCACTCAAAACTCTCTCCAAGACTTACCAAATATCTCATTCCAAATTTAAGGATTTCAAGCTTAAGTTTGGAACTCAAGGATTCACTTCAAGCTCTAAGTTTCCTTCAAGCTCATCTTAAGAAAACCCTAGTTTGAGGTATGTGATTTTCATCCATTGGATCCTGCACCCATGGAGCCCAGTCTTCCTATTTATGAAAATTACATGATTTCAAGTTGTATTACTTAGAGTATCTCTTATTATGAAATATGAGCATGAATTTCGTTGGGGTTTCCTCGAAGTATTGTTGATTATGCATGAGTATCTGTTTTAAGCTTACACTATGAGTTGATCTTTGTCTATTGAGACTATACATGTTTTGAGCTATGAAACTATGATTTATTATGAGTTTTAATGATGAATTTCAAGGTACCCTACACGAGGGTTTTAATACATGTTGGTGGGTTGATTTGTATTAAGTTTTCTCATCTTATTTCACTCTCGAATTGCATGATTTTGGACTAGTATCACGAACCCACCAAGTGTTTGATAAAATGTCAACTCAAGAATTCTCAAGTTATTGATGATCTATTTCATGATTTACAAGTCAAGTGACTATATGATGATTAAGGGCTTTCAAGTATGTATTGAATTTATGAAAATTATCTTTGATTTTACAAAGTTACAAGATAAGCCCTATTTAAAGGTTTTTACCTCTTGTGAGCCATTCATGTTAAAGTAAGGGTTCATGTATGATTATGATCTACTCTCATGTTTCAAGTGAGGCTCACAATTAGAGGTCAAGAATGCTTTAAGAGCTACTCATGTCATGTTTCCATGTTTCTTACAAGTTATACAAGTTATGATTATTTTCAAGTATTCCGTGGGATTTGACTTAGCACTGATTAAGGCTTAAGATGGCGGCTTGACTCAAGGGGTCCTTACATAAAGTCTTTTGTCTCTAGAATATGTGCCACCATAGGATTATGGTTATTACCCTTGCTATACTAGTGGATCCATCTAGTCATGTTATCATGTTTAGTTTGCCTTGGCAAGTAGACCACACCTAGCCGGTGGGTGTAATGCCCGTTCCACCTTGCTGAGGCGGTGTCATGCCTTGGATTCCAAGTTGGTGCTACTTGATCTATGTCAGTTGAGGTCGCTTCCCACACATTTGTATGCTATATATATATATTATGTAAGATGAATGGTTTTTCAAGCATGTTTTATTATGAGCATTGATCATGCATGACATATTGTGATTATATACCTATTTATTATGATTATACATTTTGACTATATTGACTGATGTCATATTACATTGCATCCCACATTGTTAGTACATTCAAATGTACTAACACATACTTTATGACTACATGATATTATCATGTAGGGATTGGAGCACCTTTTGATCATCCTCCACGTGGCTAGTTGATACTTCGAGATAAGCTTTGATGAGTCCTCAAGTCCGAGGACACTATCTACATTACTCTTGCTATTTTGAGACTTCTTTAAGTTGAACACTTGTTATTATGAGGGTGAGCTTGGAGAGTGTCTTAGCCATCGCATCATTCCATGTTAGAGGTGTTGTTGGAGTGCATGATGTACTTATTCTATGAGCATGACTCTTTATGCTTTAATGATTACCAAAGACTTCCCATAGTCCCGTTTCCCTTTTATTATACCTCTTGTTGTTGTTTATTTTGCTTCCGCGACCAAGGATGTGTGATTGATATGCTAAGAGGCTTGTTTGCGGTCCCTTCGGGTTCCCATTTGATGTGTCACGTCTATGCCCTAGATTTGGGTTGTGACAGATTTGAGGTTGGACAAGCTGATTTGATTGGACCTGATATGCTAAGAGGCTTGCCACGAACCTACACTTAGATTTTGTCCAAGAATTTTCTACGAGATTAGAAAACTCTTTAGGAGAATTTACCGTGAAAAACACCAAAAATAGACAAGGTCCATGTCATAGACCCCGTATACCGAGGTGAACTTTTTTAATTTCATGAGGAGCATATTAGACCTTTCCTAACCCCTCCTCAAAACACGATCTAAATGGGTCGTTTTGAGCATAAAAAGGATTTTAATCCCCATTTTAAGTTCTTTCTAAGTTCTTGAAAAAGACTAGGGCTAAAGAGAAGAGGAGAGAAGCGTGAAGTCGAGGAGTCTGAGGAGAGTTCTTTGAGGATTGATTGTCAAAAGCTTCATCCCAAGTATGTATGGCTAAACTAAAGCATGAGATGTCCTCCCATGTGCCCCATTGATGGTAATAGAGGAGTTATGAGTCTAAGGAGTCTACATACATGATTCTTGATTATTTTCTTGAAAAATATATCTATTACAGGTATTTTTCATATGTTGATGATCATCATAAACTTGTTTGCTTGAATCAAATACTTTTCGTGAATTATTGTATAACCCTATATGTTATTTTGGGAAAGCATCTATGAATGAACCTAGGGATGGAGTCTAGAGCCTTGACTTGAGTATGTTGATTATAATCTTGATGTGAGTATGAGGTTGAGTTAATTGAGCTTGATGATCCCATGAGTATTCATAATTGAGTTATAGAGTTCTGTCCAAATGACTTCCTCTTAATGATTGAGTTGAGTCCTTGAGTTATACATGAGCACTAAGTTGATGAGTTGATTGAGATGTTAGGCCAAAAGGCCCTAAGATAAAAAGAGAACCAATTTCATTCATGACACACGTTGATTCGAACAAAGTACTGAGTTGAGCTAATTAGATGATGAGAGTTTGCATGAGATTATTTGAGATGATGAGTGCCTCTACGAGGCTAATTGAAATGATTGATTGTGTTGAGGAGCTTTATGAGCATTGAGTCTTGGAGGAGTTTCAAGCACCAAAATGAGTAAGAGTAAATCTAACTCGCACTCATTAACTATATCGCCAAATGTAGGTGAAGATTAGAACCATTACCTTGAGGTTCCTTCTTGAGGAGAAGTTCCTGAAAGTAATAGAGGACTTCTGAGGCTGGATCTATTATAGATTCAATTTGTTCTTTACCTGGCAATTACGAAACGACTGTGGCAACATTAGTGGGATTGTTATATAATCACTTGCTCATAAATAATTGTTGTCGGATGAGAGAAACTCCTTGATAGTCCCTACACTAAGTGCTCTGACTTGAGTTGAGTTGAGTTGAGTTCAGCTCCATTGAGTTGAGTCTGAGTTGATTGATGAGGTTTGATTGGTTGATGGATCACTTGTCTACTCTTTATTCTTGCTTTAGATAGGTATTTGACATTTTGATTGAGCATATTCTGAGTTGATGTTATTTCTATATTATTCTATCTGTTTCTGTTTCATTCAACCATTTTACATACTCGTGCATTCCACATACTGACGTCCCCTTTGGATTGCATCATTTTATGATACAGAGGCATGTACTAGAGATCGTCAACAGGCGTATCATTGAGGATCTGAGCATTCAGCTGATTTGGTGAGCCTCCTTTACTTCAGAGGATCATTGCTTTATTTCCATCTAGCTTATTAGAGTTAGGCTTAAGTTAGCTTTACTTTTGATTTGAAGTAACCATGGGTTTGTCATTGGCACCATTTGATAATGATAGAGGCTTGATAGACTAGAGTTGAGTTATTGATGTTGAGACTTGTTGGGGTAGCTTCTTTTAGACTAGCATGTTTTATTTATATTATTTTGAGATTTAGATTGCCTATTCTTATCTTTAGTCTTCCGCTGAGTTTTCTTAGTTATATTAAATGAATGAGTGTGGTGAGGTCAAGTAGTTCGTTGGGGACTAGCAATAGTCTTTGAGTGCTGTCCATGCCTAGGGTACCCTCCCATGGCATGATAAAAATGATACATTTAGTAATTTGATTTGTTAAGGTAATTCAAGCATAATCTAGTTGGACATAGTTTTATATTGTTGCAACAAAAGGCAAAGGAAGTTTGGCGGAGAGTTATTGGTTGGACTCGCCTACAAATGGAGAAAAATTTAAAAGAATTAATGAGCATTTGACAAACTACAGAAGTTTAGAAATTGCTCAATATTATACTTGTTACACTTTTAATTCATTCATACTGTGTTATTAGAAAATCACTCTCATATCTATCTCTATCATATCATTGATAGCACATTTTTTTTGTTTAATGATATAATGTTGGATTAAAAGTTTAATGATGGGTAAAATTTTTTCAATTTCAACTACAATATAAAGGTAAATAAGACTTTTTTGCTATTCAGAATTCCGTAATGAGATATATCTACGATTCATTATGAAAAATCAATACCTTATAGACTTTAATGAGATCGGCGATAAATTCATACTTTAATGTTACTCACATTTTATCATGCTTGAGATAGTCATAAACATCACTAAATGACATTGTGTCCTTGACTAAAGATATCAGATTTGACCCATAGGAATATAGGAATTCCGAGTAGGAGTGCTCTCCCTTTAGATAGATTATTGCCTACGCAATGCGAATCTAGATCAGTCTTTTAAAATTCCACGATTATACTCAAAGATGAATAATTGAAATTCTACAATCAAAATATTGAAAGCTATATATGTAAAAGTCATAGCACTAAAATAAAGCTCACAATGCTTGTGGACTAAGTCTTTCGAGTTGTCATCATCACGATAATTCCATGATAATTGCAATGACTTTCTCGACTTGTATCTATAGGTAAACCAAGTCAAAGTCCTGCTGGTTTGATGGTAGCAAATTTTGATGAAAAGGATGCTTTTCATGCTAAGCATTGACCTAGCTATAAGCAAAGCCAAGCCAGGATTTGGAGTTCATAAATGAATCACATACCTAATGTTGTAGGTTTGCTTCGGCTACAATCACATTCAAAAGGAAATTAATAGATTGAGTATAAATTGGAATTATTAGGAACTCAGTAAATAAATGCTTCTTACAGAAAGAATCTTCCGACTAATCTCCATTCAATCATACGATAGTTGAAATCAATCAACTACGCAGGAATTTGGAATTAACATGTCCCTTGACAGCTGAATTTATCAAAATTAAAGAATGGACCTAATGGGGAAGGGGGATTCCATATACTTTTCCCACACGCTATTACAAAGAGAGTGAAGAAGAGATGGGGGCGTATGGGTGCAAAACGCATTCATCAGTTCCAAGTTCAGCCCCAAAATGGTCAACACTAGTTATAGCCTAATCAAGAATACACTTATCAAATATAAAGGTTTGATCATCTTCAAGCCCCTGAAAGTATTGATGAACTACCTACACAATCCATTGAGACTTCCCATGAAGATCTTTATCCAAAAGAAAGTCGAAATGAACCATCACAAGAACTGACAATGCATAGTGAAGCACATAAAAATCAAGACTCAGGATAACAAAAATATGTACTCGCAGAACCTTAGCCAATGAGCAGGCCCATGACCATAAAGTTTTCTTAGCAAAATGGAAAAAATCAGAGCCTAGGAAGCAGCCTAGACCCCAATCAAGGACTCTAAGATTACCACTATAACCTAGCCAACACAACAACTTTCCATTCATGACCCTTAACCTTTAGAAGAATCAAAATTTTGATATATTAAAGGAGACTTATAGGGAACGAAGAAGATTGATAGTCTTGTTTCCAACAAATGATACTTCTGATCCATGACTGCAAAAAATGAGCTCAATCTGCTGAATAATCACCTTACGGATCCTGAATTACACCAAAAAACCAATAAAGAAATTTATTTTATATAGAAAGAGTGACGTGGTGTGCATGGGCTGGTACCTGGTTACTGCAAGCTGACATTCTGGATGGACAGATGAACACTAAAATGTGCAACTCAATGGTGTAAAAGAATGCAAATGTATAGACATATTTGCAAAATGTAATTTGGCTTCACATTATTAGATGATACTCGAACGTTGATTTTAACAACCGTATTTTAGTGCAAAAAGTGTTGTCTTAGGATATCTCCTCTTTCCCTCGCTTTAATATCTCTAAAGAGGAAAATGACACGTGTTAAGAAAGTAGTTGTCATTTATATTTGTTTTGCATCTTATTTCTCCTGAATGTGAGAATATAATTATTTTATAGATTTATCTTTTAAATGAGATAGATGCGTGAAGCGCTGTAAAGAAGGCTCATAGTCAAAGATATTCATGTGATATATAATCCAAACCGTGGAGATGTTATGCTTGATCAAGTAAGATCTTTTAT
>JAABOM020000007.1:7078713-7109517 GCA_011800125.2 Solanum clarkiae
AATATAGGGAAAGAAAGAAGGACCTTCATATGGTGTTCATTGATCTCGAGAAGGCATACGACAAAGTCCCAAGGGATATCTTGTGGAGGTGTCTAGAGGTAAAAGGTGTCCCAGTGGCGTATATCAGGGCGATTAAGAATATGTACGATGGAGCCAAAATTCGGGTAAGAATTGTGGGAGAAGACTCAGAGTATTTTCCTGTTGAAATGGAACTCCACCAAGGATCTGTGTTGAGCCCTTTCTTGTTTGCCTTGGTAATGGATGTGCTGACGCGATCTATTTAGGAGGAAGTAGCATGGTGTATGCTTTTTGCAGATGACATAGTACTGACTGATGAGACTCGGACGAAAGTTAATGATAGGTTGGAGGCCTGAAGACACGCCTTGGAGTCCAAAGGATTCAATTTGAGCAGGACCAAAACTGAATACTTGGAGTGCAAATTCAGTGCTGAGAGGGATGAAGCAAACTTTGATATGAGGCTGGCCACTCAACCTATCCCCAAGAGGGAAAACTTTAAGTATCTGGGGTCCATCATCCAGAGTAGTGGCGATATCGATGATGATGTCACACATCGTATTGAGACATCATAGACTAAATGGAGGCTTGCCTTTGGAGTATTGTGTGACAAGAAGATACCACCTAAACTCAAAGGCAAGTTTTATAGAGTTGTGGTTAGACCATCGCTGCTGTATGGAGTGGAGTGTTGGCCAAAAGAAAAGGCACATGTTCAGAAGATGCATGTTGCAGAGATGAGGATGCTGAGATGGGTGTGTGGTCACACTAGGAGTGACAAGGTTAGGAATGAGACCATTCGGGAGAAGCTAGAGGTGGCCCCGGTGGCCGAAAAGATGAGGAAAGCGAGATTGCAATGGTTTGGACATGTGCGGACAAGGAGTACCGATGCTCCTGTTCGGAGGTGCCAGAGGTTGGTTCTGGGAGATACTAAGAGGGGTAGAGGTAGACCGAAGAAGCACTAGGGGGAGGTGATCAGACAGGATATGACGGAACTTGATCTCACTGAGGACATGATCTTAGATAGAAAGAAGTGGAGGTCGCAAATTAGAGTAGAGGGTTGATGGTATATTTAGGACCATCAGAGATGAAGATCTACACTTGAGCTTAAAATAGAACAAAACCTTGGTTTTTGTCCTTAGGCTTAAATAAGCCATGCGTGCTAAATCGACAAAATATAATTTTGTCTTCCGAAATAAATACTGAGTAAACTGATCCGAGTGAAATTAATTATCGCTTAGTTTAATTTTTCTATCTCTTGTTTGCTTTTAGTTATTTGGGGTAGTTAGATTTTATTTATTTGTTCACTTTTCATTTATTTATTTAAATTCTTTCTTGTTATCACTTAGATCTAATTAATATAATTTTCTAAAATAAGAGACCCTATTTGTTAACCCCCACATAAATGTGCAATATGGTTGGGACCCGCCTTTGTGGATCTCGAAGGGTGCCTAACACCTTTCTTTTGAGGTAACTTGAATCCTTACCCGTTCTCCGGTGACTTAAACCTTTAGAGTTAGTTTTAGATTAGAATGGTGTCCTAATGCACCTTAAATTCATTAGGTGGCGACTCTTTCTCAATTTTCAAAAAAGCCCAAAAGAGTTGTTGCCACGACGTTGTCTAGGTTCCCATTTTTCAAGGAGAGAAATGGAGCGCGATAGTAATAAAGGATTCCCTATAGCTTATTGATGTTTTGATAGTATATGTATAGTCTTATGAACTCTAGGGAGAAAAAATGTAGTGATTTTTCCTTCTTGATATCATAAGAGTATACATATACGTTGAAATTATCCAGAAATAATTGATATCTTTTATAGTGAATGTCTTATTTTTTTCTTGATACCATCAGAGTTTATCTATAGCCTATTGCTTCTTGATATTATCACAGTATATATATACTCTTATGACATCAAGGAAGAATAAATGCAACGATTTTTCTTTCTTGATACCATCAGAGTATACATAAACTTTGAAGGTATCCAGTAACAATTGATATTCTTTTGTAATGGTTGTCTTATTACATGCTTGGAACCATCAGATTTTATATATACCCAAATGGTATCAATTTATAATTAATTAACTTTGTAGTAAAGGATCCCCTATTGCTCTTTGATGTTATTACGGTATATGTATACTCTTATGACATCAAGGGAGGATAAATCCAGTGATTTTTCCTTCTAGATACCATAAGGGTATACATATACTTTAAAATTATCCGGTAATAATTGATATCCTTTTGTAGTGAATGTCATGTTTATTCATTGATACCATCAAAGTTTATATATAACCAAATGGTATCAATTTATAATCAATTGGCTTATAGTAAAGGATCCCCTGTTGCTCCTTGATGTTATTACAGTATATGTATACTTGTATGACATCAAGGAAGAACAATTGCAGTGATTTTTCCTTCTTGATACTGTAAGAGTATATATATACTTTAAAATTATCCAATAATAATGGATATCCTTTTGTAATGGATGTCTTGTTTAATCCTTGATAACATACTCATATTGCTCCTTCATGTTGTTACAGTATATGTATACTCATATGACATCAAGGTAAAACAAATGCGGTGATTTTTCCTTCTTGATATCATAACAGTATACATATACTTTGAATATATCCATTAATGATTAATATCCTTTTGTAGTGGATGTCTTGCTTTTTCTTTTATACAATCAGAGGTTATATATGCCCAAATAGTGTAATTTATAATTAATTAGCTTTATAGTAAAGGTCCACTTATTCTTCCTAAGTTTCATTGCAGTATATATGTACTCTAATGACATCAAAGGAGAACAAATATAGTGATTTTTTATTCTTGATATCATCAAAGTATACTTATACTTTGAAGGAACCCTGAAATAATTGATATTTTCTTGTAGAGGATGTCTTGTTTTTCTTACTTGATACCATCAGAATTTATATATACCCAAATAGTATTAATTTATAATAAATTAGTTTTACAGTAAAGAATTTTCTATTTCTCCTTGATGTTATTATAGTAAATGTATACTCTTATAACATCAAGGGAGAACAAATGCAATAATTTTTCCTTCTACCATAAGAGTATATATATACACTTTAAAATTATCCAGTTAATTGGTGTCCTTTTGTAGAAGATATCTTTATTTTTTCTCAATACCATCAGAGTTTATATATAGCCAAATGATATTAATTTATAATTAATTTGCTTTATAGTAATGGATCACCTATTGCTCCTTCAAGTTATTACAGTATATGTATACTCTTATGACATCAAGGGAGAACAAATATAGTGATTTTTCCTTCTTGATACCAGAAGAGTATACATATACTTTCAAATTATTTAGTAATAATTGATATCCTTTTGTAATGGATGTCTTATTTTTTTCTTTGATATCATCAGAGTTTATATATAGCAAAATGGTATTAATTTATAATTAATAAGCTTTTTAGTAAAGGTCCACTTATTCCTCTTGGATGCCATTGCAATATATATATATATATATAGACACACACACTGATGACATAACTAGAGAATAAATGCAGTAACTTTTTCTTCTTGATACCATCACAGTATACATATACTTTAAAGGTACCTAGTGATAATTGATATCTTTTTGTAGTGGATGTCTTGTTTTTTCTTCTTGATACCATCAGAGTTTACACATACTTATATGGTATAAATTAATAATTAATTAGCTATGCAATGAAGGATCACATATTGCTCCTTGAAGTTATTACAGTATATATATACTCTTATGATATCAAGAGAGAACATATGAAGTGATTTTTCTTTTTTGATGCGATAAGAGCATACATATATTTTGAAAGTATTCAGTAATAATTGATAGTCTTTCGTACTCGTTGGCTTGTTTTAACTGCTTGGTACCATTAGATTTTATATATACCCAAATGATATCAATTTATAATTAATTAGCTTTGTAGTAAAGGATACCCTATTGCTCCTTGATGTTTTACAATGTACATATACTCTAATGACATCAAGGGAGAAAAAATTACAGTGATTTTTTCTTCTTGATATCATAAGAGTATACATATACTTTGAAATTATCTAGTAACAATTGATATCCTTTTGTAGTGAATATCTTACTTTATTTCTTGATACCATGCAGTGACTTTTCCTTGTTGATACCATCTGAGTATATATATAACTTTAAGGTATCCAATAATAATTGATATCCTTTTGTAGTGAATTTCTTGTATTTTCTCCTTGATACCATTAGAGTTTATATATACCTATATAGTATAGAGTAATAATTTATTAGCTATGCAACAAAGGATCACTATTGCTCCTTTATGTTATTATAGTATATGTACACTCTTATGACATCAAGAGAAAAAAATGGAGTGAATGTGATATTTCCTTCTTGATACCCTAAGAGCATATATGTAATTTGAAAGTATCTAGTAATAATTGATAGTCTTTTGTACTCATTGTCTTATTTTTTTCTCCGTGGTACTATCAGTTTATATATACATAAATGATATCAATTTATAATTAATTAGCTTTGTAGTAAACGATCTTCTATTGCTCCTTGATGTTATTACAGTATATCTATATTCTCATGACATCAAGGGAGAATAAATGCAGTGCTTTTTCATTCTTGATGCCATTAGAGTGTACATATACTTTGTAGGTATCTAGTAATAATTAATATCTTTTCGTAGTGGATGTCTTTGTTTTTTTCCTTGATACCATCAGAGTTCATATATATGTATATGATATAAAGTAATAATTAATTAGCTATGAAATAAAGGATCCCATAATTCTCCTAAATATTATTATAGTATATGTTTACTCTTATAATATCAAGGAAAAACAAATGCAGTGATTTTTTTTTTGATACTATTAGAGTATACATATACATTAAAATTATCCAGCAATATTTGATATCCTTTTGTAATAGATGTTTTGTTTTTTTTTTTTTTTGATATCATCAGAGTTTATTTATAGTCAAATGGTATCAATTTATAGTTAATTAGCTTTGTAGCAAAGGATCTCCTATTGCTCCTTGATGTTATCACAGTATGTGTATACTTTTGTGACATCAAAGGAGAACAAATACAGTGATTTTTCCTTCTTGATACCATAAAAGTATACATATACTTTGAAAGTATCCAGCAATAATTGATATCTTTTTGTAGTGGATGTGTTCTTTTTTCTCCTTGATACCATCAGAGTTTATATATATCTATATGGTATAAAGTAATAATTAATTAGCTATGCAATAAAAGATCTCCTATTGCTCCTTGATGTTATTACAATATATGTATACTCTTATGACATCAAGGAAGAATAAATGGAGTAATTTTTCCTTCTTGATACCCTAAGAGTATACATATACTTTGAATGTATCCAACAATAATTAATATCTTTTTGTAATGGATTTCTTAGTTTTTTCTCTTTGATACCATCAGAGTTTATATATACCTATATGGTA
This sequence comes from Solanum clarkiae, assembly GCA_011800125.2. Classification (NCBI taxonomy): domain Eukaryota; kingdom Viridiplantae; phylum Streptophyta; class Magnoliopsida; order Solanales; family Solanaceae; genus Solanum; species Solanum clarkiae. The sequence continues at coordinate 7,084,177 of JAABOM020000007.1, forward strand.
TAAAGTAATAATTAATATTAGTTTTACAGTAAAGGATTCCCTATTGCTCGTTGATGTTATTATCGTATATGTATACACTCATGACATCAAGGGAGAACAAATCTAGTGATTGTTTCTTCTAGATACCATAAGAGTATACATAAACTTTGAAAGTATCCAGTAATAATTGATAATCTTTCATACTCACTAACTTGTTTTACCTGCTTGGTGCTCTCAAATTTTTTATATACCCAAATGATATCAATTTATAATTAGTTAACTTTGTAGTAAAGGATCCCTTATTGCTTCTTGATGTTATTAAAATATATGTATACTCTTATAACATTAAGGGAGCACAAATTTAGTGATTTTTCTTCTTGATACCATCAAAGTACTTATACTTTGTAGGTATCCAATAATAATTGATATATTTTTGTAGTGAATATCTTTTTTTTCTCCTTTATACCATCAGAGTTTATGTATGCCTATATGGTATAAAGCAATAATTAATTAGTTATGCAATAAATGATCATCTATTGTGACTTGATGTTATTACAGTATGTGTATACTCTTGTAACATCAATGGAGAACAAATTTAGTGATTTTTCCTTCTTGGTACCATAAGAGTATACACATACTTAGAAAGTATCTAGTAATAATTGGTAGTCGTTTGCACTGACTAACTTATTTTTTGTCCTTGATACCATCAGACTTTATATATATTAAGATGATATCAAGTAATATATAATTAGCTTAGCAAGAAAGGTCTCTATATTGGTCCCAGATGTTATTGCAGTATATGTCAACTTTTATGCCATCAAGGGGACGAACAAATGTAGTGACTTTTCCTTGTTGATATTATGAGAGTATACATATAATTTCAAGATTTTATTGTGGATGTCTTGTTTTTTCATTGATACAGTCAGAGTTTATGTATACGTATATGGTATAAAGTAATAATTAATTAGCTATACAATAAAGGACCCCCTAATTGTCCTAGATGACATCACAGTATATGTATACTCCTATGACATCAAGAGAGGAACAAATACAATAATTTTTTCTTCTCGATACCATTAGAATATACATATACTTTGAAGGTATCCAGTAATAATTGATATCTTTTTATAGTGGATATCTTATTTTTTCTCCTTGATACCATCAAAGTTTATTTATACCTACATGGTATAAAGTAATTATTTATTAGTTATGCAATAAAGGATCACCGATTGTCTCTTTATTTTATTACAGTATATGTATGCTCTTATAATATCAAGGGAGAACAAATACAGTAATTTTTCCTTCTCAATACCATAAGAGTATACATATACTTTGAAAGTATCCAATAACAATTGATAGCCTTTTATACTGGCTGACTTTTTTCTTGTCCTTAATACCATTAGAGTTTATATATCTCAAGTTGATATCAAGTAATATATAATTAATTTGGCAATAAAGGGTTTTCTATTCCTTTCGAAATCCATTGTAGTATATGTCAATTCTTATGCCATCAAGGGGACGAACTAATGCAGTGACTTTTCCTTATTGATACTATCAGACTATGCATATAATATCAAGGTATCCAGTAATAATTGATATCCTTTTGTAGTGGAAGTCTTATTTTTTCATTGATACCATCAGAGTTTATGGTAGTATCAAGTAATATATTGTTAGTTTGGTAATAATAGTCCCTCTATTACTCCCGGATAGCATTGCAGTATATATATATTCTTATAATTTCAAAGGGGAACAAAATGCACTATTGTTTCCTTCTTGATACCATCAGAATATACATATATTTTGCAGGTATCAAGTGATAATAGAAAATCTGTTAATTTTTTTTCTTGATACCATCAGAGTTTATATATACTCGGATGATATCAACTAATTATTAATTTGTTTTGCAATAAAGGATTCCCTATTGATTCTAGTCTCCATGACAGTATATGTATACTCTTATGACATGATAATATTTATATGGTATGAATTGATACTCATTATGTTATATATATATATATATTCTTATGACATCAAGGGGAGGAACTAAAGTAGTGATTTTTTTTCTTTTTGATACTATCAGAGTATACATATTCTTTACCTTTCATGCTGCTTATCTTCTTTTTTCTCTTTATACCATCAGAGTTTATATATAGCAAAAATGACAATTAATTAACTTTTATATATAAGAGAAACAAAATGTACTGTTGTTTCCTTCTTGATACCATCAGAGTATACATAGAAGATATCAAACAGATGTACTTTTGTAGCATAAATAGTGTAAACAAGTAGTTATTCAAAATGAGAAAAACTAACATGTTAATTAAAATTTGTTCTGAAATTTGAATATGCTAAAATATTAGAAATATACTACAAAATTTTTATAATGCTTGGCTAAAGAAAAATAACAAATACTTCAATTTTTCTTTGAAATTCTTTTACAGGTGCTTTGATTGTGTCCTTGACCTCCACGATCACACGCTATTTTTGTTACAACAAAGTATGATTCAAAATCTATTTCTTTTTCTCTTAATTTTTTAGGCCTTCTTAGTGGAATTTTGGCATTTGACGGCAACACCTGACGTGATGGCACATTATCAGGAATTTCACACATGTTTTTGTTAGGAAAAGGATACCTCGGTGCATCATATGTTCTTTTTAAGAAATCCTTAGTGTAATAAGGGGAGAAATGCATGTATTCGTTAAGATGGAATTTTGTCAGTATTGCCATTGGATGTGTATATGAAATTTATCTATTTGAAACTTTCAACACGTGCAAGTCTTGTCATGAAGGAACATAATGTATTTCATTGAACATCCGTTATTGAATGAACAAGTTGAGTAGAAGGAGTAACCTGTTGTTATAAGAAAAAAAAAGTATAAGTTAGTGATTGATTGAAATTATAACGATAAGCAGGTTTTATGCTATACGTAAATTATTTATCATCATTGTTTGTGCTTCAATCTTTGTATCTTTCGACAAGGTTTCATATTTTTTTGTTAATATGTTGTTTTCAAATTTGGCAGCATTACCATTTGGGTAATTCCACTTTCATACTAAATTTGGCATAAAATCTAACAAATCTATAATTGGATCCTCTCTTGTATACTTGTTTATTGCATTTACTGAGTCAACTATAGTTGATGTCATTGTTGTTGTTCAATTTGTTGAGCAATGTGAACGTGCCTATCTATGATGCCTAATATCTTTGAAGTAAAATTGTACTCTAGGATTAACATCTAATTATTTCGTAAGATTATTAAATTTCTGAATATTGTATGCTCTTGACAATGCATATAGTAGATGTCCTTGACATGTTTTGTATTTTTTTTTTTGAATTTGCCCTTCACATTGTTCCATAGATGAAACACACAAACATATGGAGACTACTGAATATGCTATTGTAGTTGCTTTAACTATACTTTCATGTCTATCTAAGACAATGCACATTCCACCTCTTTCTGTATATATTTCTTTCAAACATTCAAAGAACCATTGTCAAGATGTATTGTTTTCTGAGTTAACAATACTATAAGCAAGTGGTATATTTGTCCTATGTGAAGTAATGTGTTAATTTTAACAATAAAATCATAATAAATCTGAAATAATAGTTAAAATAATAAAAAATTGAGTTAATAATATATAATGATACTGCATTAGTATATATATACTCAACATGTATCATATAGTTGAAAAATAATATTAAACCAAATATATCAACATTTATTACCTTGATCATCTTGTATTATAGTTATATGCATTGTACCCCCGTATTTTGCTTTTAGAAACATACCATCAACTACTAATGTAGGTTTGCAATAATTTCATTCTTGAATAGTTGCATTTAATGCTATACAAAGATACAAGAAAGAGCCATCATTTTCAGTGTCCAACCTTGTAACTGTACCGAGATTTGAGTATTCCAACATATACAGGTATGTGGATAATTATGCATATGAATCTTTTGGGCTGCCTCTTAATAGTTTAGTGGCTTTTTCCTTTACTTTCCATGTTTGCATATAGATCAAATTAATACCATGTACTTTTTTGATATCTCTTCATATATCTGTTGGTGTGTAGATTATTTTAGGACCATTCTGCTTGTCTTGTAAGACATTGGTAATAAATAGTGCAATGACAGTTCTTTATGCACAAGATCTTTCATGTTCTGGACAAGTGTGGACATTATTAAAATTTATCAATCGAAAGAATCTTGATTTTTGTATACTCCTCGTCTTAAGACTCCATCTACATTTTTCTTGTAGACAAACAGTTATATACCTGCACATGAAATATAGTAACATTAATTATGCCTAGGGAATTTACATATACTCCAAGAGTATCATTGACTACTGAGTATTTTTTGAATGGTGAAATATTAATGAATATCATCAGAGTATATGAATATGTTGTGATAGTATCCTTAAGGAATTTTTTATGCCTAATTAATTTATTTTTACATATATATATAAGGATCCTTAATGATACCAATATGGTATATATTTAATAAAATAGTAACACTACAACATATGAATATATTTTCATGTTATCATGAAGCATTTTTATGCTCTAATTACGAGATCGATACACAATTTAGTACAGTAATTTGAATATACTATTATGCTATATATTTATTTTTGCAAGACTTAACAGTTCTATATTCAAATCCTTCTACAACTGAATGTTATTTTATAGCTTGTGCTAGAGTGAATTTGCTATTGTATATTTGAGAAACTTGAATTGATTGGCTAAATATGTTGAATGTATGTCGAATGTATGTCTTTAGTAACAACTTGAATCGCAACATCAGTATCATAGGATGTAATTGTTGTTTTTTCAAAAATTACTAGTTTTGAATTTTGTCTAGATGTTTGTGGATGATCAATCATTGATATCGTCACTTCATTTGTTGTGTAATTCCAGGAAATCACTAATGGATAGGAAGTAATTTTAGGATTCTTCTTCAAATCGAAGTAAACTTTGATTCCCATATCGTTAGATATTTTCAATGATGAAAATTTAGGTGAAATTGAATACTTAATGTCAATACCTTCACAACCATTAATTTCCAATTGATTTGAAATTTGAGTGACGAAATTGGTGAAATTTGTAGTAAATTTTACCATAATAGCTTCAACATGAAAATTGATGTGCTACTGATCTGAGTTCCAAATTTCACCATATTGTAGAAGAATCGGTATATCTCCATTGATTGAGAGAGATTTTCATTAAATTGGTTGTGAAATTGAGAGCTGGTGAATGTGCGTAGAAGGCAAGTTACAGAAAGGAAAGAGAATTTAAAGAACGAGCAGTGTTCTTTTTTTGAGCGATATTCATATGGAATATTATATATATATATGAAAAAAATATTAATTAGGAGATAGGTCAGTTGTGGGCATTGAGTGTAATTAATTATAGGGATATTAAATGTAAAGGGGCATAAGATTGTAAATACTTTTGATAAAAGGGGCACAAGCTTAGTTATACCAATTATTTATCAGCTAGCAGTCCACTTTCCTGATAACACAAAGACCATGGTAAATCAGTTGGACAAGAAAGAAAATTAACTATATGCGCCTTGAGAGGCAATTGCTAAGAAATGAGTGGTCCTGAGCAAAAACCTCCACAGCAACGTGTACTTAGCGCTGCATCTGCAGATTGTGCTTGCTGATGTGAAGGTAGAACCTGCACTCACCAGAGCGAGTTTTCTTAGGAGACTTGACCAACAAACCTATTCAGGCAATAATTATGAGTGGGAGGAGTGGGGGAATATATTGACCCCTTGGATTGTTGTTACCCGTTGTATTGTAATGTACTGTTAGTTTAAATACAATATTTATTTTGATTATTACTTGAATTCCATTATATTGTCATTGTTAGGTAACCACGAAAAGACCCATGTAACATTCGATTTGGTGTGATTGCGTTGTTACTTTAACAATATCTTCTCATTTTTTACTTTATTTAATATTTAATAATTCTAATTTATCATTTACCCTATCTTCATGATATCTACCACAAACCCTACAATTTCTTATAAGTTTATCATCCAAATTATGGTTGTACAACATTATGTAACAACGGAGAACAATACAACTTATTCAAATATTGTATTTATTGAAGCAATACAGTACAATACAATACTATACATTACAACACAATACACACAACACATAATATATACAATACAATATATTATGAAACAATACATAACAACCATCCAAACAAAGTGTAAAGGAGAAGGGATGGAGGGCGCTGCAATGGGGTGAGCACTGGGTGGGGACTTAATAACATGGCCATCAACAATAGAACGCAGTAACCAAAGACATGAGCTTAACTGCATCTACATAAAATAAACTCGACCAAATTAACAAAATCAACAACCTTGGACTAGAACCAGCAAAAGATGAACAAAATCAGGAACCTTTGGACTAGCACCAGCAAATCCACGCAGACCACATCAATCTCCAACCACCAGCAGAATTTTCTATTTTTATGTTACTACCTATCTTGCTTCACAACAGTGACATTAAAAAATGCCCAGACGTTCTCATGTTTCAGATCAAATATAAACAGCCTTCACATCATTTGCTCCAAAACTTGCAGAGCAGACAGGGCATTTGCGGTGACGAGTCTCTACAATTTTTTGGATACACGGATTACAAAAGAGATGGTAACATTTCGTGACGACAACCTGTAATGAAATAAAGAAATCTTAGCTCTCATAGTGAAATAAATATCAGACAAAAGAGTCTAGCAAAGTGAAATTCTTTCCCCACTAAGGAGATAATTACATATTTGGAGAAAACTACTTGCACCCACGAGTGTGACCTATGGAGCAGGTGCAAACCTTGAAGAAAAAGGATCAATTCCCAGCAGGGAAAAAAAACTAGACGATTTCATCATGTCTAAACCATAATAAATCTTAATACGTAACGTTACCAAGTACCTGTGCTAGTGGGAAGTAGCATACCAGTGGAATAGTAGAGGCACGCACAAGCTGAGCTAGACAACACACCACTATCTAAAAAATATTTGGAGAATACTAGTTCTATTACCACCATGGCAAAAACAAAACCAATCACTGTAACAAGTTGGCTGTCAGAATCTCTTAGAATCTCACAAAATGGTGGAAAACTGTGCTTATTCACATCAGACAAGATCATGTAACACATTAAAAATCTATGTTGTAAGTCAGCCTACTGGTTATCACACATTTGGTTAGATGTACTATTTTCTTAAGGGGGTACTAGTCAGTCTCACTACCGGTTGTTTCCCAAACCCAAAACCATGGATCTCATCACTAAAAAATCTCATGGATATTGCCATACTATTATCTCAATAACCAGTCTAAAATAAGAACGTTCATGGTTTCTCTTGGCTACATGGTTCATCCGGGGGGTTGAATCGATCATCAGTAGAAGAATTAGGCCTCGGGCAATTTGCCGACACAGAATCTTTCTTCCCATCTGCTGCCAGATTCACAAACTTGCAACAGTGGATCCCAAATCAGATGACATTTTTTAGTTACTTTCAACCTCACCAAACTTATGCTGATCGACCAAATAAATAAGGAAATAGTCACTTGGTCCCACCTCTTTTCGCCTATCAAAGCAAATACTACAATTGAGTATCTCCTTGTATTCCCTAAGTTTCTGCTGAAGCTTCTCAATAACAGATGACCCTTCGATGTGTGATCTCAAACGTGAAGTCTTTCTCCTCAGAGCTTCAACATCCTCCTCTGTTCTTTTCCTCTCAAACCTAGCCAAGTAAAAGTGAGGACCATGTAATAAAGAAACACATGAGAGTATTGGTTTAAGAATAAATTGATACAGGGCATACAGACAAAAGTTAACCTTCAATTACCTTTCTTTCTCTAGTTCTATCTGCAACTGTGCAAGATCAACTCGGCTTTTGTCGGTCTTGGATTGCAGTTCTTCCAGTGTCACCAGCAATTGCCGGGAAGATTTTCTTACATCCAACAACCGTTTTTGGGTGTTCTCCAAAGCAACAGAATTCTGAACCCTCTCTTCAGCATGTTTCTGGACTAGGTCTGAGCATCCCCTCAACTGAAAGGAAATACGTACATGTAAAAGTCCGGAGAAATATAAACATTTGGCACTTCAGAACACATGCAATTACCTGATCATCAATTTTGTCAGCTTTCATTTCATAGGAACTGACCATTGTATTGGCATCTTCAACAGCCCTCTCAGTGGTTTGGCTTTCCCAGGCCAAACAATCCCGCTGCTGTCTTGCCCGTAATCCCTCTAAAACAAGCTGTGGAACAGAAAATGAACTAATTACAGATACAAAGTTGGCAGCAGTAGAATCCTGAGACACTAGAAATGCACAGACAGAACGTTTTTTCTGGAGCATTCTTGAAGTGATGCAAGGAAATTGTGGACAGGAAACTCTTAAAAACCCAACATATCAATGCAAAGCAAAGGGAATGTGTCTAAAATAGTGGTCCCAGAAAAAGGAACTAATGCTCCGAAGGTAAGAACCATGAGGAAAAAGAATAAAACCAGCATAAAAACTGGGAAAACGGACATGATAGCCATTGGGTTACGGACACTAGCAGATTACCTCATGGTTGTGGATAATCAGGAATTGTGGACTGACTTCACTACCAAAACAACTCTACATGTAGGCAATGGGAACCATATCCTCTTCCGGAAGACCCTTGTCTTGGACAGAATCTATTGAAGGAGCTCTACCCTATGATATTCTTTGTTGCCTCCTATCCTGATTCCACTGTTTCACCAAATTGGGAGGGACACACTTGGTTCCCTAGACTGAGAAGGAACCTGAATGATTGGAAGATTAAAGTCTACTGCTGTCAACCCCCGTGAAAAATGGCATGCTCAAATGGGGTAACAGCATAAATGGTACATACTCTGTCAAATTCAATTACCAACTATTGACTTCCAGCAAAACTCTAATTGCTCGGTGGCTGTGGAAGCTAACATGGACGGTCAAATTGCTTCCCAAGAATAGTGTTTTTTGCTGGATAGCTCTGAACAATTCCTGACTAACTTTAGACCATCTCCAGCTCATCTCTATTTCACTCTCTATTCTCTATATTTGGAGAGTAAGATAGAGAGGGGCTCTCCAACTATCCTTTTAGTATACACTCTATGCTCCTTTATAGAGAGATGAATTTGGAGAACTACAATTCATAATCTCTATTTCAGCTTTTGAATATTATATTATTATTGCTAGCATTTTGTAATTAACATATTATTTTTCATATAAGGCTATTCTTAAATCTCTAATATTCGTAGTTCTTTTAAATGTAATATAACATTTTATTTTGATAACAAATGTAATATAACATTTTTTAAATATATTATTTAATATATACTACTTCCACCACAAATTAATAATCTTTCAAATTTTTTTTAAAATTTTTGTTACTTTATGTGATAAAATTTGATATTATTATTAATTTTCACTATGAAAAATACACAAAGTTTAAATGATAAGATGAAAATTTTAACTTAAAAATACAATACATGACAAAATAAAATAAATACAAGATAACAAGATAATATATAAGATAATATAATAACTTCAAAAATCACAACAATAATTTAGTAATCTGGTAGGAAAAATAAAATTCATGACAAATAATATAAATACAAGATAACAACATATAATATAATAACTTTAAAAATCACAACAATAACTTAGTAATATGGTAGGCTGTTTACAGATTTAACAATACTCGAAAAAAAGTTAACGTATGATCCAGAGAATTGTAGAGGTTGTGATGGCAATTGTACTTGTTGATTTCTTTTTTCAATTATTCGTAGTAGTTCTTTAGAAATTTAGAATAAAATATAATTTTACATTAAATAGCAACAACTCTCCTAGGTTTTTGCTTACCCAAATATTTCTTCTTCACTTGAAACGGATTTTGCTACTGCTCTTCCCATTATCTTGATAGTCTTCCTTCCATTAAAAAGGAAAGAAAGAAACTTCAAGAACTCGCTATAGTCAAATTATGTTGGAATTCTTGCATGCATGCTTTTTAAGAAGTCAAGAACTTGTTGGCTTTCTAAAATTATATTGGCATTCTTAAATGCATATCTAGTCTTCCACTTTTGGAACCTGATATTTTTGAGCTGAGGGTCTTCCGGAAACAACCTCTCTATCTCTATGAGGTAGTGGTCAGGTTTGCGTACATTTTACCCTCCCTAGATCCACTTGTGGGATTCTACCCGGTATGTTGTTGTTGAAGATGAATAAATAGCAACAACATATCCAATGAAATACCGTAAGTGGAGGCTGAGGAGGATAAATGTACGCAAACCTTACCACCACCTCATGGAGATAAAGTGGTTGTTTCCGAAAAAATAAAATATTTAAATAAAATAAAATTTTATATATCATGAAAATTATATAGGGTGATTATTTGAAAAAAGAAAGGGTTTATATTATTTAATGAGAAAATGAAAATGAAAATAAAAATAATAATATAATATTGAGGAGAGAGATTCTTTTTAGAGAGTAAAACAGAGAATTTAGCTGGAGTTAATAGTCTAAAAAAATAGAGAACTATATATTTGGAGAACAAAATAGAGGTAGGGTTGAGATATCCTTAGACAATCTCAACAGAAGAGGATTTAGCTAAAGCCAACATGGGTGGGCATTCGGTCCTTCGGTTTTGAAAAAGTGTGCACCATATACTGAACCGAGCATTTTTTCAATATCGGTTCGATTTTATCTGGTGTTTTTAAAATGATTTTTCGGTGCGAACTAATGAAAAATAAAATGAGACCAAAATCAAAGCATAAGACACTTAAGAACCTAAAATCATGTTAAGTGATAATATGCCCAATGGAACACTTATTGTGCTTAAAACACTATATCTATCTTTGTCAAGAACTTGCGCCTCCAACTATTGCTCGAGGAAAACAAACATGAAGACGAATCCCTTTACATGACATAAATCGGCAAAAATATGTTTGAATTTCTCTTGAAAAATAATATTTTAAGTTAACCATATGAATTACAAATTTGTTGTTATTTTGACTGGTTTCATGAATGATTTAATTGCTAATTGATATATATATAATTTTTTAAAATAAAAGTTCAGTTCGTCAACGCACCGAAGTTTCAAAACCCCTACATCGAACACCGAACTGAAGAACCGAACTTTTGAAAAAAGAACACCAACACCGAACCGAAAAACCAAAGAACCGAATTAGTTTGGTTCGGTCCTCTAAAGCCAACAGATGCTACATGTGCTTAAACAGTTTAGAAACTGTGAACCACCTATTTTTGCACTGCCCTATTGCTATAGACATCTGGTCAATTTCTCTCGTTTTGGTCTACAGTGTGTTACGCTTTACAGTCTCAGAAAAGTTTTTGTCAATTGGGGCAAGTGGAAGGTTAACAAGTCCATCAGGAGATTATGATGGCCTATGATTCCAGCTGCTGTTGTATGAGGCTTATGGACAGAGAGAAATCAAAGATGTTTTAAAGGCGCTCAAATAACAGCTCCAATTTCAAGGGAAGATGCTTAGTCTTACTCTTTAGTTGGGTTAACCTTACTCCTTTAACCCTGAAGGATTTCGTCAGCTCCCTTGTATTATGGTATGTTGTAATTTTTGCCCTTTCTAGAGCTGACTATCCCTACTTTTGTAAATATTGCATCCATTGGCAGTAAAATATAAATATTTCACTTAATATGATATTTTATATTATTTTGTCTAGAAACTGTTATTTGGGTCTAGAGCCTTTCTTTCTCAAGGCTAGTGCTTTGTCTGCACTAGCTCTAGAAACCCAATACAACTTTTCACCTTTGATGAAACTGCTTATTATTCTTGACCATATGTACTCACATTTTATTTACTTTTTTTAATTCACTTTTTTCATTAATGCTTTTCACTCTGTATTTATGCTTTGAGCACCAACTGGCCTCAGCTCTTTCTTCCACTCCAAGTCTTTGACCCTTTGAGAACTTGTAATGAGATAATTATGATGTTTATTTCCAGGTCTTCTACCAACTCTTCAGCCTCCTTGCAATAGTAGTGAGGTAGTCAGTTTTGACAAACTGAAATTACATGCAATTTGGTTGAAAGAATTCTTACAGTTAATTATTTTCCAAAATTCTTTACAGTTAAACTACTGTCGCTCATTGTGGTACTTCTTTTAAAACTACTTTCGCTCATTGTGGTGTTAGATAGTTCTAAGTAGTTTCCCCAAATAAATGATTAAAAGATAATAACGGCTGAAGAAAGATAGCCATGGAAGTAGCAGCAAGTGAAAATGTTTACTGAAAGCAAATTTGAATCTGTAATTAGCATTTACTGACTATGTAGATTGGGATGTACTATCTAGAGGATAGTAGTGGTTAGCAGTAAGAAATAGAAGAGCTAATTGGTGCAGTAAACCAATATAGATGCAGTAACAAAGCAGCAGAATTATTATGTTTTGAAAGCTGGTAACCTAGTTTTATCAGAAATAGTAACACCCTTGAGCAATGCAAATCATTCCTCAGAAAACAATTAACCCTAAGCAAATATTAATCATTTTTCTCCTTTGACATATGATGTAAAAGGAAAAGCAAAAGTTAATCGCTGGAGGACAGCAGCAGAAACACTTCACATCTGACAAATGAAGTCTGACGAGAAATATCAAAACCCTACTACTCCCTAAAGCTTTAGTGACTCCACCACACACATGAACTTCATCACACATGAAGAAGTTAATTGACTCATGAGGCATCTAAATTGAGAACAAATTTCCATATTTCACCTATTAGAAAAAATAGGGAGGACTAATGGCACCTTTTCATCTTAAGTAACTAATGGCATATAAAAAAGTTTCTTACCAATTTTACACAAACACTAAAGCTATTGAAGGCATTCTTGTCAGATATATTACCTTTATATTGTAATCATCTCTCTCTGTGATTTGCTGGAAAAGCTGTTGATTTTGAGCTTGCATATCATCGTAGGCCTGCCCAATTGTCTGGAACAAAAGAATCTCCCAAATCATTCAGATTGTTTTACAAGGCTACTGTTCCAACTTCCATACAACTGACCTATAAGCACATAAGTTAAACAGTAAACAGACCTCAATCTCAGAGAGGTATGCCTCAGTTTCTTCATGCTTGGACTTCAAGACTTCCAAGAGTCTAGACCGTTCCCTGAAGTAACCAGAACAACTATCTTCGTGAATATTCTCAGGACACTAATGAATAATTACAAGGAACAAGAAAAACAAGAGTTCTATCGAACTGATAAAAAGAAACGTTCTCCAGGGTCATCTCTCTCTCGAAAGTAAGGTCCTCTCTCAAAACCATCAAGAAACTAGACAACTTTCCTAAACATGCTAAAACTTGTGATGAAGCCGGAGATGCGTGGTTAAAGTACCCTTTCCAACCAATACTGGACTTGAGCCCCTCCACAACCAATACTTTATACAAAGTCAAGCCCAGAAAGCATGCTGAACCACTCACCAAGGTTATTGCCAACAGCAGGATTATGAGATCATGTATGGGAGTACATAATAACCTCAGGTCCTAGTTAGGAAGATGTCATCTTAGTGTTAAAGCGCACAGCCGCGCACAGACGATTTTCTGAATGATCTACCAAGAGAAGTATGACGACTCATCATTCAAAACAACAAGAGGGCAAACAGACCTTTTAGAAGCATCCAGTTTCTGTCTCAGCTCAGCAATCTCAGCTTCTGCAGCAGCTAGCTTCTGCTGGGAGTTAGCCTCGGCTTCAATAGCAGATTTCACTCTCACTTCCAAATTGTGTTCATCAAGAGAAGTCTTCAGACTCTGAACACAAGCCCAAGCTCTGTATTCAGAACCCCGAGCCTCAAAAACATCCCTGCAGTCACCATGGTAATGTTTGGAAGCATTCTTAGTGAAGAAAAAGATCCATTCAAGTCGATATATGCCCACTGAAAATATATGTATCTTATAGATATAAAATTCAACAGCCTATCAGCAAGGATATCTACCACAAATACTATCTGCTATTTCAGAATTACAAAGTGGACAAAGAGCTTCTACAAGCAGTGTTTGTAAAGACCACTGTGCAAACGATATTTACCCATAACTTTTATCTCCAAAAACCATCTTCGAGATCAGACATTGATATACGATTGGTCAACAGTACCTTAGACAGCTCAAATGCAATTAGAAGCACCATACGAAAAACAAAATGTCAACGTGATATGTCCAGATAAATAACATCTAATTTATAAGCATGATGGAAGCATGCCATATTCAGAAATATAAAGGACCAACCATTTTACATTGACACATTAGTTATTGTTATAAGTATAATCAAGCCACCAAAAACAGATCCCTAACACATGCACCTCAGTTTCATACATGCACATGTTATAACAAATTTCAGGCCAAACCCACCATTGCAAAGCCACAATATCTCAGTCCAATTCAAAAATAAATGAGTTCGAGAAAATCCACCATCACAATAATCCAATGTATATAACAACAAATTAAAGTAAATAACACTAACGACCATGTACACCCCACCTTCCCATTCTCCACTGGTAGGATTATACTGGGTATGTTGCTATTGTTGTAACACTAAGGTCGCTTCGTATATACTGCTCAATTCTAATTTCCAGCCTATTCTGACATAATTCCCTTTGGGATTAGGAGAGTGGTTCTGTAAACCTTTAGAGGAGCCTCTCATGTGTCTATTCACACAAAAATCAACAATCTAAGAATTACAATGAGTAGTAAAGGCAGTACTTGATTGGACGTAATTAGATATGGCAACAGAAGGCAAGTCAAGTTCAAGAATCGGTAAAGATGCAGAATTTCATCCAAAGTCAAAGCTCCTCCTGAAGTCATCTCCCCCGTAGTTTTAATAGGATTCCAAATCAGAAAATAGAATTTCCTAAGACTCTAGAAGCAAACCATCTTTAAATTAGTCTCTCGGAGAAGAAAAAACTGGAAAAAATTGCCAGACAGATCTGTCTCACCCAAAAACTGCCTTGCCGGAACCCTACCCCTGTTTACCGGGAAAAATCTAAAATCTGGTGGGTAGGCTCGAAACTGATAGACAAGACCAAGCAACAAAGAATCTTTAAAAAGATCCGCCAGAAGAAGCCCTTGCGTACAGCTTCAAGGAGGGAGAAAAATCAAGCTCTTTTTAATAAGAAGAAACCTTAGTGCTGCGAGGGAGAAAAATGCACCAATGGCTTTGAAACCCTGTAGAATTTTGAGGGGAAAAAGCAGGTTTTTTTGTATTTCAGTATGTCTTTACATCCCATGAAAAGAGATTTATCCAAGTGAATCCTAATTGATTAAGGGAAGACAATCAATTACAATTAAAAGAAAATATTATGTTCTATAATTGCACAAGGAAATGGAGAAACAGTCTCCTAAAGTCATGCTAATTAACAACACAATCAACACTTAATCACACGACACACAAGAAGAATCAGTCTAAGGAAGCTAGCACATCTAAAACCAAGTAGGATGGATGCAACCAAGAGGAAAGGAGAACAAGATCTACTGGGAACAATATCAAAGATGCCAAACCAAAGGAGGAAAGATCTACCAACAATCTAAAGGGAAACCCAGTCAACAGGTTCAATCAACTACAGAACGAGGATATAGAGGATATGGATATTCTGCGGGAAGGAAAGACAAGCTGGTCTCAATTGATTCGTGATGCTAAAGCTACACCCGCTATTGACAACTCAAGATTGGAAAAAGCACAAGAAGATCAAAAGAAAAACACCCCAAGAAGATGAAATTCAAGGATAGATCCAAACTTGATAATCAAAGAATGCTGAAAAAAAAAATTCAAAAAGAAGTAGAAGCACTGGTTGAAGGCAACAAAGATGAGACTTCGAGCATCTTGAACAAGAGGATTAAACTCAGGGGTAAAATTACAATACCTCCTAATGTCAGACAAGAAGGAGAAATGCAACATATTTCTGATATTGGAGATTTATACTTCTCCAAAGGAAATTTCTACTCTGAATTTCCCAAATTTTAACATCGAAAAGACTATGAAAAGATCTGCGGATAGGCTAAAGAAAATCGGGATCCAGGAAAGAGACCCAGACATTAATGAACAAAATAAATACTAAGGAAATAAAGAGGAAGGTTCCTGCTGTGAGGTCCCTAATCCTCCTGATAAAAATATTAGAGAAACAGGGATGGTATCAGTTTGAACAATTCAGTCAATGGAACACCACTAGAGGTGGAGACTTAGATATGTTCATGGAATGTTTTGAAGAGAATCTCACTTCCTCTAAATCAGACAATGAGGCTTCCAGAGATCATGAAAAGAGATACTCATCACTTAAATACCCCCAAATGGATTCTTTGGACACAACAACCGAGCACAACCTATCTTCAAGGAACCCCCTAGGAAGATCTAACATTAGCATCGAAGCTGCTGCAACTAATCTTAAAGATCAAAAAGCCCCTACCACTAATGTTTCCAGTGTTTAGCTTCATATCATGGAACATTAGGGGAATAGGATCCAATGGTTTCTTGGAAAGATTACTTTTCCTTGAACAACAATTTCATATTCCTCTCTCTAGCTTCAAGAACCCATGGTAGCCTGTGATAAAATGGACAAATTCAGAAGAAAGCTTGGTTTTCATCAGGCCTACAACAACAGTTCTAACAAAATCTGGAACGTTTGGTTGAACAACATTAATATTGAAATCGTTCATGATAGGGAGCAACATTTTTTTTTCCATAATTACTCAAAATGTTGACCAATTTTTTTCCTTTCAGTTATCTATGCCAAATGCATAGAGGAACTGAGGAAGGATCTATGGCAGAATTGAGAGTTATAGAAAACACTATCCAAGATCCTTGGTCAGCAATAGGTGACTTTAACATGGTGGTTTCTAGTGATGAGAAATTTGGAGGAAGACCTCATAGAATGGAAGTAAGTCTTGATTTCATTAAATGACACAATGAGTGTGGTCTTCAAGATGCAGGTTTCTCCAGTTCTAAATATATTTGGTGTGACAATAGAGATCCCAAACACCATTTGGAAAAGATTGGTTAGACTTGTCCACAACTCTCTAAGGTATGATATCTACAAAACTACCAGTGTTACTTATCCAGAACGTGCTCTGACCGTGCTCCACTCTGGGTTAAGATGAATACTGATACTCCTTCCATTATAAAAGACTTCAAGTTCTTGAACATTTGGATGGATCAAACTGACTTCCTGGATATAGTACAAGACTCTTGGAATGAAGAAGTCAATGGGAACCCCATGTATATCCTTCACCAGAGAATCAAGAAGACTTGTAAAGCTATGAGCTCTTGATCTAGATAGGATTTGGGGACCTCTACGAAGAACCTTAGAGACTTGTAAGCCAAATTAGAGCGCTTGAAGACAACAGTGTGACCAACAACACCAGAAATAACAAAAGAGATCTCTCTAGGTTCAGGGCAGAATTCACTAGATTTTGCAAGCTTCAAGCTATGGTCAAATGGCTTAAAGATGGAGATTCCAACACAGCCTACTTTCACATCATCTAAGACAGGAGAAAAAGGCTGAACATTGGGAAAATTATGGATGAACGCAACAACTGCCTCGAAGGAAATGACAACATTGCAGAAGGGGCTAACTAACCTTGATTATACTTCCCTTAATCTTCTTCCAAGGTGCGTCACAGAAGAGGACAATGACATGCTTTGCACTCTTCCAACACCCAAAGAACTAAAGGATTGTGTGTTCTCTCTAGATCCTAATAGTACTCCATGATTGGATGGCCTAAGTGGGTACTTTTATCAAAGTACTTGGAGCATCATTGCATCATATCTCCATAAAGTTGTGACTGGTTTCTTCACAAGTGACATCCTTCCAAAATTATATAGTCATCCTTGACTTGTTCTTATCCTTAAGATTGATCATCCCAATCTTTCTCAAATTTGAGACCTACAAGCCTGTGTAATGCCTTTAGTAAAAATATTTCTAAAATCTTGAATGACAGATTGATCTCTATCCTTCCTAGAAGTATCTCCAGGAATCAAAGTGCCTTTGCCAAAGGCAGAGCCATTGCTGAAAACGTCCTTATTGCCCAAGAGTGGCAAACCTAACAGAGGAGAAAATATAGTCATGAAACTAGATATGACCAAAGCTTATGACAGAGGCTCCTAGACTTACCTCTGCCTTGTCCTTAGGCATCTTGGTTTCTCTGAACATTGGGTTTACCTCACCCATAATTATATCTCCAAGAACTGGTATTCTTTGGTGACGAATGGAGATAGGCATGGTTTCTTTACTCTTCTAGAGGTTTGAGGCAAGTAGATCCTCTTTCTCCCCTCCCTTTTTATTTTTAGTGCTGAGTTGTCTCAAATGCTTAACAATCTGCATAATCACACGGCTTACCAGAGTTCCTATATATGCAATAACAGTCCTAGAATTATTTATTTAACTTTTAGTGATGATACCATTAGTTTTTGCAATGGTAATAACAGATCTATCAAACTAATCATTGACACTCTGGACAAGTATGAACAAATCTCAGCTCAACAGATAAACAAGAACAAGAGTAGTGTCTCCCTCAGTCTTATCGTCATCAATAGACTGAAAAGATGCACTGGCATGAGATATCAAGAATTTCCCATAAAGTACCTTGGGTGTCCTCTATCCTCTTTTTTTTTTTTGAAACCGGCAAAGTTGTATTCTTCAGCATTAAGAGTATGCTAGCTACCTCCAAAAAGGGTTAATTACAGATTTCCTATCAAATCTATAATCTGATCAATATAATCAATACAAAGTTGTTTACACCAAAAAAGTAAAGATACTATACAGTTCCATTTAACTTTGTGGATGGAATTGGATTTATTTTTCTTCACAGACTGACCACCATACACATGATTGTACTAGCTTCCACCGTCTATTTTGACTCTTACTGCTTCCCCTCCTAATCCAACAGCTAAAAAGATCTGATGTATGTTCTGGCATTGTCCAGTTCATGCTTGGGTGTCCTCTTATCATTGGGAAGAAGAAACTAGCTTATTACTTTGACATTGTCAATAAGGTTAATAATAAAATTAGAGGCCACACCAAATTTCTTTCTTTCAGAGAAAAGCTACTTTAATAAGATGTATTCTACTAGCTCTCCCTACTCATCTTCTGAGTTCTAGCAATCCTCCCAAAGGCACCCTTGAGCTCATTGAGAAAATCATAGCAAGATTTTTTTTTTCTGGAAATGATTCTGGAGGAAAGCATCACTTGATTCCGTAGAATAACTTGAGATACCCTTTTGAAAAAGGTGGTGCTAATTTTAGGAAAAGTATGCTGGAACCAGAGAACCGGTTTTTCTCTTTGGGGAGATTACATGAAGGCTAAGTATCTCCAGAATCAACACCCTACAAAGACTCAGCAGTCCTCACGCAACTCTTGAAATTAAAAAACCATCTTTGAAGCTAAGTCCTCGGCGAGCAACATATTTAATGGAAGGTCGGACGAGCAGAGGTTGGTTTTTGGTTTGATAAATGATCACCTCTAGGACCCTTGTACCTTCTCTACCCCAACAATGATGGGCACATCTCAATCAAGCTAAACATTGTTCTTATTAATGGTGAATGGAACTGGAATTCACTCCAAGTAGAGCTCCTCAATGACCTGAAGAACAATATCATCAACTTGGGGATTATTCTCAACGACAACACAAATGACAAAGCCATCTGGGTAAATACCAATTCTAGCCACTTCACTCTCCACTCTGCCTAGGATAACATTAGTCAAAAGAGACCGAATAGTCCACCAACAAAATCTGGAATAATAGCACTCCATTAAAAATGGCTTTCCTCACATAGAGAGCTATTTATAATAGGCCGCCTACTGATGAGAAAGTGGTTAAGATAAGCGTCAATATTATCCCTGGATGTCATTTCTGCGTTGCAAGTAATGATAACAACAACTTGGAAACAGTGAAATCACCATTTCTGTTAGGGTGACCATGCTAGAAGAGTGTGGTGTGAGATTGGTGGCCCACTGGAAGTGAGACACCCACAGTGCTCTTAAAATCCACATCCTCAATTGGTGGAATACTATTACAAAAAAAAAAAAAGCACATCGCTAATCTCATTATTGATGCCTTCCTCCCAATAATCTGTTGGGAGATACAGAAAACAGTAGGGATGACAATGGGGCAATGCAGGGCGATTTGAGCTCAACCTACAAATTTGTTAAACCGCTCTGTCCCGTCCTGCATGACAATTTTTTTTTCATTTTCAACCCGCACCGCCTCACCCCATGTAGACCCACCCTGCATAGATTTTTAAGTTCTTTTGAGTTTAATATGAAAATTAAAAATTCACATTTTTTTTTATTTTTCGCTAATTAACATCTCAACAACTAATTAACTATTTCTAGATAAAATTTCAACTATTCTTTCTTAGTTGCTAATTAATTGTTTCTAATTAACATTTCAACAACTAAAATTTACTAGACGTGTAGTTTAAATTTTTAGAAAAGTTAAAATTAAAAGTCAATATTTAATATAGGGTAAGGTCTGCGTACATTCTACCCTCCCCAGACCCCACTTGTGGGATTCCACTAGTATGTTGTTATTGTTGTTGTCTATGTTGCTTGGACTCTTCAAAATGTCAGTGGGTGCGTGAGGATCCTTCAGAAATAGTGCATTTTTAAGGGATCCGACATAGGTGCAGCAACATTTTTGGAGAGTCCGAGCAACTTAGGTTGTTGTAATGTTTAATATAAAAAGTTTATATCTTTGATTTTTATTAATCACAAAGACTTAATTTTCTTCGAGTTCCTATTTGGTATCTTAAACCCGAATAAACCTGAAACCTGCCCCCTCCCATCCCGCACCACATAACTTGAAACCCATCCCACCAGCACCCGCACCCACTCCGTCCCATTGCCATCTCTAGAGAGCAAGATGCTCCAACAAATTTGATGCTTCTATACCTTCTATAAACAGAACTAAAGCTAACATTCTTTTTACTAGATTGCTAAGAAGAAACTTGGCAAAGCTAACATTGCGGAGTCCAGGAGAAGTCTACACTACAAGACTACACTACATTCTGGATGCCGAAATTCACCACAGAACCACTACAATAGTTAAGTGGATAAAACCTCCTAACATGTTTGTAAAGCTCAACAGTGATGGTAGCTGCATTCAAGGTCATTGAGGGAGACGTGGTCTGATCAGAAACTCATTGGGCAACTTCTTCTTTGCATACTGCATCAACTTTGGACAACCACCACTACTACTTCCCCCCCAACCCACCCACCCCCCAACCCCCTTTTTTTAATGGTAATTAGTAGAACAGTCCTACATTGTTTCTACCCTTGATCATGTCAAAGTTTGGGATGCCAAACTCAAAGCTGTACTGTTGCCCATATCAATGATCAAAGTTGGAAAGCTTGATTTTATTTTTATTTTTTATTTTTTTGAAGAAAAAAGTGCATCAAGAAACTCTTAAAAAATAAAGTGACTTCACTTGACCAGAATAAACATTTTACCATGCCTTACCTTGAGAAAGCAGATTCACGTTTGTACATGTCCAAAATGAGCTTTAACTGCATATCACTCTCTTTCAAATCATTAACCTATGCCAGAAAATTCAAACCAAAGAGCAACCTAATGTTAAAATATGTACTTATTCAAGCACCTGAAATTAATTTTTTTAAAAAAAAAAAAAAAAAACCCCTCACAGAAGAGGCCAAGAAAATTGCAAGTGACAGAATATACTGAAGTACGGACTAACTTAAATTAATATAGCACCAAACAAGAATAACAGACTGAAAATAGATGGTGAAAGACTGCAAGCAGAGAGACAAGAGCAAGATTGAACATACCATAGCTTGCAACTTCAGCATTTCAGTTACCTGGGAAGCTGACTTGGCAGACAACGCTTCTATCTCTTTTGACTAGTAAAAGTAGGCATTAAGTTAAAGAAATAACCATTTGAAAAATAAAGGAATAGTACAACATAGTGGATTAACACTAAAACCTTCCGGTCAAGAATACTGGAGAGTGACTGAACATCAGCTCGTAGTGAATGAATATCTGAAGCAGTCTCCTTATAATTACTTAGTTGATTCTGCATATTGCCCATTGTTTCAGGGAATGAAGAAACCAATTTTTTAAATTCTGCAATAATTTCTTTCCTACCTGAAACAAATGACATGTATCATTAAATATTGCTGCATGTTGATACATTTTAATACACATTTTAAGGGGAAAAAAATAGTAACCAACAGCAACTGCTTTTCTAGATACCAGGTTCTCTTGATGCTTCTTCCAGCTTGGCCTCAATCATATTTCTTTCTTGCACGTGTTTCTGCATCTCCTTTTCTAGCCAGGCTATTCTGGAATCAGCAATGGTGGAAGATCCCCAAAGAACATCAATTATATCATTCTTCAAATTCATTTCTTTTTCCCTCCATGAAAGATTGTCTTTCTCCACCTAGTTTAAGCACAAAGATTAGCAACAAGATAAACCAAATAAAGAACAAAAAAATATTGAACTGCCAACCAGCTACAACCTGTAGTTTCTCGTACAAGGACTGATACAGAGATACATCTTCTTTAGCTTTTGCAAGTTGATCTTTAACCAAGGCATATGGTTGGGAAGAGCATATGGCTTTCACATTCTTTAGTTTGTTCTGTCAAGGAAGTATCCATTCAAACCACTAGTGAAGAAGCAAGCAATTGAGGTGCTACGATAGTAAAACAGCAAGAACACTAGCAATGAAGAATGGAAGGAAATCAAGCAAACCAAAGTTTACCTGTAGGTTAGACAACTGCTTCAATATGTCTATCCTTTCTTCATGAAGACGCTTGAGTTCGAATAAACGGAAAGAGGATTGGTCCTGTAAATACAATCTTGTTCATATAATAACCTACTTAAATGGGATCCAAACATGAGTGCAGACTCACAAACAGTAAATTACCAAATACTCTTTAAGTGTAGACTCCATATCCTGCATGTCTCTCTGCTTATCTCTCGCCTTATCATTAGCAGAGTGCTTATTTCCGAGATTCAGGGTAGGGAAGAGGACCCCCTTGGCAGCATCTTTCTCTGCTTTTAGAATTGCCAATTTTCTATTACTTTCATCCAAATGTGCAATGGTTTTCTCCAACTCCCCTTCATAATTTAAAAAAAAAAACTAAGGTAAATCTCAAACACCAACCTTTGGCTCATGTGGGATCAATATTCATGATGACATTGCCAATAGTTAACTGTTTTGACTAAAATGCCCATAGAATAAATCAGAAAAAGCACATGAAACAAATTCTTATAATTTAGCAAACAATGCATTTGATTAATTCGTTCTTTTTTTTCTGAAAAATGTAACTTTGTATATTATTACAACAGTACATACGCAATACTGGGCCATATTTACAAAAAGTTAATCAAATCCAGCAATCTGATCCTAAATTGAGTCTAGTACATCAATTATGGAGATGGAATCATTGCAGTATAAATTATTACACCAAAAATGCAGTAGCAACAAGCAATTAAGCTTGAGTTTTTGCATACTGTTTTCTATACTATCAAAACAACTGGAACTCTTCTCCTTCCATATTGCCCACGAGATGCTAGCAAGGACAATTCTCCATCTCTCCCTGTTCTTACACTGCATTCCAGCTTCTTCTAAACTCTGAATGGTTTCAACGATCTTGTCGGGCATGACCCATGACGTGCCCTTGAGATCTAGGATTAGTCTCCAAAGCTAGCTAGTTACTCTGCAATGTAGAAAAAGATGGTTCTGGCTAGTTACTCTGCAATGTAGAAAAAGACGGTTAACTGTCTCAGCAGATTCTTGAGCACAATGAAATCCCTCTCCTCATTAGGTTGACTTGGGACAGAACTGCTTCTAGCCAATAACCACATAGAACATTATACTTTGAAGGGTATTTTGGATTTCCAGATTCCTTTCCAAGGCCACTTGTCAACTGGTAGGAGTTGTCCAACCAGTCATAAGCACAATTCACCTTGAAAATACCCTCTTTTTTATTTTTGAGTAAAGGGTAACTTGTATTTCATATACAACCAAAAGACTGAGGGGGAGTATTACATACACAAGAGTTCTTGTTAGTCTAGTAAGTTATAAGCTGTCTATAAATTCTATAATATTTACCATCTCCCCCCAATGGATCTTGTTTACACAAAAAATAAAGAAGGTTGAGACAGTTCATCCTGATTTTCTGGATAGGATTGCTTTGATTCTTAAAATTTCTAAGATTCCTCTCCTTCCATGCAGTCCACCAAATACAAGCTAGGATACTCTCTCACCAATCTTCCTCTGCATTTCTTCTGCCAATGTTCTTCCAATTTTTCAACAGCTCCAATGTTGTTATTGGCATTTCCCAATTCACCCCCCATATACAAAAGAACATGTACCACAGATTTAAAGTTATCTCACAGTGCATGAAGAGATGCTCATTATTTTCAGCTTCTTTTTCACAAAGAAGGCATCTTGAGCAAATCTGAAGACCTCTTGTTTGTAATCTTTCCTGAGTTAAGAATGCCCTTTTTGCTACCAACCACACAAAACAAGATACTCTGGAGGGACATTTAGTCTTCCAGATCAATTTCCATGGCCAAGTCCTCAACACAAAGACTCTATTTGAGATAGACCAATAAATAGATTTCACATTGAATAGTCCTCTACTGGAGATGCCAATAGGTGCGTGTTGGATCCTCCAAAAATAGTGTATTTTTGAAGGATCTGACACAACTGCTGCAACATTTTTGGAGAGTCCGAGCAACTTAGCTTTAAAATACTTTGGTCCATCCACCAATCATTCCAAACTGAAGTTTTGGCTTCATCTCCCACCTTGATCTTGATATTGGGCCAGAACTCAGGCCATAGGTTTCTAATGGATCTCCATAGGCTACACCTGTAAGTGCTTTTCACTTTTTCAGTTGATCAGCTAGTCCTTTGACCATACTTTCAAGAAATGGCTCTTCTCCACAAGGCATTGTCCTCTGTCACGAACTTCCATAGCCATTTTTGCAACAGACTTCTATTATGGAGGGGTAAATTCTTGATCCCCCACTCCCCAAGCTTCTTATTGCATATTACTGAAGCCCACTTTACAAGAATTTTGTTCTTCTTTTCTTTGCAGCCATTCAAAAGGAACTCTCTTCTCAGTTTGTCTATTTTCTTCACTATTCCTTTAGGAATTGGGAAACATGACATTAGGTAGTTTGGCAGAGCATCCAAGACTGAGTTTATCAGGATTAATCTTTTTTTCTGAAACTGGTAAGTTTGTATATATCAATAGGAACAGATCAGTACATGGGTTGTACAAAGGCCATATTTACAAGTAAATCAGATCCTATGATCCTATGTCTACAATGAATCTAGCACATCAATAATAGATACAG